>CAKNXH010062441.1:1910-81007 GCA_932178445.1 Andricus quercusramuli
CATTATTAAATATATTACCAAAACGAAATAAAGTCAAAAATAACATCGAAAATTGGCCGTGCGGACGTGAGTCAAAACGGACAAAATAGGCCCGAAAACAGAGTCGACTCACCTATATGGTCGATTTTCAAACAAAATGAAGAATATGTGACAGTTTGAGAGTGGACATTATTAAATATATTAGCAAAACGAAATAAAATCAAGAATAAAATCGAAAATCGGCCGCGCGGACGAGGGTCAAAACGGAGAAAATGTGCCCGATAACAGAGTCGATTTACCTATACGTACGATTTTCATATAAAATGAATATTATGTGACAGTTTGAAAACAGACATTATTAAATATATTACCAAAACGAAATAAAGTCAACAATAACATCGAAAATTGGCCGTGCGGACGTGAGTCAAAACGGACAAAATGTGCCCGAAAACAGAGTCGACTCACCTATACGTACGATTTTCATATAAAATGAATATTATGTGACAGTTTGAAAATGGACATTATTAAATATATTACCAAAACGAAATAAAGTCAACAATAACATCGAAAATTGGCCGTGTGGACGTGAGTCAAAACGGACAAAATGTGCCCGAAAACAGAGTCGACTCACCTATATGGTCGATTTTCAAACAAAATGAAGAATATGTGACAGTTTGGGAGTGGACATTATTAAATATATTACCAAAACGAAATAAAATCAACAATAAAATCGAAAATTGGCCGCGCGGACGGGGGTCAAAAAGGAAAAAATTTGCCCGGAAACAGAGTCGATTCACCTATACGTACGATTTTCATATAAAATGCAGAATATGTGACAGTTTGAGAGTGGACATTATTAAATATATTACCAAAACGAAATAAAATCAACAATAAGATCGACAATTGGCCGTGCGGACGTGAGTCAAAATGGACAAAATGTGCCCGGAAACGGAGTCGACTCACGTATACGGTCGATTTTTAAACAAAATGAAGAATATGTGACAGTTTGAAAGTGGACATTATTGAATATATATATTAGCAAAACGAAATAAAATCAAGAATAAAATCGAAAATTGGCCGCGCGGACGAGGGTCAAAACGGACAAAATGTGCCCGGAAACAGAGTCGATTCACCTATACGTACGATTTTCATGTAAAATGCAGAATATGTGACAGTTTGAGAGTGGACATTATTAAATATATTACCAAAACGAAATAAAATCAACAATAACATCGAAAATTGGTCGCGCGGACGGGGGTCAAAACGGACAAAATGTGCCCTGAAACAGAGTCGATTCACCTATACGTACGATTTTCATGTAAAATGCAGAATATGTGACAGTTTGAGAGTGGACATTATTAAATATATTACCAAAACGAAATAAAATCAAGAATAAAATCAAAAATTGGCCGCGCGGACGAGGGTCAAAACGGACAAAATGTGTCCGGAAACAGAGTCGATTCACCTATACGTACGATTTTCATATAAAATGAAGAATATGTGACAGTTTGAAAGTGGACATTATTAAATATATTACCAAAACGAAATAAAATCAACAATAACATCGAAAATTGGTCGCGCGGACGGGGGTCAAAACGGACAAAATGTGCCCTGAAACAGAGTCGATTCACCTATACGTACGATTTTCATGTAAAATGCAGAATATGTGACAGTTTGAGAGTGGACATTATTAAATATATTACCAAAACGAAATAAAATCAACAATCACATCGACAATTGGCCGTGCAAACGTGAGTCAAAATGGACAAAATGTGCCCGGAAACAGAGTCGACTCACGTATTCGGTCGATTTTCAAACAAAATGAAGAATATGTGACAGTTTGAAAATGGACATTATTTTGTGGACATTATTAAATATATTACCAAAACGAAATAAAATCAACAATAAAATCGAAAATTGGCCGCGCGGACGGGGGTCAAAAAGGACAAAATGTGCCCGGAAACAGAGTCGATTCACCTATACGGTCGATTTTCATATAGAATGAAGGATATGTGACGGTTTGATAGTGGACATTATTAAATATATTACCTAAATGAAATAAAATCAACAATAAAATCGAAAATGGGCCGCGCGGACGTGGGTCAAAACGGACAAAATGTGCCCGGAAACAGAGTCGATTCACCTATACGTACGATTCAATATAAAATGAAGAATATGTGAAACGCTGAGAGCAAAAGCGAACGAAAGAAAAAACGTAGGCAGAAGCGAATTAAAAACGCGCGAGAGCAAAAACAGCCTAAGAAAAGGCGAGAGGAAAAGCGAGCCAAGAATGAAGGGAAAGGGTTCTCTCTAAATCTGAATTAGTGAAATTTCACTAATTGATAGTGTAATTTCACTAATTCAATTAGAGAGAAGTCGGCCACTCACGATTAGTAGAAAACTACTAATTTGATTAGTGGAAATTGTCCACTTATGAAATTAGTGAAATTTCACTAAGCAATTAGTAATCCCTGCCATTGCAGTGTGTACTAATTGAAGAGTGAAAAGTCAGTAATTATACAGTGAAAATGCACTAATTGTTCAGGGAAAAAATTAATTTTTTCCAAATAAATATAAATTGAAAGGAGTTTATAAAAATGGTAGAAAAAAAAGTACACAGGTATTCAATGATGTTGTGTTTTTGGCCAGGTGATAGTAAATGAATAAATTAATCTTGAATTGCTTTTTGTCTACTGGCCATAGTTAAATAGAAAAATAATATGATAATTCCAGGGTGGCCGCTGGACCGGGAATCTTATGAGACCGTGAAAACCCGGGAAATGACAGTGCATTTATTTTTTGACTAGGAATTTTACAAATTTAAAAAAAGTCTTTCCAACCTGTATTTCGACCCTTTTAAAATAATTAGATGAATTTTTATATTTTACAATAATGATATCATTCAGTTTAGAATGCGTAACTCGAAAAGCTTCCACTTTAAAAATTTTCCATTTTAAATTTTAATTTTCGAGCGTTCATTTTTATTTGAAGAATTTTTAAATGCACTTTTACATACTTGAGCAATTAGAAATTAGAAACGTTTGAAATTGATGGTTTTGGATAAAAACCCATTTTTAGTTGATCAACTGTGAATATAAATTACACTAATGATTTTAAAAATTGAACTGTACTTCAAGGATTAAAAAGTGAATGCTAATTGATTTTATAAGGCGATTGGAAATCAGTTCTTAATTTCAGAATTTCCAGATTTTTGCTTTAAAAATTAAACTGTTTCAATTGGAAAGTCGTATTAGTTAAACAAAGTAAACACCCTATTGAAACTTTAGATACTGTCTATTTTCAATTTCAAAATAACTCAAATAATATATTCATGATTAAAAGCTTTAATTAAAATTTAAATATTGATTCAGTCTAAAAGATTCCATTTTTACACAATTCAATTTCGAATTTTTTAATTAAGATAAAGAACAATTACTTTATAGTCAGAAATATCTGACTGTTCATCTGAAATCAGTAATTATAAATCAGGTATTCAAAACTAAACAAAAAAATTAAATTTTGAACATTACGTATAAATAATAATTGAACACCTATTATTCTTAGGAAAAATTCGAATAAGTTGAAGTAGTATTTAGTCGTTTTGAAAAATTCAAAAATAATTCCAAATTTGAAATGATTTCAAATAATTTAGACGAAGTGTCTACGTGTACCGACAAAATCTGGCTATTCATACCGACATTTGGGTGCAAATAGCTGACAGTCTGATTCAAAACAAAATATAGATTTTGGCAGACTTTACAAAAAAATTAGAAGCTTCTTGAGAATTGTGGAAGGCTTCAAAAAAATAAAAATAAATTTCCTCAAGATTCCTAGGCCAATTGAAAATGGTCTTTAATTTCGAAAAATTAATTTTAGGAGAATATTGAGAGGTTTACACAATTTCTAAAAATTAATGTGGAAGCATTTAAAAATATGTTAAGGTATTTAAATGAAAGTACTAGCATGGAATTGTTAAAAATGATATACTTTTCACAAATTTTTAATTCAATGATTGGTTCTTTAATTTAGAGCATTAAAAATGATAACGTGGATTTACATTTTTGGAATTGAATCTGAATCTTTCAAATTTTTAATTTGGCGGTTTAACTGCAATCAATTTGAAGTTGTTCAGTTTTTATTGCTTCAAATGGAAAATTTTTAGCCTTATAGTTCAAATTTTTTAATTCCATTGACCGTGAAAAGTTTTTGTGAAGGGGGAAATGACCGGGAATTTTTTCTTTGATTAAAACGGCTACCTTGTAATTTATCATTTTCATATTGCCTATATGCTCAAGTTTTCAAGTTTTTTTTAAAAAGCTCATAGTCCTGACAACACATCAACTCTCTCTTTCGTTTCTCTTGTACTTTCTATATAAAATTTGCGACATTCAAAGATTCTGGTAGTAGGCGAAGAAGATCTGGGCTTGGAATGGTACTCTTTGGTCGATTAACGTTGTCGATTCCTTGCCTATTGACACCAAAATTAGTTTCTGCGATTTGCAAATAAATAACATTTTTCATATTGCAAGACGAAGTACCCTTATTTGATCACAATTTAGTATAGCTTTTTCCCGTAGAAAAATTTGAATTGAGCAACATTTCTGACAACATCTGAAGTGAGGTATGATCAAGAAAAAAATGAATGTTCAACTAAATACTGGATTTCTCAACCTAAATGATGAATTTTTACAAAACAGAAAAATTCCTACAAAATATTGCATTTTTTAACCAAAAAAAGAATATTTAACCAAACATAGAATAGTTGAATTTTCAGTATAAATGTTTGACGGAAAAGAGAATAGTTCAATTTACAGTTGAAACAATTAATTTTGTAGTAAAAAAACTTATTTTCAACCAAAGAAATTAATTTTCAACTAAAATAATAAAGCTTTATTCATTTTCAACAAAATAGCTCGATTTTTAACAAACGTAATGAGTTTTCAACCAAAAATAGAACACTTGAATTTTTAGTATAGAAATAAATTTTTAACGAAATAGAATCAATTTTCAATCAAAGAAATGAATATTTAACCAAAAATAGTATAGTTGAATTTTCAGTATACATTTTTGACTGAGAAGAGAATCGTTCATTGTACAGTTTAAACAATTAACTTTGTAATAAAAAAAACTTATTTTCACCCAAAGAAATTAACTTTCAACTGAAATGATAAAGCTTTATTCATTTTCAAAAAATAGCTCAACTTTTAACAAACGAAATGAGTTTTCAACCAAAAACAGAATACTTAAATTTTCAGAATAAAAATAAATTCTTAACGGAATAGAATCAATTTTAAATTAAATATTTCAATTTTTAATCAAGAAAATAAATTTTTTATTAAGAAAGATAAATTTTCGACCAATTGTGAAGTTATTTCGAAATTAAAAATAGTTTATAAAGTTTCAATTGAACGTTTACATTTGTTGAACTACTAAGGCTTTCGAATTGCAACATTTCAATTTTTGTCGTTGAAATCTGTAAACTCTTTAATTTTAAAATTTTTATTTTCCACTTTCAATACCTTGAGGACAGTTGAATTCAAAAAGTAATAAATTAATTTATATTTACAGTTGATGAACCCCAGATAACAAAATGCCTGCACAGTGCGAGCATTATGGGTCGCACGCGTGCGGATAAGGCCGCATTACGTGAGTTCATATCAACACGCAGATGTGTCTTCCATGTGGTCGCACATGTCTCACACGGGGTGCGAGTCGCACGTGTGCGGGTAGAATGCGAGCACGTAGTGCGAGTAAAATGATTTTTACATTACGTTGCAAAAAGGAAAATGAAAACTTGATAAATACCATTTGATCTTACCACTAAATCATGAATAATAACAATAATATGATTTTTCGAGCCAAATTCAAATGGTCTTTACATAGCTTTCATTCTCATGTCCTAGTGTGAACAATAGAATTGGGTTTATTTTATTTATTCATTTATTTACCACAGAAACAAAGCGAACCGAGAGTGGAATAATATCACTGGAATTTCTGCTATGAATTAAATTCTTGAAATTCTCCAGAAATATCCGTCGCGATCGCGTACTAAGAAAACTTATGAAGTAACCACAGCACAATTAAAAACCAAGGAACTGCGACGTTGCTAGCCATGAGTAAAGTGCCAGGTTGGTGAGGGTTTGAGGGGTTCGGTCTGTTGGCCGCCCGCGGGTACTGAGGTTAAATCAACATGGCGTCGGCGACTGAAGGGAAAATTAAAAGAAAAACTATTTAATGAAACAATAAAATCCATTTTTGTATATTGATTTTAATATTTTATTAAATAGTTATTAGAAAATGAAAAATAATTTTCAAAATAGTTTTTCACATTGTATAAGTTCATGAAAACTAATTTTTTAAGAAAATACAAATAAATTTCTGCCCCATGCATTATTAATATTAATAATTTTACCCGACAAAAATATTTTCAATGCGAACTAGGAATCTATATTATCATCAGAGATATTATAGATATTATAGAATTCCCATTTTCACGGTGTGTGAAGCATTTCTCTAATGATTGATAGTTACCATCTCTGATGATAATATAGATTCCTAGTTAAAACATGTATCTAACATAACACCTTGCAAATAAAGTGTATTCGAAAGGAGGACTCTTCTTCCGATCTCCCCAGTAGCTTAGTGGTTTAGAGCACCTGACCGGCAATCAGTTGACCTGGCGTTCGAATCCCAGCGAAGCGAAAGGGAGTGGATCTTTTTTTCGAATTAAAAATTTTAATTTTAAAAATATATAGCTCCATCTGGTCTGAAAGGACGTTAATACTGTCTGTATTATATAAAGTTTGGTTTTTCATGAACTTTCAGAAAGTAATTATAGAAAATTTTTATCTTGAAAAATAATGTAATTGTTTAAAAAAATTGTTGTACCAGGTTTCGAAAAAGTAACCTTGATATTCATAATCAGGGGACTTTTACGGAATTCTTAAGCCAAAGTTACTGCGTCGCACTTCTAGTGGATACAGAAGTGTTACTGGCTACTCGATTATAAGAAGAAGTTACTATGATTATATTTATTGATGGTTTCAAATTTTAAGGTAATTGCCTCCTTTCTGAACTACCCCTACTCCTCTCATTTCAGGTCCCCCACTCGACTGATGGGGGAAAAGAGAGAGGACTGCTACTTGGCTAGGCCCCCCGGCGATTTTGACCATAGGATGCAAGTCAACTGCAGCCATCTCGCGCGGTGTCCCGTTTCGCCACAGCCCATTCTGCCCCCAAAGTACTTTTTCCAATATGACTCCCAAAAACTGCGATAATACTCGCAATCAAAAACGTCTTGACGCAAAAGAAGGACTATTAACTCAAAAAGAAGTTCCCACAATTTTCAGTAGATGGTGCCACACCACAGAGGAGATATAATCATTGTCCCGCTTTGCCCCTGTCGTCATTTTGCCCATATTCCCCTATGTATTTTAAAAACTAGTATTCCCAATTTTATTTTCAAGTGCTAAGAGGCCTTCCCAGGAAATATTTCTGAAGGTTTTTATAGTATATTGTGTACCGAATAGGAGGAAATCTCATTGTCAGTCTTTTTAACCGAACGCGAGCTTGCAACAATGAGGCGCAGACGAGCGCAAGTCGCAGCCGTATATTGCAAACACGCTAGGGCAAAAAGACGTTCGCCTCCTCGGTGCACACGAATCTCTCCTTGACAAAAGTATGATTTAGAAGTTTACAACGTCTGACATTTTAGGTTAGCTTGACGCGGCCATAATCATACAAGGGCGACAGCGAATGTGCATATGTGAAGTAAGATTATCAACCCATAATACTCCTAGGAGTATTATGGACTCATAATTCTACTGCGCACATTGTTTTTTGTGCCACTTTTATAATGATTTTTTGATTTTCATTAACAGACATATTTTCCACGACACAGCAGTAGTATACATATATTCAAATGCTCGCAATACATACTATTATTATGCGAAAAACTGTTGATCTCGCTATTAATCTCTCCAGAAAAAAAATTTATTAATATATTAAAAAATTAATCCGACTCAATCCGGTTCAGTCCGAACCAAATTTTCAATCCCAATGAATCCGAATAAATCCGAACTCGGATTGTCCTATTAATGTATAGAAAAAGGATTGTAAATCCCTTCGTTTACATAATAATATGTTGCAACGTTTAAAGTACTACGAAATAATTTTGAACTATTTATAGTTTGATAAACGCAGATAATCAATACATTGCTGACGCTTTATATAATGAGAAAAAATTCTGTTAGATGCAAGAGAATATAATTTTTTTTGCATAGTTACGAATCCTGGAAGGACAAACAAACTAATCCTCACAAAACTTTTATTTGCTTTGAAAGTATAATTTGGAATTCATGTGCGATGTTGTGTGTTCATGATTAACTAGCTTATGGAGTACAATATGTTTACGGAGTACCATTTTAATTATATTCCCTCTGCTTTCTCTTGTTTAATATTAAAAATATTTACATTGTTTAAAAAAATGATCGTAGAGGGCGCCTACATGCCTTAGGGGGGCGCCTGATAGGGTGGGCACCGGCCGGGTTTCCCGCATCCCAATCTATGGCCAGTCCGCCACTGCTGTTACTTTCATAACTAAAAAGAGGCTGCCAAAACGTGTAGGGCATGCCTGCGTTAGACAAAATCTTTAATATGTAACACGAGAATGTGTTCCTCGCTTCTTGGGCGAGGTTTGGAGCAGCAAAGTAGGTCATTATTGGTGGTGGGGTCCGCGAGAAATGCGCGTTCGTTACTTCGACCCACCCAGGTGGAAATACCTCACTGGCACAGTACTGGCCCAGTACAGATTGCCAGAGCCCCAGTACTGATGCGCTCACGTTAATTTTAAAAATGATAAAAAACTATTCAATTGTTTTTAGGACCATCCATTCATCATCATATGACTGCATATCGTCCGAATATTATTTATAATTACAAAAGTGTAAATTTATATCTTTCTGTTCAATTTTAACACCCACTATTGCTACACTCTGAAGATATTATAAAAAGGGTATTTAAAATAGATGATAATTGATTGCGAGTATTTTGCCTGTAAATTTTAACGGTCCTGCTTATAATGAATACATATATTAAATTTTCAAACATTATATTACAAATAAAATTGCCAACGCTACGGGGTTCGAACTTACGCCTATACCTGAATCTATCGCCTATCAGTCGGAAGTCTCAACCATTATACTTCATACCTACAGAATTGAAAGCCAATGAAAAAACCATCCTCATAAGCCACAGCTCAAAAAAGTTGAAACAACAACTTTTTTAACTTTTTTTTCTCATTATTGTACCACATCCCATAGATGTAAATGAAATTAAAATAATTTTCAAGTGAATAATTTAAATGGATTACAATTTTTCTTTGTGTAATATTTTTTTCGCGTTTCAGACCATTTTACAACTTTTGATAATGAAATAAATGTTAATTTTAATGTGCATTTAACATTTGTATCGACGGAACTTAGAAATTTCATCGCGTACTGCGAAAATTTTTTTAATTGAACATTTTTTTTATCTTCCGCACAACGTTTTGCTGTTGAGGCATTTTAGACTATTTTGCAAGAATTAAGAATTGCATCATATGTAATTTTTTCTGAACATTTACAATTTATCATGAAGATGGAGCGTAAAATTTTTTTCCTTCAAAAAAAAACAGAAAAAATTTGTTTTCGCGGTATTTGTATTTGTAGTTTTCCGAAATTTTAGAACATTTGTACCATATTTTTGAACGTATTTTAAAATTTTTTTTAATATTTATACTGTCAGCATAGTACTGTTCCGATCGTGAAGCCAAGCGTCCGTCAGTACTAGGCGAATTGCCGATTATCTGTAATATGCCAGTACTGCGCCGGTGGTGAAATCGGGCGGACTACTGAATTTTCCACCTGGGCAGGCGCACTATTCAGCGCGGTACTTCTGAGTCGAAATGTCAACCCTACTTCGAGCCTCGAAAGTCTGCATCTTTATAGGTTTAAAGAGGCTTTAAGGAGGACTTGTTTGTGCATATTGGTGCATATTTCCAGTTTATCCATTTGTAGACCTAAAGTAGGTTGTAATTAGAACCTCCATTGAGCCTGCATGTTCTACCTCACTGCACCATTGGAGGCTTAGTGGGATGTCGTGAGACCCTACATTAAGCCTGCATGTCCTACCTACCTCAATGCGCATGCGTAATTAGGGTTCATTGGCGCGCTAATTCAAAACTTAAATATCAATTATATTTAATTCAAATAGACTTTTGAGTTATGAAAAAGAACCATTTTTTTTTAATGTTAAGAACAGCGATTAAATTAATGATATTACGAACACATAACATAAATATAATAACACCGATTTTTTCAAAGCAGCATTCGCGGTAGAGTCCATGTACAGTGTACACGTAAGAAATGTATCCGTAAAAAAGTAACGAACTTGTAACTAGGTCTCGGATATGAGAAAAATTCATCGGATATTGATGTATTTTTGTAAATAATCTGAGAAAATTGACAAAGAATTGACGAACTCGATGTGAACATTCTAAAACGGTCCATCACCTTTTTTTACGTGAATGATTACAAAAATATTACGAGTGATTGGGAAAAGATTCTCAGAGTACTCACGAGCTTGCCCGACAAATCTGTGAACTAGGAAGTAGGTTCGCCGCGCACACACGCTTGCCCAAACGCGCGGTGCGTATGTATGCACGTATGTGTGCTTCAAGCTCGGCGAATTTATAAATTAAATACAGTAAGCTTCCTTTTATTTTAAGAGCCTTCAAACGTACCCGACCAATTATTTTAAGGCTAGAGGGGCCCCCACCTTTACTGTGAATCGGAACTTTATTTTTATCAACGACGTTCATTGGCTGCCCAGCCTTGTATCGCTGCGCTTGCGCTAATCAACTTTTTCAACTGCGCATGTGGTGAAAACCGTGGTCGATTTGAAATCAATAAATACTATCAATATGAATACAGACAAATACACCCAAAAATTCCTAGAACTGCTGGCCCACGCAGTTTCTCAGCTCAAGGGGCGTGAGATGGTTGCGACTCTGGCCTTCGAAGGGCCGAGTGCGCGAATACCCACCTGAGTATATTGAGCAATATTATGTATTCCAATAATTGGAAACGGTTTAGACGGTCCCGATTTGCGCAGTTGAAAAAGTCGTGGTCGGTTAGCATTTCAGTGTTTTTCAAGCGCCTTTCAAGTGTTTTTGTTGACGTCTGACAATTTGCCAACTAAAACTCAATATAATTGATCAAAAAACGATTTAAATATTTCGCGGAATAGTAAGTTTTCCAGCATGGCTTTGCGGCCATGCTAGGCTAGTCGTGGAAAGGGCAGCCGTCAGGAAGGTTATATAGCATATGTGGGACTGCCACTGCACAAGCGTTTCTATTCTAAACACAAAGGTAAGTTATAAAGGTCTCGATAGTAATATTTTTCAAGTGTTTCGCGAATACAATCAACTATCCGAAATTTGAGGTGAGAGTACCCGTTTCGCATCAAATCGATCTGATTTACTTTTACGTTTAGCATATATTCTCGAAAACGTCGTGAGACGTATTACCGTGACGTCGTGAAGAAATACTCAATTCAATGCTTCCCGCTCTTCGGGCACCTTTTTTT
This sequence comes from Andricus quercusramuli, assembly GCA_932178445.1. NCBI lineage: Eukaryota > Metazoa > Arthropoda > Insecta > Hymenoptera > Cynipidae > Andricus > Andricus quercusramuli. The sequence continues at coordinate 13,515 of CAKNXH010062441.1, forward strand.
CATTGGTCAGCCACATACGCGGAGGAGAGTCTACAGGGACCCTGGTGGGAGGTGACGAAACTGCGCAACTTAAAATAAGTGCGTGTAGAGGGGTTAAACTAAGTGAGCTTTAAAATAAGTGATACTTAAAATAAACGGAAGTTTACTGTATAAATTAAATCGCACAAATAAATTTTTTCCTTTTAATATTTCAGCCTGAAATTTTCAGGAACTATTCGTAGGAAATTCGAACTGTTCGTAGAAAACTTTGAAATTTATTCATACATTTCTCGTAGAAATAAGGATGTAATGTCTCATTTTTTGATCTCGTATCCGAGACCTAGCTACAAGTTCGTGACTTTTCCACGGATAAATTTTTTCCGTGTAATATAGGGAGCCCTAGTTGACTCAAAATACGGGGCATGCCCATCGCTATTGCAAACATCACTGACGAATCCTAAATTTGTGATACATCAATATTAATAAAAAACTAAAATAAATATTAATAATATCATATGTTTACGAGGGGTTAACCACTGTTGTAATCTGGTGTACACTATGCAATTTTATAGATTGCAATGAACGGACGGTCATATTGTGAATAATTCTATAAATTTTTAATTTATTCTCCGCTAATATCAACAATTTCACAAATATTTGAAAACTTTCAATAGAAGTAAAGGATTTTGAAGATTTGAAACGATTTCAATTTTTTCATAAGATTGCAAAAGATTACAAATATTTTAATGGTTTGAAATGAGTACAAAAGATTTTACAGAGATTTCAAAAATTTCAAAAAGCATACAGTACACCAGATTCCAAAACAGTTAAAAGATTTCACACAATTTAAAAAGGTTTCAAAACAAATTTTAGAAAATTCCGATGATTTCAAATGAACACAAAAGATTTCACAAATAAAGATTAAAGAGAGATTTCAAAAATTCCAAAATATTTCACAAAGATTTTACAGAAATTTCAAGATTTCAAATACTTAGAAAGATTTCAACGAATTTACAAAGATTTGCAAAAATTTTGGACTTCACAAAGATTCTAAAATATTTCCAAGGATCTCACAAAGACGACTTATGTTCGCAAAAAATTAAGAATATTTATAGTTCTGCCATCTTCAGAAATTATTGGTTAATAAAAAATTAAATCGCTCATTTTTAACATGTAGAACCAACGGTTATTTCATTATTTCATGTGAAAAATTACGAAATATTTACCTGTTTGCTGTCCTGTTTTAAATATATGAGAGGATTATCTAAGCCACTGCTCATTTGTGGGTCTGGAAGACGCAACTCTTCGGTTGCACATTGGGCTTTGCTGTTGAATGCTGAACGTGAACTTTCATCATTTGTCGACGTCTTCCGATTTCGATACTTCCTTTTGTTCGCAGCAGTTTTGTTAATATGCATTATAAATTGAGTTTTCGGAAACACACCCGCGGCTGCTCGATTGGCCCAATCAATAATTGAAGAATAAAGATAAACATACAAGTAATTATAGAGGTTAAAAGTAAACGCGTGAAAAGCTGACCAAATAATCATTTAAATGGCATAGAATTTATGCTCTATCGCTCTCTGTCGCCGAATAGTTAGCTATAGTGTTCACATATCATTTTAGCAGGACTTCTCTTGTAATAATCCTCCATTTTTATGTTTCTTCCATCCTAGCTGCATTCCCTGCTGTGATGTTTATATGTGCAATAATGTCCGCTGATAAATAAAACCCACAGGATGGCAATATTTATCAGTGTAATAAAATTGAAATAATTTATTATAGCTGAATGATTTTTCGAATATTTCTTATATCTTAAGAAAATCATTATGAATCTTAACATATTTCATTCACCGTTGATTTTTCAGATACTTAGATACATAAATGATGTCTTTATAAGAACTGTTTAACCACAGCGTGCAAGTTTAAACACAGCGTGCAAGCGTGCCCAGGCACTGCGCATGTACGTCCCGCCAACAAGGAAACTCATGTTATTTGAATAATAATACTCTTTGTGAAACAACATAAACAACAGAATATAATTAAATAATATATATATATATATATACATATATATAATTATTTATATTATTAGAAATATCTTCAAATTCTGTAAATAATATAAAAAGAGTCGCGACTCTTTCAACTGCAAAGTGTCCATCGGCAGTGCGCATACGCGCTCCTGAAAATATATTGTTCCCGGTTTTCATAATTATAATGCTTCTAGTAAAGAGTGATGCAAGTAGAAGAAGTAATCATTCTGTATTCGTGTGTTTAATGTGGTGGTGAAATATTATCAAAGTTTAAAGAACGTATTTCTTATTGTAGTATGCGAAAATTATTATTTCACATGTTTACTGAAAAGTGATATTTAATTCCAAAACTGCAATATGTCAAAAAAAGCTCTCGTAGAAGCTAATTCACGGCAAAGAAGAGACCGATTAAAGGGCCTTGCCCGTTAAGCAGGTCAAAAATGCCCTTCGCTGGAATCAGATTTTCAATGAGCCCTTTTCTGGGACTTGGAATCATAACTTTTTTCCCGGATTTTTGAACCCCCATCACCACCCCCATAGTCATGGTGGCTAAAAATGTGTTTTATGGTTTTTATTTTTTTTGTGACACATCTGCGTAATAGAAAAATTGAAAAAATTAGTGGAAAAGCAAATAATTAGAATACACCTAAAAAAATGTTTTCTATTGTGTTGGCGTGGAATTCAAATTTTTGAAAATTTTTTTTGGTCAAAAATTTTTTGAGTACTGTTCAAAATTTTCATAAATGAAAGGTCATCTCATGTGCTAACTTTCAGAATTTTTTCAGATTTTTAATCAATGTGGCTGGTATTTTTTTTAAATAAAAACTTTCACAGATGGCAGATACCCTTATTAAGAAGAACGATTGGTAAGTATTGGATCCAGTACTTTTTTCCCAAAAAAGTATTGGCTTTCCAATACTTATTCACAAAAAATTCTTAGATCTGATACTTACCAATAATTCTTTTTCATAAGGGTATCATGGATTAATAATGAAATGCTGAATATCATTTATGATCAAATGCTGTATTTTTAATATTTCTGAATGTTTTAATTAGTGTGTGAAATGGAAATCCTTTCTGAAAGTTTTGGATTAATCATCGTCGCTATCCTCATTAATTACCGGCACCATTTTATGTTGTACGAACCGGTACGAACAGTTTGCTCAATATTTCTGCTGGTCGAACGATTTTCGACAAATGTCGAGCATGGGATAGATAGTAAATCACAGCAGCAGCATGTGAGCAGCAACCGATTGTACGATTGGCATTTGCGCACTCACAACAATATCGTTAAATTCCTTCGAAACCAATGGAATCAGGCGTGTATTCAACAAAACACTTAGAACGCCGATGATTCATACGGCGTGACTGAACTTCTACTTTCAAAATGTTCGCGGTTTCTTTAGCGCAGCAAATGTTAATTTTGTTGTCATTATCCATCAATGCAGCTAAATACTATACAGCTTGACTGAGTTGATACGAACCCGTGAATAATATTTCGAGATCGTTGACGGTGATTTCCGAAAAATCTCACACCTCCGATGAACATATATATATATATATATATGTTTGAAAGAAATCTTTCGCTGAATCATTTGTTGATTTTAAACGCGATACAATGAACCCGCAATTTCCCATATAGGAATTGAGACGTTTTCCGAATTTTCTATTCGAAAAATATGCAATTTTACTATAATAGCCGATTTTCGAAAGTAACTTATTATCTATTTGATGACGGAGTAGTCGATATTTCTTTTCAATGATGCCATGTATTGCTTCAACAACCCAACGAATTTTCGTCACTTGGACAGAGTCATTAGATTCAGCTGTATTTAGCTGGTTACATTATCCTTTAAGTGCTGGTATGAGAACTTTATACCCTGCGAAGAACCATTTCCACTTAATGCAAAAATATATCGAGAAAATTTTTCAATCACACATATTGCTAAACCCCAATATAAATTATAATACAGAAAACAGTTAATGAATCAGGTTTCAATCTATCTGCTACAAAAAATGGCTGACTGGGTTCTCTCAGGAAAATCAGCTATTATAGTAAAATTTCATGTTTTTCAAATAAAAAATTCAGAAAACGTCTCAATTCCGATATGGGAAATTGCGTGTCTCATTTATGAAAATTGCGTGTTTCATTTATGAAAAATTTGGAACAGTACTAAAAAAATTTTTGACCAAAAAAAAATTTTCGAAAATTTGAATTTCTCTGAAAAATTTGAATTTTCACTAATTTTCACTAATTTTTTCAGATTTTTCTATTACACAGATGTGTCACAAAAAATAAAAACCATAAAACACATTTTTAGCCACCATGACTATGGGGGTGGTGATGGGGGTTCAAAAATCCGGGAAAAAAGTTATGATTCCAAGTCCCAGAAAAGGACTCATTAAAAATCTGATTACAGCCAAGGGCATTTTTGACCTGCTTGACGGGCTAGGTCCTTTACTAAGATAACCTGAAATTAACGAAGATGATGGGCATAATGTGGCTAGGAGGTTGCAGGCAGTTTAAAGGAGGACTTGGAAAATACTGTGAGGTTGAAGGAGGCTTCAAGGAGGACTTGGAAAATACTGGGAGACTGTAGGAGGATTAACGGAGGACTTGGAAAATATAGTTGAGATTATAGGAGAACTAAAGGAGGACTATATTCGTAATGCTTAGGCTTCAAGAGAATCAAAGTAGGATGTGCAGGCTGAAATAGGCTCAAAGGAGGTTTTATCTAGAATCAGCAGGTTTAAAGAAGGGTTAAAATTTCGACTCGGATTGTCCCTTTAAACTAACCTCAAACCTGAGAGGCAATATCATGAGAAAACTCAGAAACCATACTCTTATTACATAAAATATCGTCTATACCGAGGCAGCAAAGTCTTTTTTTGCAACACCCACCTCTAAAGTTGACATTTGCATGCATGTAGATGGTGCCTAAAGGACCTTATTTGAGCAGACTGTGCGCGAAACATTTTTCGTGCATGCGCAGTTTGAAGATGGCTTACTTTAGACACTGGTGAAAAAGCTGCGCATGCACACATTCGAGATGAGGTACTTTAGACACTGGTATAGGTAACTTTAGACACTGGTGTGGGTATCTTCTTGAAATAATTTTACATTCAACTTGAACAAATGTTTAAATGATTGATGTTTTGTATATATGGTTTTGTAGAATTTTTTTTTTCACAAATTTTTTTTTTTTTTTTAATTTTTTCACATTTTTTTTCAATCATTTTTTTCCAAACAATTTTTTTCAACAAATTTTTTTTTTCAAAATTTTTTTTAACAAAATTTGTTTTTTAGAAAATTTTTTTTTTAAATTTTTTTGCATCAAATTTTTTTTCAGAACATTTTTTTTCCAACATTTTTTCAAACATTAAAAAAATTTGTTTCTTTTCATTTCTTTAATCAACTCTATGCAATATAAAATTAGTATTTTTCGTTACCACCTCCTAACAACTTTTTCGGACGGGCGTTGCAAAAAATAGCGTGTGATATACGCGCGCGTAGGTGATTGGTAACTCGTGTGATTGCATCATCCTCCTGCGGTTCGAAGCACTCGTCTACGTTTTCGCACTCGTTTCGCTCGTGCGCTAATCATCGACTCATGCTTCGAGCCTCCGGCTTATACTGCACAATTCAAACTCGCACATAATCACCTACTTTACGCACTTGTATCACAAATAACTATTACGATCTCGCGTGTTTGAAAAATCCCCTGCTCGGCCGTAAAAAGACTAGTTCGCTGCCTTGGTACACAATATACTATTATGTCAGATGCGAAAAGTCATTTTTTCAAACTGCTGTTTTCTTTAATTTCCATGGCGGCTTTATTAAAAATACGTTGGAAAAGTAATATAATATGCGAATACGTATAGAAAATTTACTGTCAAACATGTAGTAGAGTTTCTTGGGATTTCGCTTGAATCTTTACAACTTATTTGAAATCAAAAAATAAGATTGCAAAACGTTTGCTAATATATCAAACAAGATTGGAGTATGACGTGTAGGTGAAACCATATCTAAAAAATCTACCTAAAGTTGAAAAATTCAAGACACGAAAAATAACTTCTATAGATTAGTTTTGTATTTCTTTAATTTATTATGGTACTAATGGTACTAATAATGAATCCTGTTTAAAGTAGCAGTGAAGAAAATCATGTATCATAATGCAATTTTGAAAAATCATTGATCTGTTAATTATAAAAGCTAGAAATTAAAATTATTACTGCAGATTTTATTATACATGTGTTGTAATTCACAACTACTATTATGCGAATGTAAATTTACTATACAAAAGTATAGTACATGTAAAATGTGATAACATTTAAAAAAGTTATTAAAGTATATCGTCTAAGTTTTTTTTCAATGAAAGAAGGCAGGTTCTCGTGTATCGGCAGTATGTACATTTGGGTAGGTACACGGTACAGTCTAATTTTTTTGTGAAAGTCAAAACCCATATTGAGCATTAGATACAATTATATGTCATATATTGACAAAAATATATACATAATTTTAAACAGATCATATGGTTCCACAAGCTTTTAACCTGGTCCTTTTTTATTCGTCTCTGAGATTCCTCGCTTTCAGGGTCACCGTTATAGGTCGAACCAAACGGAACCACGCTGCCTGCACAGGATTCTCCCCCCTCTGTATTTGGACTTCGCCCAAATTACAACTTGGCTTTTACAAGTGTATGCTATGTAACTCAACGCTATAGCTGATAAATGTAGATTATGTCGTGTGTGTCATAAAACAGGATTATTATACTTTTGCATAGACCAGTTGAATACACAGTTAAAAAATTCATTTATTACAGGTATTATTTACAACTCGTATACTTCGATGAATTTTTAAATTATTGTTTTTATAATAAATCAATCCGTTGGCAGATCATAGTTTGCATAGTTTTACCGAAAAATGGAATTTTTCAGTATCATAAAGAAAAAATTTCAAGAAAATTTCTTCGCGTTTTTGATATTAACCTTCCAAAAGTTATTTTTTTCATTTTTTATTTATTTATTCAAAATAAGTCCAACAGCTTGAAGACCAATTAAAGGATTACATATAAGTATCTTAGTGGCGAACATATAGAAAACTAAATTAATTATGAGATATTGGACTGATCGTGTGTTACTCTAATTATTATAAATTGTTATGGAGTGCTTTGTTCTTAAGATTAAAATAGTGCGACCTAACTAGCTATGGTCATCAAGTTACATACCTCAGAAATGAATGATTGCAAGGATTGGTTGAAAAATCAAGGGTATCGTTATTGTCTTTGTACAGTTCATTAAAGACCCCACATAATTTAAAGATTGCAGAGTTTACAGCCGAAGTTGAAGTAGGGATATGAAATTGCATTTTCTCCCTAGCGTTATACTGATATACTGCAATTAGAATCTCGGATGAACGATAGCTACTATCAATTTTTCCATTTAGAATCTTAAATAGAGATGAAATAATTGCGACTTTCGGTCTATTTTCTAAGGACCATTCATTAAATCTGTGGCAGAGCAGCTGATGATCATACCCTAGAGGGATGAAATCGCCCCTTGTTTTGAAGTTCAGGAACGTAAGAAATCTCTTTTTACATTTATCTATCATTCCAGAGAGATTCTTAGCTTTAGGGTTCCAAATAATCGATCCGTAATCCAACTTCGGTCTAACAAGTGTGTGGTAAAGAGTCCTAGTGGTATCTGCCTTCGTAAACTTACGGCATAATCTAAATAAAAATCCTAGAGATCTATTCGCTTCACGAACCATATTATCAATTTGAATATTTACGCGTAATGAAGCGCTCAAGTAAATACCCAGATCACATATTGTTATTACTCTTTCAAGATCAATGTTATTTATCGTATAATTCATTAACATTTTTTTACTTTGTTGTATAAAGGTTATTAGGTTAGTCAGCGTTGATCTACGGATCACAAAGCCATGTTGGGACTGCGATAAAACTGGAGTTGAATAGGACCCGATAAATTCGCTAATTATCTTTTCTAACACTTGAGAAAAGTTACTTACAGGAATAATAAACCAGACAAACTTTCGATAATTTCCAAATATCAGGGCATATAATTGTTAACGGCTCAGCAAGTTCAGTTGCACACTCCCTCAACATACAACTTGGAATACTATCAAGACCTGATGTGTATTTATTTTTCATAGATTTAAGCATCTTTTCGATCTGATCTCGGGAAACAATAAAGAAATCGCTAAATAACTTACCTGATCCGCCAAAAGAATCGTCAGGTACTCCGGATAAAACTTTATAAGATTCAGAGAAAAAATCTGCAAATGAGTTACCCTGGTGCGAAATTTGGTCGGATGCCAGAGCTTAACCATCGGCCCAAAGTCGGCCTTGCTTTGGGACATGGGGGTCAAAAGGACCTCGGCCTGCATGCGTATGGATATGAATGAAAAGATCCCCATAAACGGGCTCTCTTGGCATGTGTGATTACGGTATGGTAGAAGGGTGAAAGAGCCTAGCTAACACGGGCCTTCTGGATCCCTGGGTCGAGGTTCTTCCCGGATCGATTAACGGTTTTACGATCGGGACAGGAATGAGATGCGGCCCGTATAGCGACCAAGAAACAGCCCTTCGTTTTGTTATGATGGTTTGCAAGCGGAAGGGAGCTAGGCGGCTAGACTGGACAGGCTGCTTTCTCAAAATCCGGTCGCCATTCTCGGCACTCTGAAATAGCCGGGAGGGGGATACTCAGAGTCGGACGGATATACCTTGGCCCATCTGATCAGGGCACATTTTCCAAGCTTTTCAAGGTCTGAAGAAGGGGGGGCAGCAACTCAGAGGCAAGCAAAGTCACCTGTGACCAACTGGGCCCGAAACGACGGCTGGCAAACGAGATTGTCAGCTCTGCCAGGGTCAGGTGGGCCCTGAAATCCTTCAGTCCTTACAAGTCTCCTGGCCCGGACGGCATATATCCAGCCCTCTTACGGAGGGCTGGAGAGATCATTATAGAGCCGCTAGTGAGACTTGCTAGGGCTAGTCGGACGTTGCAATATGTCCCGACGGCATGGAGGGGTACGAGAGTAGTCTTCATTCTGAAGGCAGGTAGGATCGGTTATAATTCAGCCAAGGATTTCCGGCCCATCAGCCTAACTTTATTCCTACTAAAAACAGTGGAAAAACTTGCGGATAGATCTATCCGCGATAAGGTATTGTCAAACAGACCGCTTCACACGGAGCAACACGCATATAGGGCTGGTCACTTGACGGAGTCGGCCCTAATCGGAGCAGTGAACCTAATTGAAGGTCAACTAAAGGAGAAAGGCCTTGCGATTGGAACCTTTATGGACATCGAAGGAGCCTTCAATAACACCTCTGGAGAAGTGATCAGGGCGGCCATGATTACACATGGTGTGCCTACTACAGTCGTGGAATGGACGTGCCACATGTTGGCAAACAGGAATCTAAGTACGACTAAGGGTGATGTCACTCTAAGTGAAACCATTGACTCGGGATGTCCGCAGGGAGAGGTTTTATCGCCCTTGCCGTGGTGCCTGGTGGTGGATGAATTGCTTCATCTACTCTCGAGTCAGGGCCTTCACGTCATAGGCTATGCGGACGATATATTGGTTATCGTGCGCGGTCAGCATCTGGATGTGCTCTTCGGAGTAATGCAGCAAGCACTGATGCTAGTAGACTCATGGTGCAAGAAAAGTGGATTATCGGTTAATCCGAGTAAGACAGGTGCGGTTGTTTTCGCCAGAAGGTGCAAGTGGGGAACTACGAGTACATTGAAACTTGGAGGACAACAACTGGAAATCAAAGAACGAGCTAAATATCTAGGAGTAATTCTGTATAAGAAGCTGTCATGGAAAGAGCACCTGGAAAGCAAGTGCATGAAGCTAGTAGTGACTCTATGGCTCTGGAGGGGAGCCATAGGGAAAAGCTGGGGCTTGAAACCGGAGACACTTATGTGGATTTATACAGCGATCTTGCAACCCAGGTTAACGTATGCGGCGGTAGTCTGGTGGAGCAGGGTCGAGCTGCCCACTGTTAAGTCTCGACTGGAAAGGATCAGGGACTGATTTTGAGAGGCGTCACTAGAGCATCGAAGTCGACACCCACGATGGCACTGGGGGCACTAATAGGCTTAGAGCCCCTCCATATTACCATCAATGTCAGGGCTGCGAAGGCGGTCTGGAGGCTAAATTTGGTGAATGACAGAAGGATCTCGACAGCAGTGAAGATCCCAGTCGACATCGCGAGAAGGCCACCCTGAACATGCCCAGGGACCAAATGGTCACTCGCCATCTCTTCGACAAGAAGTATCGAGTTAGCCTATCCACGAAGGAGGAACGGGCTAACGGCGACGCATACCTGCCCAGTGATGGAGACAACTGGTTTACAGATGGCTCCAGGAACAGGGAGAATGCAGGAGCCGGCGTATATCGTAGAAGGAATGGAATGGGCTTCACAATTGAGATGGGGTCCTGCGCCACAGTTCTACAATCTAAGATTATGGCCATACTCCAGTGTGCCTACAAGGCGAGGGAGTACGGCAATAAAAGGAACATCCGTATCTGCTCAGACAGCAGGGCTGCTATATTGGCCTTGAATGGAAAAACGACTACGTCGCTATTAGTATGGGAATGCTTTGAGGCACTAAATACGCTAGCGATCAAAAAACGCGTCACTCTGCTATGGATCCCTGGACACGGTGGTATCAAGGGCAATGAGATATCGGATAGGCTAGCCAAGCTAGCAGCAGGAAGAAATTTTACTGGACCCGAGCCAGTGGTAGATATTTTCACGAGGTCAATTACTGAAGAAATTAACAATTGGCTGACTGAGGAACATCAGAATGAGTGGGAATAGGTCTCTGGTTGCAGACAGGCCAAAACACTCTTCGGCTCCGAGCTTATCTCCAACCGAGCTAGGGAAATACTCAAGCTCGGGAGGAATGAAATCAAAGTCCTAACAGACCTATTCATAGGACATGGGAAGTTAGGATATCACAGACATAAGGTAGGGCTTGGATAAAGTCCCCTCTGTCGTCTGTGTGGAAAGGATAATAAGACATCTACTCACATCCTTTGTTACTGACCTACGGTAACCAGAATTGGGCCGACTAATGTGTTTTCAAGGTGCCATGGTCCCACCGAAGTTGGTAACTGACGTCGGTGGCGGGCGAAAAACCAACTTTCGGCCATATTCTGGCCCAACTTTGGACCGACCATCGGATGAATTGTGGCAGATTGGTCGGTACGACCGCAAGAATGTGGTCGGACCGACTCCGGATACAGCAGTCGGTTAGCCACAAATCACCTTGATATACACGACGGTCGGTCAAACCTTGGCCCAAGTATAGGCCGACCGTCGGATAAACTCTGGTTCATTGTTTCCAAAGGACCGTAAACGTACGGTCGGCCCGACTCTTGGAAAGATAAGGCCCGATCATCGGCATAACATTGGCTTGTACAAGTCATCGTTATGCACCGGACTCTGGTTCATTATTTCAAAACGACCGAAATTTGGGTTCGAATAGCTGGATTTTTGTGTAGACACACCCATATTTGTACCGCTGAATAGTGCGCCTGTCCAGGTGGAAAATGCAGTAGTCCGCCTTATTTCACCACCGGCGCAGTACTGACCCATTAAAGATAATCGGCAATTCGCCTAGTACTGGCGGACGCTTGGCTTCACGATCGGAACAGTCCTATGCTGACAGTATAAATATTTAAAATGTTTAAAATACGTTTAAATATATGGTACATATATTCTGAAACTTCGGGAAACTATAAATACAAATACCGCGAAAACAATTTTTTTCTGTTTTTTTTAAGGAAAAAAATTTTAAGTTCCATCTTTATGATAAATTGTAAAAGTTCAGAAAAATTTACATTTGATGTAATTTTTCATCGTTGTAAAATAGTTTGAAACACCTAAAAAGCAAAACGTTACACGAAACTTTAAAGAATTTGTTATTTAAAAAATTGTCGCAGTACGCGATAAAATTTCTAAGTTCCGTCGATGCAAATTTTAAATGCTCATTAAAAATGACATTTTATGTCATTATCAAAAGTTGGGACTTCGGTTGGGAAAATCTCGTGCGCCACGGTAGATACTCGTATAGCACGAAAACCGTGGTTTTCAAAAATTAATTTAAAAAAAACTAGGGCCCAATTACAAGAAAGCCGCTATACGTGTCTAATATTTTTCGACGTTCTATCGATTTATACTAGTCTCATCTCAAAGTCAATGTCGCAGAGCAGGCCTTCCCCTTGTTAGACTTAGAGGTGGTGAAAATTAAAATATTAAATTTGCCAATGAGCGACACATCTCTAAATGGTAAGTCCACTACCCGGGTGCACCGGAACGTGCACTAGATCGTTCAAAACGTCATCTATGAGAACTTTTTTGGAATTTAAATTTTATCAATAGCCAAAATAACTACCAATGGTGAGTCGACGATCAGGATCCACCGGAACGTGCACCAGGTCGTTTAGCAGTATTCTACGGGAATTTCGTTAAAATTTCAATTGTGTCAATAGCCAAAATAACTAGCAATGGTGATTCGACAACCAGAATGCACCGGATCACGCACCAGGCAGTTTAGCAAGTATTCTGCGAGAACTTTTTTAAAATTTAAATTGTATCAACATCCGAAATAACTACCATTGGTCAGTTGACGATCAGAGTGCACCGGAAAGTGCACCAGCTCGTTCAAGTCATCATCTACGAGAACTTTTTAAGAATTTTAATCGTTTCAACCCCTAAAATAACTACCGATGGTGATTCGACGATCCGGGTGCACTGGATCGCGCACCAGGAAGCTCAGCCCCTATTCTACAAGAACTTTTTAAAAATTAAAATTGTGTCAAAATCCAAAATAACTACCGTTGATGAGTCGACGAACAGGGTGCACCGGAAAGGGCAGCAGGTCGTTTAGCACGTATTCTAGGAAAACTTTTGTAAACTTTAAATTGTGTCAATAGCCAAAATAACTACCAATGGTGAGTCGACATCAGGGTGCACCGAAACGTGCATCAGGTCGTTTGGCACGTATTCTACGAGAACTTTTTCAAAATTCAAATTGTGTCAACATACAAAATAATTAACTGTGGTGATTTTTCGAAATTTAAAATTTCCAAAATTTTAGAAATGTCAAAGATCCCGAAATTTGTAATTACCTGAATATTAAACTAAATTTTCGAAATATGATATTCTTGAAATTACTGACATTATAAATATAAAACTCCGGAAATTTCAAATTCCCGAAATTATTAAACTAGAATTTTCAAATCGCAAAAATTTGTCATACAGCCCTGCACAGCTGTAGCTTATATTTTAGATTTTTTTTAATACTACAAGTTATGTTAGTTGCGAGGCTTTGTTAGCAGCTCCGATTGCGTAGGTAAGGGGTTCAAACCCATAGCGAATAAGAATTTTAATAGCGTGCGATTATTAGTGTAGTGATTGTTTGTGTAATAGTAAATAATTATGTACTTAAATATGTGAACAAATATTAAAGCATAATGATAATAATAATGATAATAAAAAAGATTATTTTTTCTAGGCTAAAAATCGGCCATAATTTTATAGAACTGTTCTCTCTAGTTTCGAGACTTCTCCGATGTAGAATGTATATTAGCTGGACTTTTAGATTTTCTAGAACTATTCTACGTTTTTCGCATCCTGCCTCCTAATAGAGAATACGTCACCTCATCCTTTACATTTTATAGAACTCTGTATTACGTTTCGTAGAATAGTTCGATGGCATGTAAAACCAAGGAGATTTTAACTTTTACTGAACTACCCGCAGTATTCTCTACTATAGGACTAGTTCTATAAAATTTAATGAAATTTTTTTTCCGTGTAATAGATAGAGGCGGATGGTGTTCGTCAACAGGCAGGATTGGGAAAGCATTAAAAAGAATATCACATGGGAACGATGCTATGACTAAGTCTAAATATCGATCATTACAATTATGTATATCATTATATTGTTTTAGTTTATGGATATCCATAAAAGTATGAAGTATATGGACGATTTTGCATCCACAATTCCAGAGTTTAAATATTGACTCAATTTAGGAATGTTAAAATCACCAAATATCAACAATTTATGATTCCAAATAGGTTGAGTCGTTAAGGCATCGAAAAAATCGTCTAGTTCTCTGTTAGAAATATCTGGGGGGATATATTATTATTATTATTATCAGTTCTGGGTTGAGACCTTAGCAGCCCCTGACACTTGGGTAATCCCGTTGCTGATATCTGCAACTCACTGATAAAATAATTACCTGTGAGTGTTACACGTTTCCCCGCAACCGCAGGGCAGTAGCAAAGGATGTGAGTGGCTGTCTCACTATCCTTTCCGCACAGACGACAGAGGGGACTTTCTGCAAGCCCTATCTTATGTCTCTGATATCCTAACTTCCCATGCCCTATGAATAGTTCTATTAGGACTTTGATTTCATTCCTCCCGAGCTTGAGTATTTCCCCAGCTCGGTTGGAGTTAAGCTTCAAGCCCAAGAGTGTTTTGGCCTGTCTGCAACCAGGAACCAAATCCCACTCACTCTGATGTTCCTCAGTCAGCCAACTTTTAATTACTTCAGTGACTAACCTGCTGGAAATACCTACCACTGGCTCGGGTCCAGTAAAATTTCTTCCTGCTGCTAGCTTGACTAGCCTATCCGATATCTCATTGCCCTTGATACCACTGTGTCCAGGGATCCAAAGCAGAGTGACTCGGTTTTCGGTCGCTAATGTATTTAGTGCTTCAAAGCATTCCCATACTGATAGCGACGTAGTCGTTGTTCCATTCAAGGCCAATATAGAAGCCCTGCTGTCTGAGCAGATACGGATGTTCCTTTTATCGCCGTACTCCCTTGCCTTGTAGGCACACTGGAGTATGGCCATAGTCTCAGATTGTAGAACTGTGGCGTAGGACCCCATCTCAATTGTGAAGCCCACTGCATTCCTTCTACGATATACGCCGGCTCCTGCATTCTCCTCGTTCCTGGAGCCATATGTAAACCAGTTGTCTCCATCACAGGGCAGGTATGCGTCGCCGTTAACCCATTCCTCCTTCGTGGATAGGCTAACTCGATACTTCTTGTCGAAGAGGTGGCGAGTGTCCATCTTGTCCCTGGGCATGTTCAGGGTCGGCCTTCTCGCGATGTAAACTGGGGTTTTCACTGCTGTCGAGATCCTTCTGTCATTCCCCAAATTTAGCCTCCAGGCCGCCTTCGCAGCCACGGCCTTAATGGTAAGATGGAGTGGCTCTAAGCCTATTAGTGCCCCCAGTGCCATCGTGGGTGTCGACTTCGAGGCTCCAGTGACGCCTCTCAAAATCAGTCCCCTGATCCTTTCCAGTCGAGACTTCACCGTGGACAGCTCGACCCTGCTCCACCAGACTACCGCCGTATAGGTTAACCTGGGTCGCAAAATCCCTGTATAAATCCACTTAAGTGTATCCGGTTTCAAGCCCCAGCTTTTCCCTATGGCTCTCCTACAGAGCCATAGGGTCGCTACTACCTTCTTGCACTTGTTTTCCAGGTGCTCATTCCATGACAGCTTCTTATCCAGAATCACTCCTAGATATTTAGCTCGTTCCTTGATTCCCAGTTGTTGTCCTCCAAGTTTCAAAGTACTCGTAGTTCCCCACTTGTATCTTCTGGTGAAAACAACCGCATCTGTCTTACTCGGATTAATCGATAATCCAGTTTTCTTGCACCATGAGTCTACTATCATCAGTGCTTGCTGCATTACTCCGATGAGCACATCCAGATGTTGACCGCGCACGATAACCAATATATCGTCCGCATAGCCCAGGGCTCACCACTTTCAGCAGGTGCTGACTGCCACGACAAGTGCATGACTGCCACCTTTTTTTCTGTAATTTTCTTCTTAGTTTTCCAGGAATTGAGCGAAGGGTTAGGGTCACGGTGAATTACGCCTCGGCGTCCTTCACACCGGGCGGTCTGAATTTTGTTTGTACTCAAATTCAAAATATATTTTATTCCAGAGGATGGTATAATGACCGTGAAGGACTAGGGACCAGTCGAACCTCAAGATTTATGAGGGCCTGTTTGACCTAGTCCCGCAACTGCCAATTGGCAGTCGTTACAGTCACTGGCTGCCTTCTGGAGAGCCCTCGCATAGCCTATGACGTGAAGGCCGTGACTCGAGAGTTGATGAAGCAATTCATCCACTACCAGACACTTAGAGTGACATCACCCTTAGTCGTGGTTAGATTCCTGTTGGCCAACATGTGGCACGTCCATTCCACGACTGCAGTAGGCACACCATGTGTAATCATGGCCGCCCTGATCACCTCTCCAGAGGTATTATTGAAGGCCCCTTCGATATCCATAAAGGTTCCAATCGCAAGGCCTTTCTCCTTCAGTTGACCTTCAATTAGGTTCACTGCTCCGATTAGGGCCATCTCCGTCGAGTGACCAGCCCTATAGGCGTGTTGCTCCTTGTGGAGCGGTCTGTTTGACAAGACCTTATCGCAGATATATCTATCCACAAGTCTTTTCACTGTTGTTAATAGGAAAGAAGTTAGGCTGATGGGCCGGAAATCCTTGGGTGAAGTATAACCGATCCTACCTGCCTTTGGAATGAAGACTACTCTCGTACCCCTCCAGGCCGTCGGGACATATCCCAGCGTCAAACTAGCCCTAGCAAGTCTCACTAGCGGCCGTATGATGATCTCTCCAGCCCTCTGTAAGAGGGCTGGATATATGCCATCCGGACCAGGAGACTAGTAAGGACTAAAGGATTTCAGGGCCCACCTGACCCTCGCAGGGGTGACAATCTCGTTGGCAAGCCGTCGTTTGGGGCCCAATTGGGCTACAGGTGACTTTGCCTGCCTCTGAGTTGCCGTCCCCCTTTCTCCAGACCTTGAAAAGCTTGGAAGATGTGCCCCGATCAGATGGGCCAAGGTATCCCCGTCGGACTCTGAGTATCCTCCTCCGGGCAATTTCAGAGTGCCGAGAATAGCGTCCGGATTTCGAGAAAACAGCCTGTCCAGTCTAGCCACCTCAGCTCCCTTCTCAATGTCTGTACAAAAGTTGGTCTCGTCCAGCTCTCCTGCTTAGCCTTACGAATTGCACCTCTGTATTCGTCCCTCATCGTTGTGAATGACGTCCATAGTTCCTTCGTTTTGCCAATACTGGCACGTCTGAACCACTCTCTGGTTACCCTGCGAAGCTCTTCGAGTTTCCCATTCCACCAGTATGTCTCCCCAGTCTTTCGGACTCTTGTAGGTCGACAATTACTTTCATAAGTAGCTTTGATGGCTTCCGTGATAGTTTTGGCTGCCATCTCAAGAGTGTCCACGTCTCGAATTGACCTAGGAAACTCTGAAAGTGCACATCTTAGTTCCGTGGAAAACTGATCCCAGTCCGTTCTTCTTGGATTTCTGACCCATTCAAGACCATCGGGTACAACAAATTCCAACACGAACTCTATCTGTGAGTGATCTGAGAGAGAGGGTTCCTCTGAAACCCTTCACTTCTTGATACTATCTCTAAAATTACTGGTGCAGAGAGTGATGTCAATGACTTCTTCCCTGACGGAATTACGGAACGTCGGGGTGTTCCCTGTGTTAAGAATATCTAAGTTTGTAGTGATTAGATATTCCAGTAGGTCATTACCTCTCGAGTTGACGTCCGTGCTACCCCACAAAGTTAGGTGGGAATTAGCATCGCACCCCAACAGAAGAGGCATGCCTCTTACCTTGCAATATTTCACCAGTGCACATACCTCCACTGGTGGGTTAGTATCGCTGTCATAAGGAAAATAAGCTGATCCTAGAACTAGCCTACCTATTCCTTTGAGATCCATGGCTATCACCATCGGGTCTCTCGAACATAGTTCAAGCAGCGGGACAGCACTAACTCCCTTCTGGGATCGTAAATTCATCTCTCTCAGAGTTTCAGAGACTCAGGCACTTGCAATAAATGGAACAATGGTCTATACTCTATAGAACAGTGGTCGGTGAACTATTAGAAGACTTTTGTTAGTAAGCAGGTAAAAATGTCGAACTTTGAAAAATAAATAATTTTTAAATTGGAAAATAGCGACGATTTTTCACAAAAGAGAGAAATATGGACATGTTTTGACTAATCTTGTCTACGTATGAACTTGTAAGGATTCTGATCTTAAACTTTGCAATACATATTGTTATATATATCTCAATTTTAAGTACATACATTAAAGAGAAAACTAATCACAAATTAAAAAGTCGTGTTTTATTTTAAGCTTATTTATACCACACACACACGCACACACACACACACACACACACACACATCTATTCAAAAGTTTCTATGTATGTACCGCCAGGCCACTTTTTTTTAGGACCACGCCATTGATTCATTCCTATTTTTTCACCAGTTTTTTTATAAACTAACGAAAGGGCCGTTTTAACGTACATTATGTGATACTTTGAAGGGCCGTAGGATTAGAATTGATCTAAAAAATGCGATACCTAATACTTGTGAGTGGCTCTTTATTCAGAAAAATTATACCCTGGGAAAATCTAGATACTTGGAAAAAACCTGAAATTGTCAAGGAATTTTTCTTGCAGAATTCGAGTAGACACCCTGAGATAATGCTAAAAATAATATTTTTTAATATTTGTATTGATATTAGCATATTAGCATATAAAATATCCACAAAATATACTGATAAGTAGTATAAATTCCTGTGCTACTTTCTCGAATGAGTTGATAATTACTTTTACATTTTCCAAAATGAAAAAATACAACTCCAAAACTGTCGCTTCATGAAAAAGACGTATTTTTTAATTTTTGCTGTCACTTTCTGTAATTATAGGTTTGTGAAATTGATAAGTCGCTGCATGCATTGACTTCCTTATTACTCTCCTTTTAATTTTGTGTTTCAAATATTGAAATAATTGTAAAGCAATCTTCCAATTCAGTTCTTAAGTTTCGAAAACCTTACATTCTGATAATTTATGACTGAGTAAGTATACAAATTGTCTGAAATTTCACACCACAGTTTTTCTACGGATCTCCACGTTTCGAGACCCCCTGAAGTTGAAAAACAAGTTTTGGCGATGGCGTCTGTCTGTCTGTCCGTCCGGCCGTACGTCTGTAAATACGATAACAATAAATTAAAATGAACGGATCAAATCGAGCTTTGGCACACTTTTTAAGGTCCTAAAAGAATGAACGAGTTCGTTAACCAGCATTCTTTGACCAACGCCCGTGCAGAAATTTCGGTAAGGGCCGGATTGGGTGCGGATCAGGCAGAATGTGGCCCCAATCAGGCAACCTTATCAGGACCTGATCCGAAATGAAACGCCTCACCTGATCAGGACCTAATCAGGCTATCCTTAGTAGGTGCCTGACCCGGCCCTGTTCAGGTCCTTATTCATTCTCGTATTTCTATTCAGGTGATATTTTTAATAAAAAGGAAAACATTTAATTCAGTGAATTGTCAATTTATTTAATTACAGCGTCCTATTACCGTCCCAGTCCTTTGCGTTGTTGTAAACGGCTTTGATGTGCAAAAAAACCTCGTCCTCGGAGATTTTGTATCGCGTACAAATTACATCTGAAAAAAATGTTTATAAGTGTAGCATGAAAAATGAACTATAATTAATAGAATTAGAAGATTGCACAAATATTTCAAATATTTTCATGTTTTCAAATTAATACAAGAGATCTCAGAAGGATTCCACAAATATTCGAAAGAATCCATAAATTTTTAAAAAATATTTCTCAACATTTCACAAAGATTTCAAAGATTTCAATAGAATTTTAAGAGATGTCAAATATTTCACAGAAACTTCAAGATTTTACGTACTTTAAGATATTTCAAGAAATTCACGAAGATTGAAAACTATTTAAAAGATTGCACTAACATTTCAAATATTTTATTATTTTCAAACTAATACAACAGAATTCGGAAGGATTTCTCAAATAATTCAAAGAATTCATAAAGTTTTTAAAATATTTCTCAACATTTCCCAAAGATTTTAATAAAACTCTAGAATATTCCAAAAAATTTCACAGAAATTTCAAGATCTCACATAGCTTTTTACATACTTTAAAAGACTTCAAGGAATTCACAAAGATTTGAAACTATTTGAAGATTGAACAAAGATTCCAGACATTTTCATTTTTTTCAAATAAATACAACAGATTTCAGAAATATTCCACAGATATTTCAAAGAATTCATAATTTTGTTTAAATATTTCTCAACATTTCGCAAACATTCAAAAGATTTTCATAAAACTTTAAAAGATTCTAAAAGATTTCATAGAAATTTCGAAATCTCACATAGATTTTCACATACTTGAAACTATTTAAAAGATTGCATGAAGATTTCAAATATTTTCATTGTTTTCAAATAAATTCAACAGATTTCAGAAAGATTTCACAAATATTTCAAAGAATTCATAATTTTGTTTAAATATTTCTCAACATTTCACAAACATTTCGATAAAACTTTAGAATATTCCAAAAGATTTCATAGAAATTTCAAGATCTCACATAGCTTTTTACATACTTTGAAAGACTTCAAGGAATTCACAAAGATTTGAAATATTTTCATTGTTTTCAAATAAATACAACATATTTCAGAAAGATTTCACAAATATTTCGAGAATTCATAAAGTTTTAAAAATATTTTTCATTAGTTCACAAACATTCCAAAGATATTAATAAAACTTTGAAAGATTCTAAAAAATTTCACAAAAATGTCAAAATATCACATACCTCATCCATCGACTTGTCACGATATCAACTGTTCTTTCCTTTTTGTGGCCTCTTTTGACGAACTCGACAAGCTGAAACGGACGAATGACTTCCACGTTCATTTTCTTTTGCTGGAAAAAAAATTGTTTAGTCAAAAACAGAAGTGACCCTGAAAAAGTGAGGTTACGATAATTTGAACAAAACTCGCACTGTAAAAAATACAACAAAAATTACAAATTATAATTGTGAAATCACCGAACTCGGTGCAGCTATTTACAATCTTAAAAGTAGGGAAAATACTGGTTTAAAGTTTAGAAACTCGTAATGGAGTCGTAAATTTGCTACTATAAAGGGCATTATATTGCGTGCACTGTCAAAAAATTTCCTGTGATTTAACTATATTGGAAAAGGTGACTAAAATTACCAAAATTGAAAGCAGGAATTTCACTATCAATGGTGTATTTAACAATTTTATAACAATAATTAAATTAAAAAATAAATTGATAACTGACTATTCGTAAAATTCATCTGAATTTCTCACAGCCTGGGCCGCGGTACTGCCGAAATATCGCAGAGTTTGTGAACGCGTCACATTGAATGTTACACAAACTTCAAGTACATTTAGTTAAAAAAAGTTTTAAATTGTTAAATTATAGGAGAATTGTTTTATAGTGCTTCAAACAGAAGAGAAAAGGTGAAGTTATGACACTTTGAAAAATACTGGAGGAACAGACGCTTAAAAAGTGTTCGGTAGAATCCAATTTGGAAGGTGTCCACGCGCTTTTATGACTTGTACCTGAGAATTGGGTTGAGGGTTCCGAGAAATATTCAAGGCTTATTTTTGATTTTGGGGAAAGTTGGTGCGTTAGAGGAACACGTATATTTCAACCAGTCCTTCGGAAATCCTTCGATGATACACATCGACATGTACTCGTGACCCTTCCGAAACCCCCCTCTCTCTTGGTATTGTAAACGCGTATGTTGAGAGGAAAAAGACAGTGCTGTGTAGTGAATACGATCGACTCAGTGACAGTGCATTGTGGTGATTACGATCGGCCCAGGGCCATACGAATGGACGAATGAGGAGAACAGTGTGACGGCAAAATCAGCCCAGGGCCATGTACAAACGAAACGAACGATACAAATTGTTGATTCGAAAGACATACACGCACACACACATGAAAATTCAGTGGCTCACACCATTCACACTTTCTTAAGATTAATTATTTTACTTTTGTAAACGAGTGTTATTTTCTTTTCTTCAGGGGTTTTGGCCGTAAGGTCTTTCCCCTCTGGGTCTGATAAAACTCTTCTTATTATGACCCAAAATGACTGACTGTTCATTGAAAATCTCCTTCCCTTAATTACGATTCCTCGCCGCGTTTGGCGAGCTTTCGACAAACAAAACAAAAAGTGAGGTTAGAAAAGTCAGGTTATGGTTCTTTGATTGGTTCAGCATCTTAATTTACACAATATATATGTCGTAGCCCAGTAGCCGACCCAGTTGGTTAGCCGACTCGCTGGCTAGTCGGCTAATGAACGCTGAGTAGCCAACTGTATACCTGCACCTGCTCACATTGGCCGCTCTTCGCATGACCAGCGGCCAGTCGTCTATTGAACTAGAGAGTTTCAACCCAGTAGGCGACTATGCGAACGATTCATCACATATTTTAAGAATTGAGATTTATCATTTTTTTGCCATGCAATAGTTTGTGTAAAAAATAATAAAAAGAGTTCTCACTAGAAATTTTAACCCATTCATAATTTAATTTATATAGTGTTGGGACATGAAGTTTGTTAGTAAAAAAATCTTAAATAAAAATTATCCGATTCTTAAAATGGGCAAGGAAAAGTAGAAAAGAATATTGCGTCTTTTTTCAGTGCTTTTTCATTCAAGACCTGATAAAATTGTTAAATTTATACCGACAATTTGGTATAGTTCAAAATCGAACTTTAATTCTATTTTTGAGAAGACGAAGTTTAATTTCCTACATTAAACATTAATAATAATATAATTGATTCAATAAATATTGATTTGAGTTGATGTTCAATAATATTCTAATAATATATGATATAATATTTAATGAGAAATAATATTAAGATGGTAGAGATGACATACTTCAGACCAATAAGTAGAAATTGGATGTTACAATTTCTTTATTTCTGTCGACGTTTCGAAAACTGTAACGTTTTCCTCATCAGGACTTTGAAGTTCATGTTTCCATTTTTAAAAATTCATCACATTTTTTATTCAGAGAATTCCATTCCTCATATGAATAATCTTCTAAAATTCAATACATTTTTTCATTAATAACTTAGTTGATTTAGTGAAACAGTCGGAGCTTCTGTTTCGCTCCATTTTTGCTACGATACCAATTGGTATCGTAAATTGGTATCGTGGCAAAAATAAAGCGAAACAGAAGCTCCATACAAATAATAAGTCAATAATTTATTATATTAATATTATATCATATATTATTAGAATATTATTAAACATCAACTCAAATTAATATTTATTGAATCAATTATATTATTATTGATGTTTAATGTAGGAAATTAAACTTCGTCTTCTCAAAAATAGAATTAAAGTTCGATTTTGAACTATACCAAATTGTCGGTATAAATTTAACAACTTTATCAGGTCTTGAATAAAAAAGCACTGAAAAAAGACGCAATATTCTTTTCTACTTTTCCTTGCCCATTTTAAGAATCGGATAATTTTTATTTAAGATTTTCATACTAACAAACTTCATGTCCCAACACTATATAAATTAAATTATGAATGGGTTAAAATTTCTAGTGAGAACTATTTTTATTATTTTTTACACAGACTATTGCATGGCAAAAAAATGATAAATCTCAATTCTTAAAATATGTGATGAATCGTTCGCATAGTCGCCTACTGGGCTGAAACTCTCTAGTTCAATAGACGACTGGCCGCTGGTCATGCGAAGAGCGGCCAACGTGAGCAGGTGCAGGTATACAGTCGGCTACTCAGCGTTCATTAGCCGACTAGCCAGCGAGTCAGCTAACCAACTGGGTCGGCTACTGGGCTACGACATATGCATACCTTAATTACAGCACACTACAAAATTATAAAGAAGAGTAATATCACTGACATGAAGAGTCCAAAAACACAAATTGGAAAATAAAAACTCACTTTGCGTATGTCACACATTCAAGACTCGAATCATGTAAACATTCTCATGAGTATACTACTCCATTTTGTAAAGGAGATGGCGCTTCTATTAACCTGATCAGGTACGGATCCGATCCGTATGATTTCCCTTGCTAAGGGCCGAGTACGGAGAGCCTGATCGGGGCCGCATCCGAAATAAGGAGCAAATTGGGCAATTTCTGCACGGGCGGTTATGGATCTGCACTGAGAAAAAGATCTGTTTGAATCAAATATATTACGTTTGAATCAAACATATTCTTTCTTTGTTATACAGTCAAACATACATATGTTTGATTCAAACAAATTTTTCGGTTGACCATATATTTTTGATTTAAATATATATTTTGTTTGAATGAAAGAAACTTCTTGTTTAAGTTAAACATTTTTTTCTGTTAAATTAATTGCATATTTTGTTTGATCTAAATAAATTTTTATTTTTATTTCAAAAAGGAATTTCTTGCTTTCAATAAAATGATTTGCTTGTTTCAATATCAAACTTTCTGTTAAAGCGGGTATTTCGAGAATGTGTGCTGTATTAATATTCATATTGTCTGTATATATTGCATTTATTTATTCAATAAAATCTTAAGTCTTTTTCATAGGGTTCACAATATAGCAAGAAAATAACTCATCTTCACAATTTTCGATCAAATCGCTGGTAGGTCCCAAGTTTCAAGCAATTTTCGCAATACAAACACTTCCATTTCTCTTACAGATTTCTGAAGTTACGCGAAAATAAAACTGGCAACGGCCTGAAGTTGGTGGAAAACCAACCCTTTTCCAGCTCGTCCAATGAAACTTCCAAATTCTCGAGGCTTCGCTTAGGCTTTCTCTTACCGCGTAGGCGCTTACACATTCTAAACAAACACGCTGATACATTCAACGATTCACCCCCATTTTGAATGTCAAAAGCTATTAGGTATTTTCACTTAATAATCAGCTAACTTCACTTCGTTAACTGCTGAGGGGAAAACAATGGATCAAATGCATGGGATTCGCTCCATTTTTGCCCTATTTTGTTAATATCTTCGTAAAAACTAATTTTTTCTATATAAATGTATTTGAAAAATAGTTTATATTTTTTAAGAACTATTCAATGACATAAGAAAATAGTGATAATTATTATTAATTATGAAGATATTACCAAAATAAAGTTTTGTCCCATACATTTGAGCTATTGTTTTCCCCTCAGCACTCAACGAAGTGAAGTTAGCTGATGGCTGAAGTGAAAATACCTAATAAGAGGCGCTGCAGTGCCTCGAAACTAACGCGGATAATGAAATAAATACGTTCTCTTATTTGAGTATAAGACGTTCAAAAAAAATTTTGTTTGACTTAATGAAATTGTTCATTTTAATCAAACAAATCTTATCAAACAAATAATTTGTTTTATTTAATGAGTTTCAATATCTTCCATATATTGAAATTGAAGCAATATTTTGTCAATTGAAATAAAGAAGATGTGTTGGATCAAAAAAAATGTATTCAAGCAAATCTTTTTGTTTGAATCAAAAAAATCGAATTAGAGCTCTTCAAAACATCTACAATACTTCAACTATTTTTTTATAGAATTCGTTTTTTTGGTTTTATGCATCGAAAGTGAATAAGTCGAAAATTATAATTTTAAGCGAAACGACGAGAGATAAGTAGAAAAGTTTAAGGAGGAGAATTGTATCTCTCAAAAAGACCTATGATTTTGTCTGCATTTATTTTTTGATGAGACTTGATATTTTTCTTTTATTCGCCGAATGTTCTATGCAGAAAATCGAAAATTCAAATTTCAAACCAAACGGCGTGAGATACGGAAAAAATTCAAAAAGGAATTGCAGCTCTCGAAAATTTTTAAAAAATTTCTTCAAACCATTTTTCGATAGGGCTTGTCATTTGGTTTTATTCAACGACAATATTATGAGAAAAAATCGAAAATTCAAATTTTGAGCCAAACGACGCGACCTATGGTGAAAAATTTTCAGAGAAATTTCCTGTAAAAAATTCCTACAACAATTCATTGACCCACTTTTTGGCAGAACTCCTTGTTTTTATGAAAGAAGACTTGTAGGAGTTTTTCTTTCGTCCATCAAAAATA
This sequence comes from Andricus quercusramuli, assembly GCA_932178445.1. NCBI lineage: Eukaryota > Metazoa > Arthropoda > Insecta > Hymenoptera > Cynipidae > Andricus > Andricus quercusramuli. The sequence goes on from CAKNXH010062441.1 coordinate 39,504, forward strand.
ATAAGTAAACAAAAATCCTATTTTCCGCATAACAATGCGAGATAGAGTAGAATGGCTAAAGAAAGGATTGTAACTTTTTATTGTAAGGTAATTCAGAACATAAATATAAATTTAAAAATGCCTATCAAAAATCGAGCGCGTAGTGCGAGTGTTACGATGAGAATTAATGTGTACCTCAAAGCCTACAGAGCTTTGAGCAATTTAATCTTTAAATATACACACATAATTACATAGAATATTCAGAATATGAAGATTATGCAAATACTGGGATCTTGAAGAGATGTTTTTGATAAAATTTCATTCAAGCATTTCAAGTGCAGAGAATAAGTAACCGAGCGCGAAGCGTGATATATGACAGACACGCGCCGTAGGCGCGCTCAAATCTGCCAGCCATGCGCGCAGCACACGATCATAAAACAAAAAATTATATTGAATTATATTTTATAATGGATTCGATTAACGAAGATGGTGTAGTGCTTTGAAGAAGCGAAACAATCGCTTTTCAATATTTCTAAACCATTATGCGAAAAAGAAATAAAATCGCACTCATTACGCTGAGACTTACAATTCTTTCTGCCCTTATACCATATACTAACAAGTGTGAGAAACTATTATCCTATAAATTTAGTAACTTTACGGTTTAATATTCACAATAGTAATTCTTGAAATAGTGACGCTATATCCTGGCTTCTTTTTCTGTACCCAGTGGCGACAATATTTTTCTGAATACTTTTAGACACGCCAACTCATCTATGAAACGGAACATTTTAATCCCTTTTAAATTTGAACATTTCGCTGTTCTTATTTACGGTTTTTCGAATAATAATGAGGTTAAAAGCATTTATACAGTGGTGGCGTAGCCTGGGTTGGCACCCGGAGCGGTTGCGGTGTGACCCCCCCCCCCCCCCCAATAGTCGTGCCGAGTGGCCATTTGTTGACCATTCAACCTTAACCCGGGTAAAAATATTTGGTCTTGATTTTGTCTTGGGTAAAGACCAATCCAAGACAATTTCAAGTTATTCTGTATGTCTAGCTCGTGTGACGGAACCAGACTACCGATAACCTTTCTATCCTCGTTTATACGCCTGACTATCTTAACATCAAACACTCCATCAGTATTAAATAAACTTCCAAGCTGCACGTACTTATCAACTTCTTGTTTTCTCTTATCGTCTAAGGCGAAGTTGAATAGTCTTTTTTCACCCTTTCATTCAAACGCGACAAAAAAAAACAGCGGGGGGGTCACTATAGTTGCGGCTTGAATTAAAGTTGGTATCTTCAAGTACTTGAGCGCCAATAGAAACCTGTAGAGACCCAAAAGGGTTCCACTGTAGCCTTGAATTAGATTAATTAGAACAACATGAAGACGCATTGTCAAACTAACCGCTTGCAAAGTTGAGTTGGTAAGTTACCTGCAAATTATATTTTTCAAGTAATTATATCTATTTCAACGGCGTTAATAGTTCTTAGATAACATGTCGAAGTGGGCAAAGCAAAAAATAGGCTTTTTTAGAGAAGTCTCTATAACAATTGGGTTCATTTGGAGGTCCAAATGGTATGCTTCCTTCGGAACAAATTCGTCGTTTTGAGTTTCTTTTCAGCAAGAGAGGATGTTTGAGCGAATGATTACCGTTTAACAATTTGTATAAGTTATGTATATTTGTAACATGTATTTGCTATATTCTCATATTTGTACTGGTCTTGAATCCCTCTACTTAGGATTGATATTTCTTCAGATTTTAGTTTATGCTTTAAACTCGTACGAATTTTGGAATGACTGAAAATGCCCAAACTTGAAATCCCTCCTAAAATGAGTCATTTAGCAGACCGCATTAGAGAAAGTTTCAGTGCAGATGTTGAGAACTGACCGCGGAAAGGGTTTATTGAGGCAGGCTTAGAGCCTTAAGAAAACGTGCCGATCTTCGGTTTTCACTGCTTAAATGAATTGCCAAATGGACAAATTCCGAGGTTGCCAATTTTCCAAATTTCGAATTGTACCTAAATTTTGTCTCTGGCAACATCGGAATCCAGCCGCACCCTTGCCTGCTCCTCAGCAGAGGACAGTCTTGTACTACCCGCGAAACGAATACGACCTTGCTTATCCTTATACCTCGGTTCGTGTTTACAATATTTCTGTATCTTACCACTCAGCTTGTATTATAATATTTTAGTTACCTTTGAATAAATGATTGTTAATAAATGAACTTTTTCTTTAATATGCATTTTACCGTGCAAACATTGGTCCTTCGAGAACCGGATGAACGTAGAATCAGTGAATAAATTTGAAGTTGAAATTGAACTCTGATTATCGCGTACTTCAATATGACTCTAAACTCGGAAATTAGCTTCAGTAAGCTGTGTGTGTAATCATTTTGGATACGTGTGAACACTTCGGACTGCTAATTAATTTGGACTTGTGTAATCACTTGCATTTGTGATTATTTTGGACTTTAGTTTGAAAATTGTGACTTTGAATGTAGTGAACTTTGTGGTCTCACAGCACTCGTGAGATTATGTGCACTTCAGAATATTTAGTGAGTGGTAATTAGTGAAATTACATATGTTCCAGCATAAATTGTGTGTGACGTGTAGTTAGTGGTAGTCAAGACTCATATTCACAAAATTGTGTGTTTCGTATTACTTTGAGAGCTATTTCTGTGAATTTTCTTATTTAATTTGAACTTTGAACTTGAAACTGTAAATTTGCATTCTTACAGTTTTTAATTTGAACTTTGAAACTATAACTTGTTTTCTCAAAATTTGAACTTTTCAAACTCTAATTTGTTCCTCCAATTTTGAACTTGAACTTTCACTTAGTTGCGAATGTTGAATGTGATTGTGATGTGAATTTACAAAAAGTTCACTGTGATCTGAAGCTGCACTACGTGTCAAGGACTGTGACACATATATCAACGTTTGGAAGCAGACCTGCAACGCTCTACAAACGGTGAGTCTCCAATTCCAATTTCTCCTTTCCTTAGCTTTCCGTGATTTCATTTAAATATGGCTACTAAAACACTTGAGCAACTTATCTCTGAGCGCGCCGTGATAAAAAGTAAGCTGACTCGCTTCAAAACATTTTGGGACAGTTTTGATCAAGCTACGTGTAACATAGGCATACTCAAAGTGAAATTAGAAAAACTTGAAGTGCAATATGACGCATTTGATATTGTACAAATGGAAATAGAATTACATCCTACAAACTCCGGTGCAGAAGCTCAAAAAAGTGAAGAGGAAACTCGATTTGCCTTCGAGGAGAAATATTGTGAATTGGTGGCCTTAGCTAGAGAATATATATTAGCCAAAACTCATCCAAAAAGTATTGATCATTTTGATAATTTAAATTTAGCATCGAATCGAGGATCGCGATCGCCACTTACGATCGCTAGTGATACGGGGTATAGTTTGCCGAGAATGCCGTTGCCGACTTTCGACGGCTCTTTCGAAAATTGGATCAAGTTTCGGGATTCCTTTAAAGCAATCGTTCATGATAGGGATATTCCAAAAATTGATAAATACCACTACCTAAATCAAGCATTAAAGGGAGATGCAGCTCGAGTGATTCAGTCGTTAGGCATTTCGGAAGCAAATTACGAGATTGCATGGAAATGTTTAATTGGTCGATACGAGGACTCGAATGCTCTTATTCACAATCATGTACGCGCTCTTTGTGAACTCAAAACTGTGTCTAAGGATACTTTCTTGGAATTGCGACAATTTATCGATGACATAAATAGCAGCTTGCGTGCATTGAAGGCATTAGGACAATCCACTGATAATTGGGATACTTTAGTAGTGTACTTGATGAGCAAAAAACTAGATTCAAACACTAGACGCGAATGGGACAGGAAACAAACTAATTTAAAGGAAATACCTAAATTGCAAGATTTTTTAGATTTCTTAGAGACTCAAAGTAAATTTCTGCATCGAGCACATATCGAAAAGCAATCCTTACCCGCACACTCTCAGGGTAAAACGAACGCACCTAATCAATCTAAGAAACCTGGTGGCAATCTTTCTTCGCATGTGGCCACAGAAAAATCGGCGTGTGTAATATGCACAAAAACTCACGCTATTTTTGAATGTAATGAATTTAAAAAACTTTCGGTAAAAGAGCGAGTTCAGATAGTAAGGAAATTTCATTTGTGCTTCAATTGCCTCTCCCCTGGCCATGGAAATAGAAATTGTCAGTCAGGAACCTGTAGGAAATGCTCTAGGAAACATCATACCTTGTTGCACATGGAATGGCACTCTCAAACCCCAAAGGACGAACAAGGACAAAAAACGCCTCTCGAAAATAGAACCTCCTATACTCTCTCAACTTCTCTCGTAGAAGGATCATCCCAAGAAACGGACGATGATGAAGACCCGTACGTCATACTATCGACAGCAATAGTTGATATCAAAGATCGGAAAGGAAATTTTCATGAGTGTAGAGTTTTATTAGATACGGGATCACAACCACATTTAATAACGCAGGATTTGTGCCGTAAGCTAGAGCTGCCGGTGTCAACAGTTGACACGACAGTTTCGGGAGTAGCACAAGTTGGAGTTAATTTAACCAAGCGAGCGAATGCAGTTATTAAATCGAAATTTGGACAGTTCGAAATGAAGCTGCGCTGCCTAGTCACTTCGCGCATCACTTAATACGTGCCTATTGCACCACGGGATTTAGAAAATATTCGCATTCCTAAGCACATACAACTCGCCGATCCAACAATCAAAAATCCGCGTGTCGATCTACTAATCGGGGCTGATCTATTTTGGGATTTATTGTGCGTCGGACAAATAAGACTTCGTTCAGAAGGTTTATTACATCAAAAGACATTGTTGGGGTGGGTCTTAGCAGGAAATCTGACTCTTTCAAAATATTTGAAAGATAGTAAGACTGCGTGTCATCATCTGATCACGAACCAACAGTTACACAATCAGGTTGAGAGACTATGGGAAATAGATCAGATTAACTCTAATAAAGGCACAAGGGATCTCGACGTAGATAATGTTTGTGAGCAGCACTTCAAGGCGACAACGAAACGCGCGTCGGACGGACGATTCGTGGTCAACGTCCCTTATTTTGAAACAGTAAATGACCTCGGGGATTCCTTCGAAATTGCGAAAAAACGTTTTCACTCCGTAGAACGCAAATTAGAAAGAGATTCGGAACTCAAAAGGGGATACCAGGACTTCATGAACGAATACGAAGCCTCGGGTGACATGACGGAAGTGTCTTTAGACAAATTTGAGTCTGGCTTTCCGACATACTATCTTTCTCACCATGCTGTGATGAAGCCCGATAGCACAACTACCAAGATTCGTGTGGTTTTCGATGGATCTTCAAAGACTTCTTCTGGATTATCGCTGAATGAGGTTCAGCACGTAGGACCCACGGTTCAGGATGATCTTTTCTCGATTGTCCTGCGATTCAGAAAGCACAAAATTGTACTTTCGGCGGATATTGCCAAGATGTACCGCTGTACTTATGTAGACGAGGAGCAAAGACGACTGCAGCGAATTCTGTGGCGCACGGACGGCTCTCAACCTATGAAAATCTATGAATTAAATACTGTGACATACGGAACGGCCGCAGCACCTTACTTAGCTACGCGCTGCCTTCGGCAGCTCGGAGAGGAAAATAAGGAACAACATTCAACTGCAAGTAAGGTCATAATTTCGGATTTCTACGTGGATGATCTTTTGACAGGGGCAGACTCTCTCGACGAAGTACGAGCGCTGAAAGACGAGCTCACGTCGATTTTGGAACCAGCCGGCCTCTCATTAAGAAAATGGGCATCGAATGACGAAAGCGTATTTAATTCGGATATCTCATCGAATGAAGATCGAATAATTCAAGGAGATAAGGATCCAAAAACTGTAGGGCTTTTGTGGAATTTTAATACTGATCAACTTAGGTACTCTGTAAAAATTCCTGAGCAACAAAAGGTGACAAAAAGGACAATTTTATCGCTCATTTCACAGATATTTGATCCACTCGGGCTCATTGGTCCCGCTACCAGACGAGCAAAAATTATTCTCCAGAAGCTTTGGGAGATTAAATTGGATTGGAATGAGTCTTTGCCACAAAATTTGTACACTGAATGGATCAAATTCAGAACTCAACTGGATAGCCTGAATGAAGTAAGTGTCCCACGATTCATTCTGTGTAATAAGCCGGTTATAATAGAATTCCATGGTTTCTGTGACGCTTCCGAAAAGGCTTACGGGGCATAAATTTATGTCAGCTCAATAAATGAACACGGGAACATCGTAGTAAATCTTTTGTGTGCAAAGTCGAGAGTAGCCCCAATTAATACGCTCAGTATACCACATTTGGAACTCTGTGGTGCTCTCCTACTTGCTCAGCTCTCGCAAAAGGTTACTTTTTCGATGGATATGAAATTTGATCGGACATTCTTCTGGTGCGACTCGACAATTACTTTGGCATGGATTCAAGGATCTCCACGTAGATGGGAAATTTGTATTGCCAACAAGGTCACAAAAATTCAAGATCTCACGAAGGAAGGAATTTGGAACCACGTGTCATCTCCGGACAACCCTGCAGATATCATCTCAAGAGAAATTGCCCCAGCTGAATTGAAGACATCTGAACTTTGGTGGCATGGACCAGGATGGCTATCAGAAAATTCACACGAATGGCCCATCCCACCCGTTTTGGACCTAGAAAATGTACCCGGAAAGAAAAAATGTACGTCGAATCAAGTCACTGTCGAGAAGAAAGAACCTAGCATTTTTGAACGTTTCTCTTCTTTCACGACATTGACTAGGGTTCTTTCTTATATTTATCGGGTCAGAGATAATCAAGCTAGGCCGACAACGGATTTTAGGGTAGGATTTTTGAAGCCGCGAGAAATTCTAGCTACAAGAAATCGACTCATACGTGTAGTCCAAGCAGAATCTTTCAAGGATGAGATTCTTTGCCTAGAACGTAACAAGGAAATCGCAAAGTCGAGTAGGCTTAAATTACTTAACCCATTTCTCGATGATTCAGGGCTGCTCAGAGTGGGCGGTAGATTGAACCACGCACCGATTCCATATGATCAAAAACATCCGATCATTTTGCCGTCGGATCATTTGGTAACGCGACTAATAATCAACGACGAACACATCCGACTAATGCACGCCGGGTGTCAAACTGTGATCGCATCCCTACGAACGCAATTCTGGCCGTTATCATGCAAGAATACGGTCAAGAATGTACTTCGAAAATGTGTACGCTACTTTCGAGCAAAACCAGTAGGTACTGAATACATCATGGGAAGTCTACCTGCGGCACGAGTCATACCTTCCCGTCCCTTTAATACTTCTGGTGTCGATTATGCAGGACCGTATTATGTGAAGGACAGAACTCGTACTCGGACAACGACAAAGGCCTATTTATGCATTTTTGTGTATTTCGCGACAAAGGCAGTACATCTGGAATTAGCGGTAGATTTGACGACAGATGCATTTTTAAGTTGCTTGCAGCGTTTCGTATCTCGACGAGGTCGTCCTCAAGACATGTATTCGGACAACGGAACAAATTTCGTCGGCGCTAAAAATGAACTTAACGATCTAGCAAGACTTCTGCTTGACCCTGAACATCAAACACGGGTAACCAATTTTTTGTCTCGAGAAGGAGTAAATTGGCATTTTATTCCTGCCCATCCTCCACACTTTGGTGGATTATGGGAAAGTGCTGTAAAATCAGTGAAACATCATTTGAAGCGAGTCATCGGTGAATCTAAACTCACTTTCGCAGAATTATATACGGTGTTGACTCAAGTTGAAGCCTGTTTAAATTCCCGTCCTCTATCTCTTTTATCCGACGACCCCAACGACATTGCGCCTCTAACTCCTGCACATTTCCTTATTGGAGACTCACTGGTTGCGTTACCGCAAGCAGATTTGCGCCACCTTCCTGTAAAGCGTTTGAACCGGTACCAGCATCTACAGCAAATGGTCCAGCACTTCTGGAACCGCTGGCAGAAGGAATATTTACACCAGCTTCAGCAGCGGTACAAATGGTCCCGCACCGATTTTGATCTTATTAAAGTAGGATCCTTGGTTCTTCTGAAAGAGGATAACCTTCCTCCCCTCAAGTGGCAGCTTGGACGTGTCACTGAGCTACAGCCAGGCAAGGACAACGTGATTCGTGTCGCTACTGTTCGAATTGGTGGTTCTAGCTTAGAGCGACCTGTCTCCAGGCTATGTGTCTTGCCTATCGACGATCCTATTATCAGCGATTAATATTTTTATTGGTCATATATGTTTTATAAATTTAAATGTGCATTTTCCTTTATTTTATATAAGCTGTCTATATTTACTTGTTTTCACTCGTAATTGAAATCTTTGATTGCGTTTATTTCTATGTATAGAAAGGAGACCTTTCAAAGTGGGCGGGATGTTTGAGCGAATAATTACCGTTTAACAATTTGTATAAGTTATGTATATTTGTAACATGTATTTGCTATATTCTCATATTTGTACTGGTCTTGAATCCCTCTACTTAGGATTGATATTTCTTCAGATTTCAGTTTATGCTTTAAACTCGTACGAATTTCGGAATGACTGAAAATGACCAAACTTGAAATCTCTCCTAAAATGAGTCATTTAGCAGACCGCATTAGAGAAAGTTTCAGTGCAGATGTTGAGAACTGACCGCGGCAAGGGTTTATTAAGGCAGGCTTAGAGCCTTAAGAAAACGTGCCGATCTTCGGTTTTCACTGCTTAAATGAATTGCCAAATGGACAAATTCCGAGGTTGCCAATTTTCCAAATTTCGAATTGTACCTAAATTTTGTCTCTGGCAACATCGGAATCCAGCCGCACCCTTGCCTGCTCCTCAGCAGAGGACAGTCTTGTACTACCCGCGAAACGAATACGACCTTGCTTATCCTTATACCTCGGTTCGTGTTTAAAATATTTCTGTATCTTACCACTCAGCTTGTATTATAATATTTTAGTTACCTTTGAATAAATGATTGTTAATGAATGAACTTTTTCTTTAATATGCATTTCACCGTGAAAGCAGAGGATCCTTTTTGTTGCAACTCCTTAAGAACCAAAAATTGGTTCTAATAGACCCCCAGTTTTTTACTGTGCATAATTTAAGTTTTATTCATATTCATTTTAAGGCTCATGTTCTTCATGCTAGTATTCAGTCTACTCCACATGCTGTGCAAGCCTTTGATTGAAACTTATCCATGAACATAATAAACAGCTAAGAGGACATAACACATCCTTGCCTAATATCGACCTAGTTACTCAATTGTCCATTTACCCTCACACTCGCTTCACTACCTGAATATATTGTTTTTATTGCTTTTAGGATCCATTCATTGACTCCATACACTTCCAGGACTTCCCAAAACTTAATAATGTCCACCTTATCAAACGCTTTTTCTAAGTCACCAAATGCACAGAACACTTTTTTGTTCACTCTCAAACTTTTTTCTGTGATCTGTCTCAAACTAAATATCTGATCCACAAATGATCTTCCTGGCATAAATCCACATTAAACTTCCGAGATCTTTTTCACATTCTCATCCAATAATGATAAGGTATTAGATTTGTGTGAAATTTGACCCGCCCCCCCCCCCCATTTTTTTCAAATGTTCACGTTTTGAAACCCCCTGAACCCAAAAAACAGGATTTTACAAAATGTCTGTTAGTCTGTAGATTTTTAGTTTGTCAGCACAATACCTTTCAAAAGAATCAACATATTGGATTCGGTTTTGGTACACATTATGAGTGTCCTAAAATAAAGGTCAAGTTTTCTAGCTAGCCATTTTGGATGAAAATACAAAAAGTGAGCACATTTTGCAAAATTTTGAGAACACTTTTTTTCATTTTCAAAAATTCTATGGACGGATAATAATAGCACTCAAAAAGGCCACCAAAATATTCCAGTGACTTTTCCTGATTGAAGAAAAATTACCGGAGTTATAGAATATATAAAATTCCGAAAAACAAACGAAAATGAACATTTTAAGCCAAACAACGCACGATATGAAAAAAAGTCAAGAGAAGAAAAATGTTTATTTTCGAACGCCCTAAAATATTCTTGAGAGACATTTCTTAATTTTCTTGAAAAATCGAAAATTCAAATGTTTATCGTACAAAAAAATAATGAAAAATCAAAAATGCCATTTTGCGGTAAAACTATGCAAGATATGAGGAAAGAAGATTCGATAAAAAATGAGCATTGAACAAAGATTCATAAATTTGTTTACAATCACTTTTGTGATGGGACGCGTAGTTTTTGTTTCATTTGTAAAAACTGATTTAAGGATCAAATAAATGTTTACATTCTCATCCAATAATGAGAAGGTATTAGATTTGTGTGAAATTTGACCCCCCCCCCCCCCATTTTTTTCAAATGTTCACATTTCAGACCCCCTGAACCCAAAAAACAGGTTTTTGCCAAATGTCTGTCTGTTAGTCTGTGGATTTTTAGTTTGTTAGCACGATAACTTTCAAAATAATTAAAGTATTGGATTGGGCTTGCGGTATACTCTACAAGTGTCCTAAGATGAAGGTCAAGTTCGTTAGCCAGCCATTTTAGATGAAAATACAAAAAGTGAGCACATTTTGAAAATTTTTGAGAACACTTTTTTTTAACATTTAAAAATCGTATGGACGGATATCAATAGTACTCAAAAAGGCGAACAAAATATTCTCATAATTGCTTTCTTTCTAGAAGAAAAATAACCGTAGTTATAGCATTTACAAAATTTCCAGCACCAAACGAAAATGAACATTTTAAGCCAAACAACGCACTATATGAAAAAGGTAAAGACAAGAAAAATGTTTCTTTTTGAATGCCCTACAATATTTTGATGAGACTTTTTTAAATTTCTTGAAAAATCGAAAATTCACATTTTTATCGCACAAAAAAATACTGCAAAATCAAAAATTCAATTTCGCGGTCATACTATACAAGATACGAAAAAAGATTAAGAGACAAAAATTGTACACTCAAGAAGATCTACAAATTTTTTAGCGATCACTTTTTGATGGGATCCGTAGTTTTGGTTTTATTTGTAAAAACTGATTGAAGAATAAAATTAATTAAATTTTCGGACAAACGTCACAAACCACAAAAAAAAATTAATAGAGTAAAGTTGTTCACTCAGAAAAGAGCAACAAAATTGTTTTTAATCATTTTTTGATAGGATGCGTAATTTTTGTTTCAATCGTGAAAAATAACATGAACAATAAAAAAATTTTGGAAAAACGACGCAAGGTACGAAAAAAGATGAAGGATAAAAGTTGTTCAACCAAAAAAAGATCGACAAATTTTGTATCAACTTTTGTTATGAAAATATATTTAAAATGAAAAAAATAACTTTAAAAAAAAACGATACATGCTACAATAACATTTTATCTACCATTTACCTAAATCACATTTACAAATTTTTTATAAATACTTCACGCTAGGATGCCTATTTTTCGTTCAAATCGTAAAAAATAACATTGACCGTAAACAAATTAAATTTATGGAAAAACGACGCAAGTTGTAATAAAATGCATAATAACAAATTAGTTTTTAATAGGATGCGCACGTTCTTCCAATAATAATAATAATAATATACATTTATTGAAATGATATAAAATTTTCACGGTAGCTGAGGATAAAATTAAATGCAAAATCAGGAATAAATATTAAAGTAATCATGATAAATACAAATTGTACTTTATTTTCCAACATCTAAATAAGCAATCACAGGTTGATGTACAGAAATAAATGTAATATATATTTGGTATAATAATGTTGAACGTATAATGCAGAAAATTTCGCATTTTGGACAAAATCGAGTGCGGAGCACGTGGTACAAGATGAGAATGTATTCGGTCATTTCAAAAGGTGTGTGCACAAATGTGGAGGAAATACAAAGACCGAGCTAGTCCGGGAGCTGGGTATGATTCCGTATGCATTTAGGAGGCAAAAGGTAAGAACCATGTAATCCCATGTATTTTGACTCGCTGAATCCAATGGTACCAGTCTCTTGTCATTTGTTCATAAAATGCATATTTAAAAAGTTATGAATTATTAAAATTGAAAAATTGATGTTTTTTTTGTAAATTTGACTGTTAATAATTTTCGATCTAATCAATATTTTTCAAAAGTAAAAAAACCAATTCATTCTTTCAGACTTCCTCTATCTATTAACGATATGCAATGTCGGATTATAAATTTGGAAGCCTTTGTTATCGCAATTTACAAGTAGCACTTTTTACGCGCGGCACAAATGCAATTTGTCTCGGCTTATCGTAACTAATTGTTCATTTGTTAATTTTATAAAGACAAGATTCACATAAAATGAAATTATTAACAATACATCGAAAAACATAAATACCTTATGTTGTATAATATGACAAAATAAATAAAATAGAAAGATGCTTGTTCTAACTTTCTATTCCTTAGGAACATTAAATTTGTTTTTACATGTATCACTTTTCTTACATAAACAAAACGATATACATTCTACTTGAGCCGCTAAACAACAACATGATGCAGTACGAGAACAAGTGGTACAGCGACAACTTGGGACGAATTCGTCTGCCGGCGGTAACAATATATATATTTTTTTGGTAAGAATACATTGTTCTCTATAGTGTATCCATATTGCAAAGGATCCAATTTTTCTGCATTCGGGTTTAGACAGTTAACTTGCTGATATGTTACATAATATGCTACATAATATGTTACATAACATTAAATTACACGCATGCGTTATAGGACGTGGAAATGTATAGAAATGTGAAGTTTCGACCTTCTACTTTAATTATTCAAAAATATGAATAATCTGATAATGAGCAATATATTATTGGTTGCGATATGTGGGGAAATTGATGAGTGGGCGAATTGCGAGCGCCAGGCCTCTATTGCGCACGTACTGCGCCGCGCGTAAAAAGTGCTACTTGTAAATTGTGATAACAAAGGCTTCCAAATTGATAATCCGACATTGCATATTGTTAATGGTTAGAGGAAATCTTGAAGAATAAATTGGTTTTTCAACTTTTGAAAAATATTGATTAGATCGAAAATTATTAACAGTCAAATTTACAAAAAAAGCGTCAATTTTTCAATTTTAAAAATTCATAACTTTTTAAATATGCATTTTACGAACAAATGACAAGAGATCTTTTCGTCTTAAAATGGCACAAATTACCTAAAAAAAATTTGTCCTGTTGAAAAAAAGCATTTCTTCATAATTGTTTAAACAATTGCGTTTTAAACAAAACCCATCCACTTCTCGTAAAAATAACCGGTACCATTGGATTCAGCGAGTCAAAATACATGGGATTACATGATTTTTACCTTTTGCCTCCTAAGTGCATACGGAATCATACCCAGCTCCTGGACTAAGCGCGCAGCGCGAGGTAAATACATTATCGAGCGCGAAACACGAGATAAATATATGATCGAGCGCGAAGCACGAGATCGAACAGCCGTGCGCTCTAGGCGCGCTCAAACTTGCGAGCGAAGCGAGCCTCGGGATGAGAATGTGCCCGTGGAGCGGGCAGATTTTTTGTGTTATTTTCATTACTCTATGAATAAGTATTTTTGAATATATTTTGCCTACAGTACATAGTAATCTGGTACCTCTGTAATTATTGCAGTTGCCTTTATCACTCTCCTTTGTATATTGAAACGATAATCGCTTTTTTCCAGTCATTCTGAACTTCCCCCATCACGGTACATAACTTTATCAACTTGCCTAGCCTTTGAGGTATATATTAGCTACCGCTTTTAAGCATTTCAGGGATAATAACATCCACACCAGCAGCCTTGACAATCTTCAAGCTCTTAATTATATCTCTAATCTAAGAGGCACTGATTCTTTTAACCATGTTTTCTTAAAGATATGAAGAAGATGTTTGACCATCGACCTAATAGGTTAAAACGACGAAAGCTGTTTGAAGAAAGAAAGTGGAAATTCAACGAGTCATTTTGCGAATACTATCACGAAAAATTAATCCTAGCTTACCAAGTTCCAGTGGACGATAAGAGTTGGTGGATTATATAATTGATGGAATTCCAGATTTGCATCTATGAAATCAGGCCCGTATGAAGTGTTTCAAGACATCATCTGAATTATTAGAAGCATTTAATAAAATCAGTCTTCAACTCGAACTGTCAAAAGTTCAATCAAGAAATTATGTAAAATCAGCTGATACCAAAGTTACATCCGAATCTCAATTCAGAGGTTACAACTGTCGAAGTCTAGGACACACTTCAAATGAATGTCTACAGCCAAAAAACACAACTTGTTATAGATGCTATGAGCCAGGCCACATCGCCGAGAATTGTCTCAAGAAGAAAAACATTGTCAATTTTGTCTCTGAAAGTACTCCAATGAATAGGCCCTTTTTCAAGAAAGTCGACGTGGATATTGACGAAGGAAACCGTATTGAATTATACTGCGAATTAGTATGTTAAACAGGTCACTTTTTCAGATACAGACTATGCAGGAATTAATGGTTCTAATTTAATTGTCTTAGGAAAACTGAGAGTTCGTATTACACTTGATGATGAGACGCGAGATAATATTACATTGCTTATATTTCCTGATAGTACGATGCAATCTTCGCTAATTTTAGGCCGAGATACTTTATGTAAATTTGGACTAGGTCTTGCAAAAATAGAAAATAATGGAAGGATAGAAAGTGCTGAAAAGGAAACTAAAGAATTAATTAATATTGAAATTTGCTTAATAGATGAAAAACAATTGAAAGATTTAAGCATTAATTCTGAGGTACCCCGTGCAGAAATTGCCCAATTTGGTCCCGATTTCCGACGTGGCCCCGATCGGGTTTGCCACATTGTCGCTTTCGCATGGCTACTCTTGTGGCTCGGGTCGGAACCACATATCGAGAAAATACTAGCTGGAACTTGCAGCGCCATCTGCTGCGCTGACCGCCCGATATCCGAAGTTTTGTTTTATATTTCATACAATACGGCTCGGTTCTAAGTGTAATGTGATATCAAAAATAATAAAAATATTATTTATTTTGGCATAATGCCAAAAACTAAAAGTACCTTACGGGTACGGAAACATAATTGCTACCATTCCCTACTTGCGCAATGAAGATGAAGGTAAGTAGATTCATTATAATCTGTCAAGCAAACTTAACCTCAAAATAAATTGAAAATAATAAGTTAAGAAAACTGTATAAACATTAACTTAAACGTAGGAACGTTTGCAGAGGTTATGTTTGTGATTCCACTTGGCTTTATTGTCTTACGTAATTTTTCTCGATGATCGTCAGAATGTTTTAGGTTTACAAGATAGAAATGGTGAAAACAAAAAATAGGTAATCTACTGCAAGTCTGTTTTACTAATAACTTTCACTAAATAACAAGTAATTACAGATACTGACGATGAAGACGAAGAGGGATTGGAAGTTCCTAATGAGGAAAGGATTGAAGCTCCGATTCAAGCAAATGCAGAAGTTGAAATGGAACCCGTAAACCTCCAACAAGTCGAAGAAAATCCTATCCTAAATTTTAATGTCATACAAAATGAAGAAAATCCTATTGATATATGTGGGGTTTCTAGTAACGTAGATTTAGGTACCAAACTTTAAATATTTTGTAAAAAACCTTATTTGAAGGGGAAAAAAAATTATGTACAGTGACGTGTGTTATTAAATGCCCTGGAAACAGGACCTAACCTCAAAATTGAATTGCCTTATTTTACTGCATAAATACCTGAGTAAGTTTTGTTCAGATACTTAAGGCCTATTCCTGTTTTGAATCAAATCTGATTTCGGAGTGAAACAGTGACTAATTTTAATAGTTTTTGTGTCAAACGTTTTTTTAATGCTCATGTTAGAATAAAAAAAAAGATTTTACGCAAAAACTATTGAGATTAGCCAATTTTTTACTTTCAATACAGATTTAAATTCAAAACAGGAATAGGCCCAAATTATCTAAAAGATTTAATTGGATTTATGAAAAAATAATTGTATGGCTAAGAATACAAAAATAAGAGGTGGCTGGTCTGGGCCAGATCCGACCGTCCTTCTGGATGCCCCAGTCTGGCCCTGATCAGGTTGGGCTTTTCATTTCGAATCTGGCGCTGGTAGGATTGCCCGACTGGGCCCACATTCTGCCAGATCTGGACCCGACCCGCGCCACACTGAAATTTCTGCACGGGACCTTTTGAAACTCAATTAAAACTTTTGGAACAATTCAAAATAGGATACTTAGAAACTGAACGACCCACTGTTCCTGAAACTGAAGTTGAGCTGGAACTAATTTTGAATGATAGTAAACCTTTTTACTATGCGCCTAGACGACTCTCTTTCGACGAGAAAATTAAATTAACAAAAATTATAGATGATTTGATGAAAAGGGGAATAATTCGTTCAAGTAAATCAGAATTCGCATCCCCAATTGTGCTAACTAGAAAAAAGAATGGCGATATAAGATTATGTGTTGACAATAGAACTTTAAACAAAGCTATGGGGACGGCGACTGACAATTGTGGCCGCTAGGTTCGCTATTGCGCGCGGAGATACACAATACGACAGTTCCAACGGTGGTAACGTCTGCTATTCGAATTATATCAGTCCTTCATAATGCAGCTTTGAGGCGATTGCTTCAAGCACTATTTTCGAAATGCCAGGTCTGCATGTGACATTTGGTTGTACAAATAAAGGAGCAAATCGCTTTCTAAATAACGAAAAACTAAGGCAACCGTAAATAATGCCTTGTTCTTGTGTACAAGGTATATCACCACTCACGGTGCTGTCCTCTCAGCTGAGCTTGACAAATCGCCGTCCCCATATTACGCGATAATTATCCTTTACCATTAATTGAAGATCAGCTTGATGCTTTAGAAGGGAAAAAGTATTTTGCGTCACTTGACTTGAAGCATGGTTTTCACCATATAAACGTCGCTCCAGATTCGGTGAAATGAACATCTTTTGTCATACCTTTTGGCCTATACGAATATTATGTGATGAATATGAATATTTTTATACACGAAAATAGAATATCTTGGTTATGAAATCTCTGAAGAAGGAATACGTCCTTCGTAAAAGGGTCTTGAAGCCATTGAAAGATTTCCGGTTCCGCGAACGGTGTTACAATTACAACGCGTTATGGGAATTTGTCAATATTTTTGAAAATTTATTTAAGGATTTGCTGTATTAGCTAAAACATTGTACGATCTTCTGAGGAAAGATGCGAAATTTTTAATGGGTGAATTACAAACTGATTCTTTTAATATATTGAAGGAAAAATTAATGGAAAAGCCTTTTTTATCAATCTACAGTTCTCAAGATAAAACTGAGTTACATTGTGATGCTGGTTCAATAGGGTCGGAAGCAGCATTATTACAACAACAAAAAAGATTTGAAATTTCATCGGGTTTTTTTTCTCAAAAAGAACTACAGAAGTGGAGAGTAGATATCATAGTTTTGAATTGGAAATGCTAGCAATAATGTATGCTTTGCGACGTTTTCGCATTTATCTTCAAGGGATCTCTTTCAAAATTATAACAGATTGCAATTCCCTTAAACAAGCATTGGATAAGAAAGATATAAATTCGCGAATTTCCAGATGGATTGTAGAATTAGAAACATATGGTTATGAGTATCAGTTGGAACATCGACCAGGTACACGTATGCAACATGTCGATGCTCTAAGTCGTTCATTTGATGTTTTGGTAGTTGAAGGCAACCCTTTTGAATTGAATCTTTGCGTGTGCCAAAATCAGGATCCAAAAGTAGTTGAAATACGTGATATTTCAGGTCTACGTCAAGATAAAATGTATGAAATGCGAAAAGGTGTGGTGTACCGGAAGAAAGGAAATGATTTACTCTTTTATGTCCCGGTAAGCATTGAAAAACACGTGATTTTTAAATACCACGATGAAATGGGTCATTTAGGTGCTTTTAAAACAAGAGAGCACAGAAAAAACTGAGGGTCAGTCATGTTGCGGCTCAAGTGAAACTTGGGATCATTTAGAACCTAGGCTCAAAAGGAACTCTTATTGAGGGCTCCTTTTTAGTTTGTTTAAATCCGATGGATGGCCATAGGCGGTTGCCGACGTTTTCAACTGCGCATGTGCCGAGAAGCGCGGGCCTTTTTGAAATCATTAAATACTATGAATAGTCACACAGATAAATGTTTGAAAAAATTTTTTTTATTCTTATTCAAAACAAACTGAATTGAATTATAGAAATACCTAGCTTCTTAAAAAAATGTTATATTAACCTAATATTGCAAGTGTTTATTATATCATTTTGAATAGTCCCGCGCTTCTTGTGCATGCACAGTAGAAAACTTCGGATTTGCAACATAACCTTCAAAACTGTCACATTTCATGTGCGATATCTTCCTTTCAAGAATGACTAATGTCTATGATTTTAGTTTCTTCATTCAATTTTTTCCAGTTTAATTTTATTCAATTCAAATTATAAAGCAAAATGTGCATCATTAACTTGTGCAATCTCTGAAGTGAGTCAAGACAGAAGTGAGGAAAAGGCTCTATTAGAACCATTTGAACACCCATTTGGGTTCATTTAGAAACCATTTATCATTTTGGGTTCCTTTTCAGCAAGAGAGGTTCCTTTTTGTTGCAGCTCCTTTGGAACCAAAAATTGGTTCTACACTGAGAAACCCTTGTTTGTATTTCTTGTTAAAAATCACACTAGATTTTACTGTCTGAACTTTGTAATGAGGGGCAAAAAGCAAATTTTAATAATATTTACTAACCTCAATAGTAACTCTTAGCTACTTAAAGAATTATAAAATATATTGGAATAAAAGTTAAAACTATTGCATTTATTGTAAAAGACATTTGAAGTATTTATTAACCTCTGCAGTAAAACTGCAAGTCTGCACTAATTACTAATTTTGATAGGAGAAAATAGTACGTTTGTTCGATTAATATCTGTAGAAGATAACAGTATTTACAAAGTACTGTAGTAAAATTATGCGCAGGGACCGTGCGCACCGAATTACTAACTGGTTAGCAAAATATGCTACAGTGGGAATAGTAAAAAAAATAAACACGTGTTGCTAACTTTCACACAAGCCTACCTACACTGAGAAACCCTTGTTTGTATTTCTTGTTAAAAATCACACTAGATTTCACTATCTGAACTTTGCAATGAGAGGCAAAAAGCAAATTTTAATAATATTTACTAACCTCAATAGTAACTCTTAGCTACTTAAAGAATTATAAAATATATTGGAATAAAAGTTAAAACAATTGCATTTATTGTAAAAGACATTTGAAGTATTTATTAACCTCTGTAGTAAAACTGCAAGTCTGCACTATTTACTAATTTTGGTAGGAGAAAATAGTAAATTTGTTGGATTAATATCTGTAGAAGATAACAGTATTTACAAAGTGCTGTAGTAAAGTGATGCGCAGGGACCGTGCGCACCGAATTACTAACTGGTTAGCAAAATCTGCTACAGTGGGAATAGTAAAAAAAATAAATACGTGTTGCTAACTTTCACACAAGCCTACCTACACACATGTTCTACATTTAACGCATAATTCACATTTATTTAAATTAAGAATTGACAACATTAGAAATTACATATATGTATATATTCTTAAAAGATAGTATTTTATATTATAAAGCTGAAACAGAAAAATCGGGTTAGAAGAAAACGAAGGCTGGCGGGAATCGAACACGCGTCTCCGGGACAGCAGTCGGGCGATGATCCATCTACCTATAAGACATTGTGGGACTCAGAATGAAAACTTCCATATGACCTAAATGATAGAAAGTTTATTGTTTCTAATTCATTTAATCCTTAATTGATTAATATTCATGATATTTTTATAATTTTAAACAACAAAATTTTTAATGTAATTAAAATAAGTAAATTTTTTTTTTAAATTATGTTTTTTTGCGGATTTTGCATTGAAACATAAATTAGATGTCATTTTCGCAACCTAAAAATATGATCGGCGATCGACAAACGTCAGATGCACTCGGCCGCGCTCGGTCCAAGGCTCGATACTTTCTGCTAAATCAGTAATATTTAGGACCAAATTTAATAATTGGTATTAACCTTTGTTACAAAAAGTAGGAAATGTCCATAATTCACATCGTGTTCCTACAGACAATAGTAATTTCTTCTACATATTTAGTATATTATGTTATTTAAAATACTTATTACTTTTATTTTTTTTGTACAATTTATTAATTTCTCTACTAATTTTTCCTACATCGGATTTTACTACAGAGAATAGTAAGGATTGCTATTACCAAATAGGAAATCTTTTTATAAAAATAGTATAACTTATTATTTGTGTATTAAAATGTCAAAATTTAAGCATTTTGCCCCCATTTGCTATCCGTTTTAGTAATTTTTCTAACCTAAAGTTTCTCAGTGTACACACGTGTTCTACATTTAACGCATAATTCACATTTATTTAAATTAAGAATTGACAACATTAGAAATTACATATATGTATATATTCTTAAAAGATAGTATTATATTATAAAGCTGAATCAGAAAAATCGGGTTAGAAGAAAACGAAGCTGGCGGGAATCGAACACGCGTCTCCGGGACAGCAGTCGGGTGATGATCCATCTACCTATAAGACATTTTGAGACTCAGAATGAAAACTTCCATATGACCTGAATGATAGAAAGTTTATTGGTTCTAATTCATTTAATCCCTAATTGATTAATATTCATGACTTTTTTATAATTTTAAACAACAAAATTTTTAATGTAATTAAAATAAGTAAATATTTTTTTTTAAATTACGTTTTTTTGCGGATTTCGCATTGAAACATAAATTAGATGTCATTTTCGCAACCTAAAAATATGATCGGCGATCGACACACGTCGGATGCACTCGGCTGCGCTCGGTCCAAGGCTCGATACCGTCTGCTAAATCAGTTAGTAATATTTGGGACCAATTTTAATAATTGGTATTAACCTTTCATACAAAAAGTAGAAAATGTCCATAATACACATCGTGTTCCTACAGACAATAGTAATTTCTTCTACATATTTAGTATGTTATGTTATTTAAAATACTTATTACTTTTATTCTTTTTGTACAATTTATTAATTTCTCTACACGGAAAAAAAAGTGCTGGAAATTTTCATTGACCGAGTCTGTGACTTTAGGATAGGTCTAAAAGCATTTGATAATTTGAAAATATCGTATTGGAAAATCATGCAAATAGTGTTTGAAGAAATAAAAGACTTCTTAAATTGTGTCCAGCATAGTCAGTGAAGCCCTCCTAGATTCCGTCAACAAAATATCACAGAAAAATTTGTAAGCCGTTCAACACTCCAATATTAAATTCTCGAAGACAGTCAAGGAAGGGTTCGTAGACTGTGAAGCTAGCCATTTATGCTAATAAAAAATAAAAAATTATTTTTTAAATTTATAATATTATTATCTTCAACTTATATATTTATTTAAATATTATTATAACACACACAATTATTACTTATATCAATCGCTCGCTTTTTACGCTCTAAAAAATCGGACGCACGCTGCGGGGATTCGAACTACCTATCCTAGACACGAGACTAACGCAACTCATTCCTAACCGCGCAAGCCCCTCGGCTAATCGATCGGGCTGAAAACACAGTAAAAAATCTTGGCGTTCTGCTACAGCTGAAAACTGCGTGGCCGCGTAAAAAGAATTTTAGTGAGGACTGCGAATTAGACAACTTGCTGCAAGACTGACTTTGCATAACAAGTTAATTGAACAATTTTTTTTTAATGGAAAAATATAATTTTCTACGGAAAATTATTTTTTGACCAGTGTCTACTTCAATCATACCAATGTGAATTTGTCTCTGAGCCCCACTGAGCGCGCCTCTGAAAATTCTCGCAGACAGTCATGGACTGTTTTTCTGACTTGCATTCGAGTTCTTAGTTTTTGAATCACGTATTCATTCAATTCAAGTCTTTGCAAATATGAAGTTATTTTATAGCCACTTCATGACTGTATATATATTTTTTGTAAACTGTTTTATAAGAATTCCAAGCCTGTTGTTTCTTGACTGCGGTTGAAAACTTCCATGACTTTTCTTCATTTTTCCATGAAAATGTATGACCACTTCATAAAAATGATGGCCCGTCCTGAAGTCTAGCACTAATCTACGAAATGTTCCAAGACTTATTTTCTCCGTGTACTAATTTTTCCTACATCGGATTTTGCTACAGAAAATAGTAAGGATTGCTATTATCTAATAGGAAATCTTCTCATAAAAATAGTATAACTTATTATTTATGTATTAAAATGTCGAAATTTAAGCATTTTGCCCCCATTTGCTATCCGTTTTAGTAATTTTTCTAACCTAAAGTTTCTCAGTGTAATAGAAACCCCAGTTTTTTCCGTGAGTGTATTAATAAGACGTACTGGTTTTCAAAATTACGTGAAAAAGTAGAAGAACATATTCGTAATTGTTTGAAATGTATTTCCTTTTCTCCGTCATCAGGAAAAGCCGAAGGTTACTTGCATATAATCCCGAAAGGTGATGTACCGTTTTCGATTATACATGTTGACCATTTTGGTCCAATTAAAAGAGTACAAGTATCAAAGCGATATATTTTCTTAATGATAGATTCGTTCAGAAAATTTGTAAAACTCTATGCGACTAAGTCTACTTGTAGTCAGGAAACAATAAACTTTCTTAAATAATTTTTGATCGATTAAAGTAGGCCGAATACTTTAATCTCTGATCGTGGAAGCGCATTCACGTCCGATGAATTTACTGAATTTATGTTAGAAAATCACATAAAACATATCAAGGTAGCGATACGTTCTCCGCAAGCTAACGGTCAAATTGAAAGAATTAATTCTATCATACGTCCAATGTTGGCCAAGTTGTCCGATGATAAAATGGGTAAATATTGGTTCAAAATTTTTAAAAGTACTGAGTATTGTATTAATAATACTGTTAGTAGATCTACTATGAATACACCGAGTCGACTGCTGTTTGGAGTTGATCAAAGAGGCGAGTCAATTGATGATGTTAAAGAATTTTTAGAGAATCATATTCAAGCGAGAAAACTTAGGAATCTAGAAAGTTTAAGGAAAACTACCGTGGAAAATATAGAACAGGCGCAGACTTATAATAAAAATTATGTAGATAAACGACGTAAGAAACCTTATCAATATTGTGAAGGAGATTATGTTATGTTGAGAAATATTGATAATACTCCTGAAGCGCCAAAAGCATCTTCTCCCGAATTTAAAGGACCATATTCAATTATTGTAAAAAAACTGCGAAATGACAGATATGCAATAAGCGATATTGAAGGGTTTCAAAATACACAGAAACATTATCAGGGCGTATGGGAAGCTAAAAACATGCGTCCATGGTTTGGAACCAGAAAGGTCTCTAATGATAAGGTTATTTTATTTTTTCATTTTCGATCTTATCATTTTATTTAAGTCCGGGACGGACTATAGTCAGGATTGTCCGAACTGTGGTAGCAATTATTCAAGTAGCCCGTGCAGAAATTGCCCTATTTAGCCCCAATTAAAGTAGGGTTTAGACAAGGCCCTCTTCAGGTTTTCTATTTTTTATACAAAAAATTTAATCAAGTGTGGCGATAATCAGGCAACCATATACAAGTATTCTGTCATTACTTATAAATATTTTCTCGCTGTTCTGGTTAAAAATTAATAAAATAATATTGAGATACAGATGGTATGTTAAGTTTCCATTTAGTGGAATTGGAGGGATTTTCTTCTGAAAACCTTAAGTCGGGAAGTCTCCAGGAATAGTTGGCAACGCCGAATTCAGAAACATAACCTATATTTTATCATAGTACTTTGCGTGCGAAATGTGAATGTCACTTTGACTTAGAGCGTACTTCAGAGATTGTATAATCTAAACATTTATTGAATTAGTGAATATCTAAGAGACTATCGCGAAAACAACTTTTTTCCTGTTTTTTTTTTTTGAGAGAGAAAAAAATTCTAAGTTCCATCTTTATGTAAAATTGTATATGTTCAGAAAGAATTACATTTTATGTCAATCTTGAACATTGTAAAATGATCTAAAACACCTAACAACCAAACCTTACACGAAAGTTTAAGAAAATTTGTTATTAAAACATTGTCAAAGTTCACGATCAAATTTCGAAGTTCCATCGTTAAAAATTTTAAATGTTCATAAAAAATTACATTTCCTGTCATTGTAGAAATTTGTGAAGTATTGTAAATTGCCAAAACCGAAATATTACACGAAGAAAAATTGTAATCGATTTAAATTATTTATTTAAAAATTATTTTATTGATATTCTTGTCAACAGTTCATATATTTTACATTAACATATCGTCGTATAATAACAAATATTTGATTAGAAAACAAGAGTTTAAAGATTTGTGTGTTAACCTTTTGAGCTATAGCTAATGAGGATGGCTTTTTCATAGAATTTCAACTTGTAAGTTTAGCGCAATGGTTAAGACTCCCGACTGCTAGGCAATAGATTTAGGTATAGATGTAGGTTTGATCCCCCGTAGCGTTAGAAATTTTATTTGTAATATAATATTTAAAATTGTAATATATGTATATATCGTTAGAAAATAGCAGTAGTGGGTGCTACTAATCTGCAGTACTGGCCCAGTAATGAGCTTGTTCCATTATTGGTTCAGCAAGTACTAGGTCTGTACTAACAGAGTATTTTTCGAAAATAAAGATTTAATTTCAATTCGAAATTGGGGGAAAGAATAATGAACCTAGGGTAAATCTAAGAAAACCAACCAAGGACCGGACGAGTTTGCCCTATATGGGGCGTTTGCAAGTGTAAGCGTGACGTTCCTTGTAGGGTCCTTGTCAGCTTTCCAGACCAGGACCACACTAGAACTAGGGCAAACTGGCGAGAACCCCACCAGGACCCCATCAACATTTCTGCACGGGAGATTCCATAAATATCTTCTGTTTTTGTTTTATCAACTGCCACGTCAGTTTGAACGACAGATATTGGATATAGTAAAATGATCAATGCGTAAAAGTTAAATAAACTTTCATTTATATAAAATAAACGTGTTATTTACTTCAGAATATAATGAAAATCCGTTACTATAGAACAAAAAATATGTATTTTATAGAGATGTACAATTTTTTTCAGTATTTGTCGAACAGAACCAATAACTATAAAGTAAATCAAGAATAACATAGTGAACGGAACCAGACATCATGGACCTAAAGACATATTGAAAACATTCAAGACAAAATCAAGACCAAATATTTTTACCCTGGTTCATGAACTCTTCCTAACCGCCTCTGAAATCGCACGGATTGAGTCCTGAATAATAAAATCTGATGAAAGTTTCCGAAACCAGAGTGTAGCAACTATATTCTGCTTCACTAAAATTTAATTTCTTTATATGTACATGTATTAATAAATGTCAATAGATACAAGACTTGTGGTAAAAACAGCATATTGTTTATGCATTCTGTTTCCAAAAATCTTGTTTAAGACTATTTTCGTCAGAATTTTATATAATATGCACTTAAATCACTTGGCCAATACCAAAATTTGCGAACATTTACTTCTTTTATTTATTGTCTTAAATGTTAATATTTTCGATAAGATTTCCCAAAGACACTCGAAAACTATTTGCGAAGTTTGAAAGTATGCTTGTACCACTGGTCAGACGCGTCTAGTAACTTTAACTAAAACTTTTTTTGAATGTATATATTCAAATTCGTAACAAACTCCTATAAATAGCGCCAAGACTGGGACCAGACTGCAAAAACCGTCAGCTAAACATGTAAAAAAATTGTGCTGCTTCAAGATAGCGCCAGGCTCGCTTACGATGATAGACGGGCGTCACGAAAACTGTACTGGCTTGAGCATGATTCAAGACTGCATACAAAAAACAAACACTCAATTTAAGTCGAAAATTGGAATTATTTTAAGGTGTAACAAAAAGAAGCATATGAAACCTGCACAGTAAAAAGAAAATCCCAAATTCCGCATATATATGTCGACGGAGTTTAAAGTGTGATCAAAAGAAGAACGCGAGCAAAGTACAGTCAGCATGGTTCGGAAATCTTAATGTCAGCCCGCTTTACGGAAAAAACGTCCGTCATGTTTTGTTCATGAAGTCAGATGTATAATGCGGGGATTCAGTAAGCTGACATCTGGTAGTAAAGACCTAAAATTAAGGTAGTAAATACCTAAAATTCGGTTGTAAAGATTTGAAATTAAGACGATGTTTATACTGATAGGGTACTGTAAGGTTGAGATGACCTCCAATTAAGGACTCTCCTTGCTGAAAGTAAGACGCATATTTATACTGAAATTATGGATCTCCTCGCCTCACCTCCCCCCTCCCCTTCCGTAAACCTTGAGTCTTAACCTGAAACCACATAAATTATGAAGATAATCTTTATAAAATCCTTTCGTATTTTCTATTTTGCAAGCAGAACACTTTGTCTGCACCAAGAATCTCGAAGACTCTCTTTTTTATTTATCAGAAAATGCAATTTTTATTTCGAAAAACAGTAAATAGACAGTTCACGCGTGCCTTTTTAACTGGATACAATTTAAGGTACACATAAAATTCCAGTTGTGTTCGAGAATTTTAGAGACTTAGGACAAAGCGTCACTTTAAACGCGGACTGGAATATAGAAACGGAGCAGAATACCAAGACCGCGTCGTGCGCATGTCTCAGCGCGATTAGGGCAGAGTCAACCTGAAATTCAGTAATGCCTACTTCTTAATTTTAGGTAACGAAGGCCTTACACGTTATTTTAGGTATCCTTCAACTTACTTTCAGAACTATATATTCAAGTCAAATTTGAAATTAAGTCGAATGTAACTTTAAGTATTCGTTCTTATTGTGCTGTTTTTCAATATACAGATCGGAAAGTAAGTTCAAGGCAACCTGAAATAACATTTCGTTACCTAAAATTCAGCAGTACGCCTTACGGAATTGCAGGTTGACTCTATACATTAATCGCGCTGGGACATGCGCGCGATGAGGTTTTACACAGCAAAAACGAATACTTAAAATTATATTCGACTTAATTCCAAATTTGACTTGAAATAAGGAAGCGACTGAATTCAAGTATACACACGATCTTGAACAAAGTACTTGCTTATCTTAAATAAGAAATAAGCATTTCTCGACTGAAATAAAATAAACTATGCACTTAACTTTCAATATGTAGACTGAAAAAAAAAAAAATTTGGGACTACTAATAAAATTGTTGGGATAACTATTTTAGTTAGTAAATAATGGTACTGCTATTTAGTTAGTTATGATAACTATTTTTGTTTGTTGGGGCACGAGTAGTTGCCGTCACTATTTAATTAGGTTGACTAACTATTTCAGGTTGTCAAAACGACTGTCTGTAGGTAGTTGAACTTACTAATATAGTTTGTTATGTCTACCAACAAACTTGAAGGTATAACTATTTTCTTTCCGTTACAGAGAGTAAATAAAATATCTGTCACTAGACTATCGAAATCTGAATTAAAAAGATCACAGTCTGCACGCGGGCATCTTTTTTTGGGACATCTTAGGGACGCTGATATCAGTTCAGCTGATAAGACGTTCTAAAAAAATATCTCCCTATGCCCACTGGGATCTTCGTAATTGCAGATGCACTTTGTAGGTTAGGATTTCCAGTGATAAAACTTAAAACTCGTTTGATTTTTCAATTCCTTATACATACCTTTAAATGCTTTGATACAATCCCCCAAGCCTAAACTTTGCAACACTTTTGATACTTTCACCAATAAATGATGAACGAGATATCAAGTGAGCAACGAGTTATGACGGCCTTGCCTGAACGTTCTCCCTAGTTTTACCGCATGTACGTCGATACCTTTGTCGCATTCTCAATCGTACCAACAAAGGTAGCAAATAAAATAGTTATGCCACCTCTACTTTAATTTGTCAGAGAAATCAATTAATAGTACAGATGACTAATTTATTAGTAACTCTGACTACTAAAACGTTACTAATGTAAATAGTCACGAGCAATACAAACGGCTTTCTAAACCGACTATTTGATTAGTTGGCGTTACTAACTGAACAGTTGTAAGAACCAATGAATGCTTCACTAATAAAAAGGTAGTAGCCCCAACTATTCATTTTTCTCAGTGTAGTTCTGAAAGTAAGTTGAAGGCAACCTGAAATAACGTGTTAGGTTTTCGTTGCCTAAAATTAAGAAGCACGCATTACTGATTTTCAGGTTGACTCTGTCTTAATCGCGCTGGGACATGCGCACGACGCGGTCTTGGTATTCTGCTCCGTTTCTATAATCTAGTCCGCGCTTCAAGTGACGCTTTGTCATAAGTCTCTAAGATTCTCGAACACAACCGGAATTTTATGTGTATCTTAAATTGTATCCAGTTAAAAAGGCACACGTGAACTGTCTATTTACTGTTTTTCGAAATAAAAACTGCATTTTCTGCTCATATGTTTAGTGTAGAGTTGGATTTTCAAGGAACGCACATTGTGTTTTGTCCAGATTGTCATCAAAAGTATGATTGCATGGTGGTGTTCACATAAATGAAAAAGTGAGTTTTCGAGATTCTTGGTACAGACAAAGTGAGCTACTTGTAAATTTATAGAAAATTCAAAAGGATCTTATAAAGATTATGTTTATAATTTATGTGATTCCAGCTTAGGGCCCACGGGTTACGGAAGGGGGGGGGCGGGTGAGGAGATGCATAATTGCAGTATAAATATGCGACTTACTTTCAGCAAGGAGAGTCCTTAATTCAATGTCATCTCAAACTTACACTACCTTTTTTTTCAGTATAAATATCGTCTTAAATTCAGGTCATTGCTATATGAATTTCAGGTCTTTACTACCTTATTTTCAAGTCTTCACTGCCTAAATTTCAGTCTTTTTGTTTGCTTACTTTAATGGTGCTTTCTTAATTAGAGTAAAATATGAAATTAAGAAATTTTTCAACATCGGTCGATGTAGCAAAAATGTTACATATATTATGATCGAATCATGCAAAAAAAAGTAAAAACAGAATACGCTGTGATCGCTGTACTAATTGCGAAAACTCGAATATCGCTTTCTGGTATTTTTTGCAGATTAAACGTATTAAACATATATTCACACTAATACATAATCTCACTAGAGAAGTCAACTACAGTTTGAACTTGGAAACCCGGCGGCGTTCCACCGATTTAAATGAAACCTTTTGCGTTGTGTTGCTAAAGATGTGTAATGGGAAGATGAAAAAAATATTTCTTCGCTAATCGTTATTTATTTGTTTAAACGAAGAATTCCGGAAAATCGATTGTAAGTTAAATAACTTGAACGAAGTAAACTTAAAAAAAAGTGTAAATAAAATAAAGTCCTAAAGCCACGAAAATAGTATGTATATGTATATTGGAATTGCTGATCATAAATTTGAGGGGAAAAAATTCAAAATGGCGGCCAAATATTTGTGAACCTTTATTTTTTAAAAACTCAAAATGAATTATTAATATTTGCCATATCTCCCGTGCAGAAATTTCGCCGTGGCCCCGACCGGGCCCAGACTCGTTCATATCGGGCCCTGATGTGGAAATCGAGTCAGGGCCAGACTCATCATGAAACACGTAGCCACCTCGGAGCCATGTCTAGGGGCCCGATCAAACGCCCGATCTGTCCCCGGTCTGGCCCCTATTATTTACCCGAGTCTAGCCACATTATTTACTTTTCTAGTAAGAATTAAAATGCTTCAAAATAATTATAACAGAATATTAAATGAAAAGCCAAATTAATAGGATTGAGCTTTATTTTAACAACACCTTAAAAATAATTAAAAATGGTTATTTGGACCTCTGCTTCCGATTACCATCCCAGTCTTTTGCATTCCAGAAGAAGTTGCTCATGTGGGACAGCACTTCCTCGTCGGTTGCATTGAATTTGTCAAAATTACATTTCTTCATTTTAATCCACAAATATTATCCCTTACCCCGTCACTGGAGCGATAACATGCATAACTTTAAACGTAGAATCCAAAATATAACCTCAAAATTGCAACTACTTGTTTTACAAAAAAACGCTACCGAGCGAAAAAATATCAAATAATAATTTTTTTGACTAAAATGAGGAAATTGAATGTTTAGGTTAGAACTTGGATCCAGTACAATACAATTAAATATATCACAAAATTTAATGATACCATAAAAAATGTAATACCATAAAAGACTTACCTTCGTTGCTTTCGTTTTCATCGCGTAAATACGTAATTTTGCTGATGGCACGATATTTGCGAACACGCGGTGTGCTCCTTAATTTATGCATTTATTATTAATGTGTTAAGAATATATTATACGGTCGAACACTCCCAGAACATTTGCAACGCAACACCACGAAGGAAAACAAAAATTAAGGTTATGTTCGTGATTATATTACATCTAGCGCAGATAGCGCTGCGAAGAGGCTATAGGACGTCACAGTACATAGCCCGGTCTGGTACGAGTCAGGGCCACAGAATTCTTCCTATCAGGACCAGATAGTACTCATCGGATCAGGCCCTAGTCGGTAATCGGTAATATATATGGCGATTTCTGCACGGGCTATACATAAATCGAGCAAAATACCCCCAAAAAGTGGTTTTTGGCATTTATTTTGGAAACGGTGCATCGGGAAAAAAATATTTCTTACAATTTATAATAAGAATGCCAGTATTAAGTTCTTTTTCATCATACCTCAATCAATTCATCAATTCCATATACCTCAATTCATCAAACCACAGGCATCTCAAGTCGAATTTTCGATTAAAGATATGATGACAAATTGTATGCATGATTCGGGACGAGGCAACGATTTCGCTCGGGCAGCTAACTTCACACTCGTGAAATCGTTGCCTTTCAACCCTTGTCACGCAATATACTATCTCTGCGGGTCATACTTTCTCAGTAATCAACCCTCAAAGTGGGGGGTGGGTATCAACTCGCGGGGTAGCATGCTCCTTCCGTAGCTCACATCTTGAGACAAGGTGTTTTTTAGAGGAAAATGTATAAAACTCAAATTGTAGAACGGAAAATTCTAAACATTTTTAGTTATATACACTTTTAATCAGAAGCGATCCTATTTCAAAATATGACCTACACTCAGAAAACGATTTGGTTGAATCAACAACATTTTTGTTGGTTCAACCATAGAATTTGGTTATTATATGGACAACAAAATATTTGGTTGACCCAACCCAATTTTTTTGTGGTTTTAGCAAAATCTTTTGATAGATGGAGTATTTTCTGATTCAACCAAAAAAATTGGTTGGGTCAATCAAATATTATGTTGATTCAATAAAAACTTGTCTAATTCAACCAAATTTTCAAGTATATGCAACCAAACAGTTTGTTTGGTTGGAGACATTTTTTTCTGAGTATTGACTATGTGCAGGTAGGCGGAGCCAAAAAGTAATTGCAGGCAGCGCTCGCAGTGGCGAAACTCGAAAGTACTTGAGCACAGCGAGATCCGTCTTTAACGTTGCTTAATATACGCGAGTGCCACGATTTGTTGCAAAAAATATTAATTATTACTGAAAATGGCCCCCTCCCAAAAAAGTGGGTCTCTGTGTTGCGTGGTCGGGTGTGTCAACAATCGTTTTAACTCACCGGAAACTCATTTTTATAGTTTTCCAAAGAGAGAACACCTCAAAGACCAGAGGTTAAGGTGGATTGCAGCTGTCAAACGAGTCAAGTAAGTAAACTGTGAAAAGTTTATAAACTATGTTGTGATGTTTTTTAAAGGCTTAATTTGTTATGTATTTTTTAAATTTCAGCCCCGATGGGTCACCCTGGCAACCATCGCCATCATCTCGTATATGCAGTATACATTTTATTGACGGTACTAAATCTATGCACCCTCAGAGCCCCAGTTACGTGCCATCAATTTTTCCCGAGGAATATAAACGACCAAATCGATCAGCTGAATCAATAGAGAGCGCGAAAAAAAGGTATATTATATTTTTGGATCGAAAATTCATCTCTTTTGGTAACAGTTTATTTTTTTGTGGTTTAAAAATTCATCTCTTTCTTCGATGAAGTTGACAGTTTTTGATTTAAGGTTATAAACTTCTTACATCTTTTTGGATTGAAAATTCATCTCTTTTGGTAACAGTTTATTTTTTTGTGGTTTAAAAATTCATCTCTTTCTTCGACGAAGTTGACAGTTTTTGATTTGAGGTTATAAACTTCTTACATCTTTTTGGATTGAAAATTCATCTCTGTTGGTAACAGTTTATTTTTTTGTGGTTTAAGAATTCATCTCTTTCTTCGATGAAGTTGACAGTTTTTGATTTAAGGTTATAAACTTCTTACATCCAAACTCGTCTTCGTCGCACTTCGATTGGTGTTGATGTAGTGAATTGTAGCTGCGATGTGCTTGCAACTTTTAGCTGCACCGACGCAACAAGTGCAATGAGCGTCGATAACTCTTCGTATGCTATCAACCTAATAATTTTTAATAATTATTCATTATCATACATATATCCTACGAAAAAAGTGCAAAAAACAAGAAGTTTTGTTTTTGTCTAGAGATGCTAAATTGACATTTTTTTCTTTCGTTAACATATAATGAAGCTGTTAAGAAAATTGTTTCAACAATGCGGATCAGGGTCCAAATTCGGATCAGTCTTGTTTTTTACCATAAATTGAGATAATGATTTTAAAAGTTTTGTGTAAGTAAATTAATAAGGTTCCGACGATCTTGTACTATTTACAGAATGCGGCAAACATGATTTTCGAAACTTATAAATTAATATTCACTCTTCTTTTTTCTGTTGGATTGTCAAAATATTTTTATAAAAGTTTCGTAAATCACTAATGTTCTCATACTTTTAGAAAAGTTGTTTATGTATATTAAAAAATATGTATATTAAAAAAAAATCAAAAACTGCATTCGGACTTACTTTCAGAGGTTAGGAATACATTGATAAATTGTATTTCAAATAAATAATAAAATAAAAAATAAAAAAATTATAAATAAAATAAATAAAAAAACATAAATAAAATTTTAAATAAACAAAGAAATTAAATAAATTAAAATAAAAAATTACATACATCAAGATTCACTTTGTACGCTGGTGCACTTATTGATGTCTGTCTTATAACCTCGCTGCATATTCTTGACATGCCGTCGGACTTCAATTCTTCTACTTTAATGACGTTAGTTTCAGCCAATTGTTTCCCTTTTTCGATAGTCGTCATTGTAAAATTAATAGAATGATTGACTGACTCAAAACCCGTTCTTAAACACAAATCCATCTGAAATATTCACATTTTTTAAAACACTTGAACCACAATTTATGACAAATATTATGCAATTACTTATTTTTCAAGCCATTGCTACTTACCCTTTTTTCTCTAATTTCCATTTTCGATCAACTATTTCAAACTTTCACTATTTTTTCAACAATTTTCACACTTTTTCACAACTTATTGCACAGTGACACAGCCGACTCTCGCTCTCAAGTAATGCCATTAGTCACCACCGTGGCGCCACCCGTTCACCTGCACATAGTCAATACGGAAGGAGCGTGCAACCCGTGCGGTGCAACTCATCGTCTATACTCTGAGGGTTGATTACTCAGCAAGCATGACCCGCAAAGGAAAAATTCATACTGAAATTCTTATTGTAAATTGCAAGAACTATTTGTCTGTAAAAAATAATTTTTTTCCGATGCACCGTGTCCAAAATAAATGCCAAAAACCATTTTTTGGGGGTGTTTTGCTCGATTTAACCTTTGTTGTGCACTGGGGTAGGATGTACCCCAACGTATTTTCAAACGCGTTTTTCTAATCCGTACAATGCGAATCGGGACCTGTGCTGCCGTCTTCATGTAGTCTAGGAACAACATTTCAAGATCCCATACATAGTTTAGCCCGTCCGGCTTTTGTCTGCTCTTGGCAGAGGTGAAAAGTTGACGTTCGGAAATTCTGGGGTGTGAAATACCCCATGTGCACAGTACGTGTAATTTCATGAATAATTTCAACTTTTATTTTGTCGTTTTTTTGGCCCATTAGTGCGTAAATAGTGTGATTAATAGTGGAAGAGAGCTTGTTTTTTTCCTCTTTTGTGAATACATATGTTTGTAATGTCTGTAGATGACTTATAATTTGAGAAACCGCCCCATTCTAGAGCAGCTACATGTGGTGGACGAAGAATCCAACGGCTTCGATGATATTGTAGATTGATATTTGTTCCTAAAATCTTGTAATTTTTTTTATATTTGTATAATTTCACATCATTTTGTGTGATAATGACTCAAAAATCTTCCAATAAAACGATTATTTTGAAAATAGACCCATATTTCTTATAATAATCAATACTTTCATTTTTGTTAAAATCGCGTGAATTCATATAGAAAAATAAATATTCTTTTTTCAACTCCGCCATAAACTAATATTTTTTCTTGAAAGTGTGGTACTTCAAGAAAATAATCCCGCAAAATTTATTCAAAAATATTAAAAATTGAAATTTTTATGCATTTTTCAGTGAAAAAGTCCATTTTTCGTTTTCTTTTTTCGTTAACATCATTTATAATTTTTGTACGTTACAAAATGTCAATGCCATCTATTAGGCCTTATCTTAAAAGCTTTAAGCAATGGCCAGCAATTTTGCTTGTGTCAAAATAACGAATTGTACGTCTGCGATAAACGTTTGAAGTGACTGGGGTATGACATACCCCCTGTGCATAATACGTAATTTCAAAGAGGTGTGCACAACAAAGGTTAAGAGTGGTTTCACTCTTCATTTCCAGTTCAACTTATTTTGTGTTAACTACCAATGTCTTAAAGAGTATGTATAGCAAAGCAGCCCCAATATACATATTAGGGTAGGCCAAAAAAAACTTTTAATTTTTTTTCCATAGATACCATGAAAATATTGTCAGAAATGACGGAAAAAAAATTCTGGTGAAGCTTGAGCTCTGAATATTAATATTAAGAGGTGACGATTTGTGATTTTTGATTTCCCATTTAAATGACACAGGAATTTTTTTAAATTTTTTCTCGATTTTTAATGCGTTTGAACGAATAATTGTCTAGTGAAAACAAAAACTTATTCTTGTAGAGAATTTAACAATCTACAAAAAATATCTGATATGATTTTTTGCTAAGTCGACTCATTCAGAAGTTATGGCAGCTTGAAAATTAAAAAAATACTTTTTCATTAAACTTCCATCAGACTTTTGATCTAAAAGAGCTCAAAAGCATTGAAAAGCTTTGTTTTTGAGCTCAGAGAGCTCAAAATAACACAGAAATTGAATTTTTGAGCTCGAAGAGCTCGAAAACATCGCAACCAGCGGCTAAATTGCAAACTTTCAATGACTGAAATTAGCGGGAAGTTGCAGGGATTCTTTAGGTCAACCGTTTTACAAATTTTTTTAAAATCATTATTCAGGTAAAGTAAAGTTCAGATTTGTTTTTTTAATTAAGTTTCACAAAATTGGTTTTTCTTACGATATTTTGTAAAAATGTTAGTGTTTTACCAAAAAAATTCGATTAGTTTCACGAAAAATAAGATATTTCATGTTTTTGAGCCATTATTTTGTGATAGAATATAAAAAATTGTAAAAATTATCTTTTACGATTTAGAGTTGGACTTTAACCTCGAATAACTTTTGAAAGAGTCGACTTAGCAAAAAATCATATCCGACATTTTTCGTAGATCGTTAAATTCTCTACAAGAATAAGTTTTTGTTTTCACTAGACAATTATTCGTTCAAACGCATTAAAAATCGAAAATTTTTTTTTTTTTAATCCTGTGTTATTTGAATGGGAAATCAAAAATCACGAATAGCCACCTCTTAATATTAATATTCAGAGCTCAAGCTTTACCAGAATTTTTTTTCGTCATTTCTGACAATATTTTCATGGTATATAAAGTGTTCAATGGTTTTGAGCTCTTTGAGATCAAAAGTCTGATGGAAGTTTAATGAAAAAGTATTTTTTTAATTTTCAATCTGCCATAACTTTTGAATGAGTCGACTTAGCAAAAAATCATATCAGACATTTTTTGTAGATCGTTAAATTCTCTACAAGAATACGTTTTTGCTTTCACTAGACAATTATTCGTTCAAACGCATTGAAAATCGGAATTTTTTTTTAAAAATTCCTGTGTTATTTGAATGGTAAATCAAAAATCACGAATCGCCACCTCTTAATATTAATATTCAGAGCTCGAGCTTCACCAGAATTTTTTTTTCGTCATTTCTGACAATATTTTCATGGTATCTAAGGAAAAAAAAATTAAAAGTTTTTTTTGGCCCACCCTAATACACATGCACACTATTTTCATAGCTTCAAGGCTTCACTTGTTCAAGTTATTAAACTTTAAAATCGATTTTTCGGAATTCATTGTTTGAAAAATAAATAACAATTAGCAAAGAGATCTTTTTTTTCAACTTTTCATTACACATCTTCAGCAATACAATGCAAAAGGTTTCATTCAAATCGGTGGAACGCCGCCGGGTTTCCAAGTTTTTCATTTTTAACGTCTAACGTGACTCCTCTACTCATTGAGGAAATGTTTGGAAAATTTTTTGAAAATGTCTTTTTAATAACTTCTTTTTTTATTTCCAGAAATCATCTTCTCCAAAATAATATGCTATAACAGCTTGGAAGCTAAAAAGAACAAGTTTTAACAATAGCTTTTGGTTTCTATATCGTTTCTGGTTGCATTTGCACTTGGTGACACCTGTTATCTATCAGTGAGGTGTGAACTGTCAGTGTGAATATGCAATCAGTATACTGGAGTACACACAGGAAAATGTTCATGGCATTTGCAGTGCGTTCGTCAAGCAGAAGAAGTATTAGGAAAGTAGTTTAATAGTGTGACAGATAGAGAATGAGTGGGTAATGAGGGGTGGGGGAGCGAGTGAGGGGATAGTGGGTGGGGGTGTAAGCGAAGGTGGGAAGAAGAGGATGGGGCGCATCACAAAGTGAAGTTGGAAGGAGACAGTGGGGCAAGAGGGTTCCCGCCACGGCCAGAATGTTTTTGTCTACTGATATCGCAAATCGAAAATCGCGGTTTTGTGAGGTGGGAAGGAGAGAACGAGAGAGGTGGTTGATGAAGCACACTGGCTTGAACGTAGTTGAAGTGAGAGACAGAGAGACAAATAGACAGACGAACTGAGCGAGGTGGGGACTCAGTGAAGCGGAGGTGAAGCGCGACCGGCCCTCTCTGCGCGAGGGGCCCCAGCTAGTCCAGTCCGGGACAGCACGCCTCCTGCTGTACGCTCCACGAGGTTCACGAGTGCGAGAAACAGGCAGCCTAGATACTCTTATCCCGAGACAAACTTTTCGGTACGTGTTTGATTCGCGCGTCAGTTCGTGGTCCAGCCTCTCAATTTGAAGTACGGGTACCAGATTCACAGATTTGGACTGTTATGTTACCCAAAATATAAATAAGTAAGTGATCTTTTCGCGGACAATTAGCATCACCAGTGGTACTAGTGGCAAGGACGAACTTGGCAACACGCTTCGTGGACTGTGACTGTGCACTTGAGCGGATCCGCAATCAAATCGTGGTGTTGACCAAAGTATGACCAGACCTTCACATAACACCCTTACCTGAAAGAATTTTGATAGCGCAACAGTGAAATGTTGTCGATTCATTAACCCGTATTAGACCAAAAACAAGAGAGAAAGAAAACACCAATTGCAACTTGTGCATTACCGTGAAATAAACGATTCGGAAGGATTCCTGTAGTGATTAACGACATAAATACTGTCATGCACACCTGACCTGTGACTGACTTAGAGCGAGAACCCCGTGCCAATAATCTGTATTTCTACAAGACCGGTTGCTTTGTTTTTCTTTCTCATTCATTGAGCTCTTCCTCACTTTTGTGCTTCATTACTTGCTTAAATGAAATCTTAAAAAAAATTTATTCTTGGAGCAGTGCAACAGTGTTTTATATTATATACAATTTCCAGTTTTTATATTGGCGGAATAGAAATTTTATTGGTTTCTCTGAAGAGTGCACCGTAAGAGAAGAGGCAAGCAATGGATAATTGATTTAGAATCACGAGATCACTGTTTCCGGATTTCCTTAACGAGTACAGTTAGTTGCAAGATCGTTTACAAAGCCGTGCCAAGATCGACAGTGACAACGTGTTTGTTGTGGGAGCTATCGATGTACGTACGGAACGAACGTGTTCTGAAGTGCAACGGGCTTTTCGGTTAAAGTGTGAGGGTGTTTAGTGAGTTGATTTCAGCGACTTGGACGAGAGACTTCAACGACAGGCTACAAAAGATCGTAGGAATACGCACGGGAGCAACTAGGTAAGCCGATCGTGAATGGAGAGCTAGTTGCGTGAGCCTCACGGCACCACACCGTAGCATGCCAGAATGTTTACATTCGCCAATAACAGATAGGTGCATGTAAGCTGTAATAATAGACTGACTTTGTGGAGCTAGCTTTAATCACTAGTCGATCAGCGCAAAAAGCGCAAGAGACTATTTCCAAAAAGGGTCGGATTGCAGAATAGGGGCTTCACCTCTGTTTTGGCTGGAAAATTTTTTTCTCCAGCAGCAAACTATTGGGATGTTTAATTGAACGATAAACGAAGCGATTTGATCAGAAAAACGTTTAAAATGATTGTTACTTTTATTACTACGATGTCTCGAATATGGGTCTGTCACGATAACGGAATTATCATATTTAACTTACAGTTAAGGTGTTTTTAAACATCCGTACGGCTAGAAACACTGTAAATATTTGAAATCGAATTGTTTTCAACTAATAAAAATATATTCAGATATTTTTTATGCCGACATAAGCTATTATGTTGACAAAAAAGGAGACTTTCATGCACATCAGTTGCCACTTGTGACAAGAGGAGACGGGACGTTGGAAAGGGGTAGGGATTTGACCAACATTATTTTTGTGACCAGTCTATGTGGTGCCTTCCCGCCCCCACAAGACGTTGGAAATGAATAGGGTTTTATTCAACATTAACATATTTTTGTGACCATTACATATATTTTTTTTATTTTTGTGACATACATAGCTCGATTGCCATCGATAGCCAAGGGTGTCCTTTCGTCTCATATCGTGACAGACCCATATTTTAGACATCGTAGTGACAAAAGTAACAATAATTTAGAACTTTTCCCTTATCAAATCGCTTCATTTATTGTCCAATTAAAGATTCTGATAGTTTGTTGCCAAAAAAATTTTTTTTCCAGCCAAAACAGAAGTGACGCCCCTATTCTGCAATTGCACCCCAAAAAGTGATAAGAGCTGCTCGACACGTGGTACTGACACAGAGAATGTGGAATTTGTGACTCGTGGTTATCTTTTGCTTTCACAAGACAAAGTCAATAGCAGGATAAAAAAAGTAACGTAGTACAAATAGTCGAATGTAACGGTTAACGCTAATGCCGATAGGATCAGTGGCGAAAAACAACATTTTTATATTATATAGCATGAATAATATATAGGATGGGTGTATGACCTTTAGTGTAGGTTTCTTATGTCGTCCAGAATCCGTTGATATTTTTCGATAAGCTTCTCTTAGAAAGTGCAAGAAAAATATTAAAGAGTTATTTTCTTCGTAATACAATTGTGAGATGAAGAGTAACTTTAATTTATTTCAAATTTCCTTTACATGAAATTGGACACAATGAAACATTTCTCAAAGAAGCCATTTTACATTAAAGAATGTTTTGACTTTCTAAACATGAAAACTTTGTAATTGAAATTTTTTGCGACAAAAAGAAGGAAATCCAGTTAAATCATCACATTTTTTAGGTTTAAAACATTTTTCTTCACATTGTACATACTTTAAAAGTAATTTTGAAATATTTGATCTATATTTGTTGAAAATCAGGCCGACGATCTACCTATAGCTTGTTGCTTTTTGCATGTTATTTTTGTGATATTTACTTTGATACAGGGTCAGTTGAAATTATTTCAGCTGTTAAATATTAATCTATGTCATAATTGTAACTGATCAGAGAGCGCGAGCCAAGCTGATTTTCACCGTGTTCATTAAAGCCCGGACTTTTTTGAGTTAAGGTCAACTCGAATTTGAATCATCTTAACTTGAAAAGTCATGAAGTCAACTCAATTTAATTTCGCAAATCCTCAATGACAATATCTATGTCCATGTTTTAAAAATGTATTTACACTCAGAAAACCATTTAGTCAACTCAACAAATTTTGTGTTGGTTGAACTATGAAAGATGTTTATTGTGGACAACAAAATATTTGGTTGACAGAGTCAAATTTGTTGGTTGTTTTAAGCAAGTCTTACGATTGATTCTACCGACAAATGTCATTGGTTCAATCAAATATTTTATTGAATCAACGAAAATTTGTTTGATTTAACCAATCCAATCCCAGAAAACCGTTTTTTTTTTTTGGTTGAAGAAATTTCTGTTCTGAGTGTAGGATATTCTGCAATGTCACAACGCGGGAGTGGATATTGTCGTAAATATGTCCTCAAGGCGTCCTGAGATTGTTTGTCCACTGGGAGATACTTATTTAAAATGATCTTTACTAATTTTTATTTTAAAGTACAGTTTGCGGTCAATTCTTAATGAAGCTATGCTAACTTAATGATGAAACGTGTAATTAGAGTTTCCGAAATTTGATTTAGACCAAAGTTTTGAAAGATATAGTAGCTTTAGGATGTTTACTATAGTTATCTTACCTTAAAATTGAATAATCTCTCAATAGTTTATAAAACCAAAGAAAATAGCTTTCTTCTTGAATGTAATAAATTTAAAAAAATCTATTTCCCGGTAAGA
This sequence comes from Andricus quercusramuli, assembly GCA_932178445.1. NCBI lineage: Eukaryota > Metazoa > Arthropoda > Insecta > Hymenoptera > Cynipidae > Andricus > Andricus quercusramuli. The sequence goes on from CAKNXH010062441.1 coordinate 80,205, forward strand.
AGAGGAGAATAGAGAAAAATTAATATTTTCAGATATAAACGAAATGGTGAGCATTATTTAATTTTTTTGAATGTACTCATTTTCCATCGTGAGAAGTGCCCAACGAAAGAATAGATTTATCTCCGAAACCAATTCTTTTCTATTTCCTTAACGATTGCCACCTGTTTTGTGTTCGATGCAGGCGAACATATTTTCCTTTTTTTTCAATTCCTCTTGATGCGAGCAGTAGATATACCTCTCATGGTTATTTTTAATTCCATACTTACATGCTGTATTTTCGATTAATTTAATTCTTTTTAATCCGTCCATGAAATATATGGTTTCTATTCCCCCGTGTGCAACATAAGTTTGGAAATTTCAATTTTTTTTTCATGGTTATTTTTAATTCCATTCTGACATGCTTCCATTTTCGATTATTTTAATTCCTTCTAATCTGTCCACAAAATATCTGCACTTGCATAGGTTCTATTCGTTTTTGTCGATTATAAGTTTATATTCTAAATATATATAATATTTAGTTGGGAATATAAGTTTCCTGCTTACCACTTTTTTCTGTATTTGACTTTGAATTTATGGTTTAGGTTAAATTTTTGCAAGTTGGCCACTGAACATCTCTCTCCTCTCATCTCCTAAACCCTAAAAACGATTTCAGATGTTTAGCAGTCAAGTTGCAAAAATTTAACCTAAACCAAAAATTCAAAGTCAAACAAAAAACATGGTCAGCAGAAAATTAAAAAATTTAGATTTCGACTATACTGGACCAATATTACTACAATGTTATGTAGATCGTTTTTTTGACTGCG
>CAKNXH010062441.1:96007-117825 GCA_932178445.1 Andricus quercusramuli
ATGAAATATTCATAAATATATTGATATAAATTTCAAAAAATCGTTTCTTTTTTTTTTTTGTTGATTAAATTCTCGTTGGTAATTCTAGTTTACACATAACTCCTTTATTTAAACGTAATTATATCGGCTTATTTACTTGAAAATAGTATTGTACTACTTTTTATTATTCCAAATAGGTTCTTCCAGGCAAAAAAAATCCGCTCAGGGAAATATTTTAATTTAATCAAAAATGGTTCCCCAGAAGCATTCAGAACAATTTCCTATTCATCACTTTGGGGTACCCACATAATATGGAAAAAATGACCCAATACGTTTTCTCCAGGCATAGATAGCAAATGTGCTCTGCAATCGTAGATGGCTACTGACAATTTGAGACCGCCCGCACGACGGATGAAAATTTTTATTTTAGCGTACATACGTAGCGAACTTGGCACTACCGGGTAAAGGCTGAGATAGCGCGAGAAAAGGTGATTGAAGAGGGCGAAATAAAGACGAATGGATAGATCAATGTTCCATCAGCGCAAAAAATCGGTATTATATTCACTCTTTAACTCACAGATACCACTTGTACTTTTCTTACGGTATTCGAGCTATAAGTTTTCGGCAATAAACTATTTTCATCAGTATCGCATCTAAGTCACACGTTATCTACAATGACATTCTAAAGATGCAATGTTTTGATTTGGACTGATACGGCCTATACGCATCAATGATGCATGTCAATGAAAAAAGAGGATGCAGAGTACATATTGACTGCTCCTATTTGAAAAAAAAAACAATAAATCGTCGTAGCTTCCATTATCGACTTAAACTACCATATACGTAAAAAAACCCAACTTGCCATTAGCGTTAATACTTAAGTTATTCATTATTTTGGTCAATAAGGATGTCACTTCATTTTGCACGTTTCTGAGTTATTACGTACATATTCTTCAGCAACAGTTACTTAATTACATGCATATAATTGACGGAAATAACAAATAACGTGAATATTAATGGCAATGGTAAGTTGCGTTTTTATTGATACGCAGATGGTGATTTATTTTACTATTAGCAACCATTTTGATGTATTGCTTTTTAATAAGTACAGCCGATATTTCAGAGGAAGAGCTAAGAGTGATCTTTACCCGCATTGGAGAGTAAAGATTACCTGCAACAAAAATTACGCCATGTGGAGTATCTTTGCCCTATAATTCCAGGTTATTCTTCTGCTTCTACCCATGATGCGAGAGTAATTTTCAAATTTTACTTCGACGGTCGTTTGACATATCTGAAAAGTTGCCATGCCTGTCTTTATGAAGCTAAGAGCCGAATTTATTTAGTAAATGACAGCTTATTGCACCGAAAAAAATGGGATTCCTATCAGAACCGTTTTTTGTTCCAAGGGAGCTTCAACAAAAAGGAACGCATCTTGTTTCAAAGGAACTCAAAGCTTGGGTTCTAATAGAGACTTTTCGTATAGAACTTATCTTCTGCCTCGACTCACGTCGAAGATTCTACAAGTTGAAGATGCACAATTTAATTTATTATACAGATTAAATAATATTGCACTGACAAAAATTCAATAAAAAAATAAAATTGTAGAAATCAATTATTCTTGATAGGAAGAAATTGCACATGAGATGTGGCAATTTTTGAGGTTATTTTGAAAATCTGACATTCTCGGCTGCACATGCGCACATGTGCAGACGAAAAGCGAGGATCTTTTTAAAATGATATGATATACACTTGCAATATTGCGTTAATAATACATTATTTTACGAAGTAAGTATTTCTATCATTCAATCTAATTTGTTTGAAGAAAAATTTTTTTTAAATTTATTTCTATGGTTATTCATATTATTTATTGATTTCAAATAGGTCCGCTCTTTCTGGTTCATGCGCATTTAAAAACATCAGGAACCCGCCACTGGCGATCCATTCAATTGGGGTCTTAGTTCTAAAAAGGATGCAGTGCTGCCAGATAGGGAGCCCGGAACGTGCAGACTCAAAGTCTTGCGCTCTGGTTGGCCCTGCTATTCAAACTGCAAAATCTTATTGTCAAGTTATTATAAAAACTAAATCAATGTTATTCGTTGAATTTTGTTATTTCTTCTCCCTGAAGCAATTTTGATAAATAATAAATCTAGATAAACAGATTAACATGATATTTATGCACGGAGAAAAATTGATGTTTACCGCCCCCGGGTAAAAATATTTGGTCTTGATTTTGTCTTGCATGTCTTCAATATGTCTTGAGGATAATGATGTCTGGTTCCGTCTCACCAGCTAGACATTGGAGGTATACAGACTTCTCTTGTATTTATGACTGTTGACTGTGCCAAGACAAAACCAGGTTGACTTATTGTTTCAAGACAAGAAGTGAAAGTCCTGATAAATATACCGAATTGCTCTTAAAGAAAATTATATTGCCAATTTGTGGCTCTAACATTTGCCAGGGTCAAAAGTAAAGAAGTTTTAGTTTGTAAATTTTATTGTCCATTATACTCCGACCTCTATAAACTATGGACCCCACCGGCAGGGCCTGCCATTTCCAGGAATCAGGTGGCTAGGTGAGAACCAAACAGTTGACATCTGCTGAGAATTAAAATTTTACAACCGATAAAACTTGTAATTTTGTAATAAATAATTTTTAAATAAAAAAATTCGGAACCTGTCTGTCTCAACAACTGCAGGCATATACAATCTTTGGTGAAAAGATTAAGACTGTCATTTTCTAGAATTAGTCTGTGTCACTGAGGTCAGAGATATAATTAAGAACTTGAAAAACGGTAAGGCTGCGGGTATAGACAATATTAGCGCTAAAATGCTTAAATACGGTGGCGAGCACATACCTCACAGGTTATGCGAATTAATTATGTATCGAAATGGGAGAAGTCCCAGACGATTGGAGAAAAGCGATTATCGTACCAATATACAGAAGAAAAGGAGATGAAAGCAACTGCAGTAATTACAGAGGTATCAGCCTACTAAGTACCGTAAGTAAAATATACTCAAAAATACTTATCCGTAGGGTAATGGAAATTACAGAAGAGAAAATATGGGAAGTCCAAAGTGGATTTATGCCAGGAAGATCATGTACAGATCAGATATTTAGCCTAAGACAGGTCGCAGAAAAAAGTTTGAGAGTAGGAAAGAAAGTCTTCTGTGCATTTATCGATCTAGAAAAAGCATTCGACACGGTAAATAGAAGTAAACTTTGGGAAGTCCTTAAAGAGTATGTAGTGAATGGAGGGCTCCTACAAGCAATAAAAACAATATATACAGGTAGTAAAGCGAGTGTAAGGGTAAATGGGAAAAAGAGTGAATGGTTCGATATTATGCAAGGCGTGAAACAAGGATGCTTTATGTCCTCGTGGCTATTTATCATATTCTTGGATAAGTGTCTTAGAACTGCCCTCTTCGACGAAAAAGGTGTAGATCTCGAAAACGTCAAGGTACGTGGATTAGCTTTCGCAGATGACAAGATTGTTATGGCAGAATCAGTCGAAGACTTGCAAAGAATGTTGAATAAACTTAATACAAGCATGAAGAACATGGACCTCAAAATTAACGTGAATAAAACGAAAGTCATGGTGTTTGAGGTAAAAAGTGAGAAAACAATATGCAACATAGTCCTAAATGATGAGAAATTAGAACAAGTTGACAAGTACGTATATCTAGGTAGTCTATTCACTAACGACGGAAAAATAAATGGGGAATTAGATAGGCGCATAAATAAGGGTAAGCAGGTTATCGGTAGAGCAAGGTCCATCCTCACAAATAAAAACATATCAAAAAAAGCTAAAATGGCCATACATAACTCTATTTTCGTACCGACTGTACTATGCGGTAGCGAGACATGGACCTGTCAAGAAAAGGACAGGAGTAAAATCAACGCGATCGGCATGAAACCTCTGCGCATAATATGCGGGAAAACACTGATGGACAAAGTACGAAACGAGACAATCCTCAAAGAATGTGGTACAGGGGAGACACTAGTTGACATATGGGAAAGAAATCAGCTAAGGTGGTTCGGACATCTTGAAAGAATGAAAGATGAACGACTGACCAAGCAAGTGTATAAAGGTAAAGTAAATGGCAGAATGCCCAGGGGTAGACCGCCGAAAGAATGGTCAGAATCTGTGAATGAGACACTAATACGAAGAGACATAAGAAGCCATAGAAATACAAGAGCCTGCATGAAAAAATGCATGGACGTGGATGAAGCTAGAGTAGTATGCCAGGACAGAAATATGTGGTGACAAATAGTTTATAAACAGAGTGAAAATAGAGTGAATGATGCCTGAAACAAAGACCTTGGATACTAATGGGCCCAAGTGGGGAACCATACATAACAATTTTGTGAGGCTCCTCACTTGAGGTGTTCGCTAGAGAGATTGATCAGCAACCTGGGTCGGAGCAGTGTTGCGGAGTGAACGTGTCATTTATATTTAATAAAACGAGAACTCCAGATCAATCTAAAACATCTATACATAACACCTACATACCCATCCACCCTATACCCATATACCGATTAACCTCATACCTATATACCTATTTCACTACTTTCCAACCGAGCAAGTCACGCCTACCCCGGAAGGGAAAAGGCTTAATGGTATAATAATAATAATAATAATAATAATCTAGTGAACTGTTGGAGATAGGAAAAAATAGACAACATTTTTAGATTCGCCATCCAAACAACATAATTATTGTAGATAAATGAAATTATTAACACATAAACAATAAATATCATAAAGATAAATAATATAAACATTCTATCAAGTTTCAAGCGGATTAGTGATGACGCTTAAGACATCAAAAACAAATATGGTTCCGTCTCACGAGCTAGACATACAGAATGACTTGGAATTGTCTTGGATTCGTCTTTACCCAAGACAAAATCAAGACCAAATATTTTTACCCGCCCGTAACTTCTAGGTGTTCACGGTTGACATATTTTATATTAAACTATAGTACAACAATCTAGATGTTCAAAGTTTGTATCTGTAGATATTAAAAAGTGAGATGTTAGTTTGTAACAACCAAAATGTTCGAATGCAATATCCGAAATATTAAATGAAAATTAATGATTATGTCAAATAACGGCTGCAAATATTTGAGGAGTTTACCCATTCCCAAATAATTTAAAGACTTAATTGATAACCTATTTGTAAATTTAAAATTAAACTTGAATGTTCGTACATAAACAAAAAACAGATAAAGGATATGAAATATCGATCAGATGGTACATTCAGTCAAGTTGAGGTTATATTATATTTACTAATTTTAACTCAAAATAATGCATAAAAACAAGGTAAGTAAGGTCAGAAAATCATCTGCAATCAGCATTTAAGATCTTATCTATTTCTGGTCACTTGGACTCAAATTTTGCTTTAAAACAAAAATATTGTCAGATGTATTCGAGCGAATATAACCTCAATCTTAAGAACCTTGTTCCTTCGTGTAGGCAGACAAGATTCGCTATCTGACTCTAATTAACGATAGCTAATTTTGTTGCTTTGGAAATGTTCCAAAATTTCATTTTTTTGGATTTTATGAATAAATATTGTTGTGGCATAAACAATTAATTATTACAAATAATCTTTGAGATATATGCCTTTTTTTAGAAAAATAACATCATATATCTGATTGAAATTCGAAATATCTGAATAAAGTTTGTATTTTCTACGTCAGAAGAAAAGACAAAAGGTGTAAATCACCATTGATACCAAATATAATGTTGACGCAAACGGCCAGGCGGCATGGGTCGCTAAGTCACAATGCGCAATGCGCATGCGCTCGGGAGAATTTAACGTTTGCAGATGTTTCAGTTTAACATAAAAATATTTTTAGGCCTAACATTTCAAAAAGATAGTAAACGTTCGCCATGAATATCTGCATGTTAGGCAGTACTATCTTACTCTTTGACCATCTACATTTAAACGTCCATTTTTTTCCGTGTGAATAATTAATTGCAATAGTTTATATTTTCATAAAGAGATTTGAATGAAAATGTTTTATTTCAATAAAATGATAATATCTCCTTATTTTTATTTTAGTTTCCTTATTTTGCACTGGTAATTAATATATTAATATTGAGATTTCATTATTTTGTTAAAGGAATACATTTTGTGATAAATGTATAGATGGAACTATAACCTATTGCCATCAACTGTTAATAAATATCATGTAAATATGTTCATCTGGAATAATTATTTATAAAAATTGTTCTAGGAAGAAGAAATATAACAATTGAACGAGTAAAATTTATTTATTTTTTATATAAATTTGAAATGCAGTTCGCGAATAGCAGGGCCAAGCAGTGCGCAGGACTTTGAGCCTGCGCATTCCGGGCTCCCCATCTGGCAGCCCTGAAAGGATGCCAACTTACAGAAAATAAGTCGCGAAAATCCAGTTATTTTGTCGGGCAGACGAACAATCGATTCGTTGCTGTTCGTCACAGTAAATTTGTCAGTATGGTAGGTTTTGCATGCAGAAACATAAGGCCGGTGATTGTAGAATTGTAGATTGTCTCTCGGTTCTGCACGTGTGTCTTCATTCCTGCATATGCATGTAGCCTGGACGGTTCGGTCCATTGATGAATGAGAGAGGACTGGCGGCACGATTGGTCACGGAGTCGTAGCCCCTCAGAGATGTTTTGAGGAAACCACAGGCAGACGAGACAGAAGAAGACGAGCGTAGTCCACCGATCAGATTGGGAATGGTATATCGAACCAAGAATCGACCTTCTTTCGATAGATAGTTGAGTGCGGCCAAAACAGCGAGACTCGGTCGAGAGGCGGCCGCAAAAAGCGTACTCGGCTCGCGGTGGACGACTTTCCCATGGGTGGAGGACGAAGGAAACGGGCAGGATGTTCCAGGACCAATCAATTGTATACGCCGGTCTCCTTGTCTTTACTGCCGTCTCTCTTCATCATTCTTCTTGTCTTTACCTACAAAACAGGCTGCAATCGATTTGTCTCCTTTCCTGCGGAAGACGATCGTTCGCCACTCTCAGGAAAGATCAGTCAACTGGATTCATCGGCACTTCTCGATTCCACCACCAACTTTTTTCCGTTAGGAAATCGCTGCACTTCCGTTTCCGCCATCTATCTTTTATGGATAGAGTCAAGTTTCTCGCAGTTCAATAGTCACTGCAAACTTCGAAATGGATGTTAATAAAAAAAAGTTGGATACCAAAGCAAATGATCGCTCTGATCTTCTTTCATGCAAGGTCTCTTACTAAAGCATGTCGATTATTTCATTTACAAGGCCTGAATAGTATAGAATACTTTGTAATGCTTTAGAATTGAACTTTGTTATATTTGAATAACTCCTATTCAAATGCATTCGCCGTTGTATCTTCAATAGTTCACTTCAATTAATTTACGCTACAGATGTAAACATTATTTAAAAAATATGATCTCAAATTAAGTAAGGGAAGCATTTACTAACTAATTTCTGTATAAAGTTAGATTTCTGATTTAGAATATAGAAGTTTCAATATTTTGTTCGTGAATAGACTATCCCTTATGTATATTATCTTATATATATTTCTCGTTCGCTGAAACCAATGGTCATAAACTGAACTGTTTCTTCCTTATATTCGCAGATGGATTATTGACTAACTATCTATAGAATATGTTTTCTTGGTAATGATCTCAAGAATGTTGGAACAAATGTTAAATGACGTCTCGAATCCTCGGAGTTTGTCGTGCGCAATCCATAAAAATGCAAGGTGACACGTGGCGTTGTCTTGTACTGGCATGTTGCAGAACGACACGATAATGAACGTATCGTTCAGGTTTCACACTCATATTACGAATATCGGAAGAGATGGATTAATCACTTTTGAATTTTGTCACAAAATGTATAATGAAAGTGAAATAAACAAATTCATTTACATGTTATACAGTAATTTAATGACTAACCTGGTACCAGTGCTAGCTCAGTGCTACTAAAAAAGATAATTATATTCATCGATGGAAGTCAGGGAGTATTTCATGCGAATCAGGAGCAATCAATCCGATTCGCATAAATTAAAGTCAATCTTTAAGTAATGTAGCATTTGGAGATTATTAGTTGTATTTTTCTGTTCCCGCTTTAATTATTCTTGATCTAAATTAAACCTGGTTGAGTGGAAGATCGCCACAACAGAGCTTTAGACTAGATTTTCAGAAAGGAAAGGAATACGACTGAGGTAGGAAGAAATATATACGTACGAAAGAAAAGAAAATGATAAATAAGTGATACGCGCCCGTATAATCCTTCAATTATACCGTTAGTTAGATTCAAGATCGATTATGGGACTTGAGAAATATTGGAGATTTAGCGAGTGTGACCATTTTTACGTCAGAATACTATATGAGAAAATTTAATGAGAGTAAGAATGTAAATAAATCTGCACAGCCTAAAAACTAGTGTATAAGATAAAACATCGCATCTCATTCAAATTACTGCTGAATAATTTTTATACTTGTTTGCATTGAAGACTGGAAACTATTCTTTTTGTTCAGTCTTAGCGTTTTGTGTCAACTTACAACATCATCGTTCAACTTCTCAACGACTTAACACATAATAAATTGTATAGAATGTCATCCTGATATCTTGAAGTAACAAACGTGAAAAAAGTGAGTGTGAATGTGAATTGATTCGTGTTGATATAATGGAAAAACACTGACCAGTCAAGTCCCAAGCCTGTATAGACTGTAGAGACTAGACTCTACAGACTAGAGAATAGAGAGCTCGATATACACCAGGTGTTTGGAGATGCTATATCGTCTCGTTTATAGCTTATGGGATGAGACGGTCCGAAGGTAGCATCTGGGGATTAGTCGATGGCACGTGCCGCGGCCACAGGTGGCTCTTCAAAACTCACTTATCCTCGGCCGTCTTTTCCTTTTACTCGAGTGGCTGCGCGCCGTCGAACCGCGCGCTCCATGGTTCACCACCTCTACGAGCAGTTGAAAACTTCAACGACCGTAGAAAACCATCGAAACACTTCGATACCTGTGCACGAACTAGCGACACCTCAAAAGAACAGACACTGATATCTGTAGACTGCACTTGCCATGCACCAGTAGTTTCTAGATTTCTCATCAGTAACGACACAGCACGCGGAGCTATATCATTGTACTAAATCACTATAGCTAAATCGCTAAGACGGTTTTGATGCAAGATTATGGCAGATACACAATACGAATGAGTAGTCAAGAATTGATAGCAGATACGAGTTCTTTTTTTCATAATCTTTACAGTCCGATATCCCACATAAATGAGTAGACTCATTCTAGATCATCATTTTGATTTCAAAAATTAGTGACGTGGGATACCGGGAAAAAATCCCGGTGAGCTAGTACTGTCACAAGCGATTTAAGCCGTTTGATTTAAAGGTCTGGGCCGCTTCGTGATTCTGAGCCTTTGTTTTCACCATTTTCCGAGCCGATTATCTATCTCAATCCGACACTTACTTTAAGCTTACATGCAGTCTTTTTTGTTAGAATGTATATTAGATTTACTACAACAATGTACCTTTAACTTCAGTATTATAGGTATTTAAACTAATTCAGATTTTTCTAACAGTGTACACTGTACATTATAGCATAAAGTCGATCCTTCATCAAAGCCGTTATTGAATGTTCAACTAAATTGCTTGACTTTTCAATCACCTTAAACAGGGGTTACGTATGACGCGCCATTCTGAAATTCCGTGCCTGCGGCGGGAAGACGAAATACGATATGGCACTGCGATCGTCACTCCACTTGTTACTTTGTTAATGCAATACGGAGTAAATATTTTAATTTTCATAAAATTTTGAATACATTCAAGTTTGTTGACGAACCACAACACATATTTTTTTCATGATACACAATAGGTCGTGTCATACCATGATCAGGGTTTGAATGCACTTATTCGTATATAGGGAAAACTCTTCTTCTTCAGAATAAAGTTGAACATATAAACAATAATTACTGATGGTCGTAAACTGCGTGAAGACAACGCCGACCGTTTCTTAGAAATATGTAAACCTGAAGAAGCCCGTCAGAGAAAATTGAATATATATATATATATATATATATATTAGGGTGGTTCAAAAAAATCGACTTTTTTTTTCGAAACCCCCAAATAAGAACTTCCGGAAAGGTGTAGAAAGACGCCTGTGAAAAGCAGAGCTCTTAACATTAATATTTAGAGGTCGCTCATCGCGAATTTCTATTTCCCATTTAAATAGCATGTGAGATTTTTTTTTTTAGTTTTGAGTTCTGTAACTCTTGAACGGCTTAATGAATTGCTAAGACCATGACGTTTCTTATGGGAATTCGACGCCCTACAAAAAAGTTCTCCTATGATTTTTTCATAAATTTACTCCTTCAAAAGTTATTTAAGGTCAAAGCTGAACACATAATAAATTTCTCTTTTTTTTCTTAATTTTTGCAAAAATTTGAAATTTTTTACTAATTATCGTAATAGTTTTTTCGGAAATTTCATAGTTTAAAACTTTCTCTAAAAAAACAATAATCTAACTCAAATCATCACATTATCAAGTTTGATGATTTAAAAGTTATTTGTTATTAAAAGTAGAACAATAAAAGATAAATTTTCAAACAACGTTAAACTTGATAATGTAATGATTTGAGTTAGATTATTGTTTTTTCAGGAAAAATTGTATACTATTACATTTCCGAAAAAAACTATTAAAATAATTAGTGATAAATTTCAATTTTTTGCCAAAAATTAAGAAAAAAACGGTAAATTTATTATGTGTTCAACTTTAACCTTGAATAACTTTCGAAGGAATAAATTTATGAACAAATCATAAGAGACCTTTTTTATAGGACGTCGAACTCCCTACAAGAATATTTTATGGTCTTATTAGCAATTCATTAAGCTGTTCAAGAGTTACAAAACTTCAAATTGAGAAAAAAAAGTTTTAAATGCGATTTAAATGGGAAATAGAATTTCGGGATGAGCGACCTCTAAATATTCATATTAAGAGCTCTGCTTTTCACAGGCGTCTTTTTACACCTTTCCGTAATTTTTTATGTGGGGGTTTCGAAAAAAAAAATAGTCGATTTTTTCAACCACCCTAATATATAATATATATATATATATACAGGGCCGCATTAAGGGCAGGGCCGACGGGGCCGCGGTCCGGGGCCCCCACATTTTGGGGGCCCCCACAAAAAATGCGAACAAATAGGTTTTTTAATTTTTTAACGGTTCTTGATTTTTCTCCCCAATTGTGGCCACACGGGGACAGAAATGGCGGATGCTCTTCTTCATTTCCTCCAGGAGTACGGCATTGATATTCAAGATTGTCGCGGCCAATCGTACGACACCGCACCAAATATGAGTGGCAAGTACAAAGGAATGTAGGCTAGAATACTTGAAGTAAATAGCAAAGCAGCTTACATTCCATGTTGCGTACATTCATTGAATCTGGTAGGCAAGGCAGCAGCTAGTGCATGCCCTCATGCGGTTATTTTTTTCGATTTCGTTGAAGAGCTATACGTGTTTTTTACGAGTTCACCGGCGCGATATAAAATTCTCAAAGAAAAATGGTCAGTTTTGAAAATATCTTATAGTCTCAAGAATTTAAGTAGCACTCGCTTTTCATGTCGTGCTGATGCTACGAAAGCGTTGAAAACTGGGTTTGTTCCTATCTCAGAAGCATTAATTTCAATACTAGATGACGTTCAACAGAAAGATATCGTAAGAAATCAAGCTCGGGGTCTTGTAAACAAAATAAGTAGCCTTGAAACAGCTATATACATTGTATTTTGGAATGAGATTCTCGAAAGATTCGATTCTAGTAGCAAATCTTTACAAAGTTCTACCATGACCCTGAGAGTCGCTGTTAATTGCTTAGAATCTTTAAAATCTTTTGTGGAATCGAAAAGAGATGCTTTCGAAGCTTACGAGGAAGCAGCAAAAACTTTTTCAAGGACTTGTGACTTTGAATCTCTTCGGATCAGATCAAGTAATGTACGGTTGCAATACCTTGACTCTCAGGAGTCTCAGGTCTCCGCGGTACAGCATTCAGCGAGAGACAAATTTCGTATAAAAGCTTTTCTTTCGGTGATAGATAAATTGATGACCGCATTAAATGAAAAAATGCCATCTTATAAGTTTGTCGTGGAAAAATTCAATTTCATGGCTAGTCTGCTCGATATGAAATCCAATGAAACCGCAAAAAATGCTTCTAATCTTGTAAATACGTACTCTGAAGATTTGGAAGCAACTTTGGCAAACGAGCTTATACAGCTTAAAGAATTCGCTGATTTCCAAGAAAAAAAAAAGAACCAATTGAAATGTTTTTATACCGCATTATTAAAAAAAATAGATTACATTCGACGTTTTTTAATGCAGAAATTGTTTTGCGTTTGTACCTATCGATGATAGTGACTAATTGTACGAGTGAAAGGTCATTTTCGAAAATGAAATTGATCAAAAGTCGACTTCGTTCGAGCATGGAAGAAGATCGACTGGTTCATTTGGTACTTCTGAGTTCAGAAAGAGACATTCTTCGAGAAATAACTTTTGATGATATTGTTAAGAATTTCGCGAATGAGAAATGCAGTAAAAAGTTTTTTTAATATTAAAATTTGATAGTACATTTGTTACTACTGTATACAGATGCAATTTGAAACAAGTTACTTATGTTTAACTCTACTGACTTCTACGCTGTATTATATGACTAAGTTAAAATTGAGATAATAAATAAATAAAATTAATTGAAGACATAATCTTATTGTATAATGTAATTAATTTGTGACCGCAAAAGGGCCCCCACGCATTGAGCGGCCCTGGGGCCCCCACATTCTTAATTCGGCCCTGTATATATATATATATATATATATATATATATATATATATAGGTAAAAGTTTGTCATAAGGACAACCGCAGGATTTCGCCGGGAGCGGGTGGTAATCTGAAAATCTTTTTTGTATTATATATCTTTTTGACTGTAAAAACCACGAAGGAGTAGTAAGGAGTAGTATCCCTGTAAGTGGGGAGTGGGACGAGCGACGTCCAAGAATTCGTTAATGCTTGCTACGAATAAAAACTCGTATGCTGCCCCATGCACATGCGCAATGGCGGTTGCCATGTCGACGATGTCAACACGCGTTTGAAGTTTCGAACGTTTCGAACTTGTGTATTGAACGAACATAAACAAACGAACATAACCTACATGTGTATCGAGATGTGAAAAGGTAACATATTGAGTGGGTATAACATGTGACTGCGAAAATAGCTCTGCGCATGTGCACGGGGCAGCATACGAGTTTCCATTCGTAGCAAGCATTAACGAATTCTTGGACGTCGCTTGCCCCGCCTCTGCTCACCAAACACATAGGTTGATACCACTCCTTACTATTCCTTCGTGGTAAAAACTATGGTTCCATTTTATTTGAGCATAATTTTTTTAGCGTCCTGTTATAATACCAAATCGTCTGTTTTTGAAGTCATCGTTCGTGCTATTCTACTTTGCTATCTTTAGATTGAAAAGTGGTACGTACTAGCGAACTAAAATAATGCACTGGGCAATTGTTTTGATTTCTTGCAACTTCATGCTTAAGAGGAACAGATAACATTTGAAATGAAAAAAATTTAATTCTCAATTCGGTCCTGTTTCGATCCAAAATAATTGTACTAAAACGTCATTTAGTGGCATCAAAATAAAGTGGCATTAGAATAGCGCCACTCGAGACTATTTTTTTGGAGGAATGTTTCAATACCGAAAACTAGCCTTGAAATGATACTTATTTTTACAGTGTTTTTATTATATAAATTTGACCACCCATCTCACGGCTGTGAGACGTGGCCATAGGTGTGTTTTACCGCGGTTCTACTGGATTTAATGCAAAAAGAAAACAGTTGAGTTCATTATCCTTTGATCTCATACACTATGATAGGTGATCTGCAAGCAGCAGGGATGTTCGCCTTTTGTGCATAAAGTAGGCAAAAGGCATAAAAAAGGACGGTGGTAGAGAAAGGTCTTTTGGTTGTTTCCCAGTAGATGCCTCATGCTAAATCGAGGGATCAGAATATAAATTACAATGCACTGAGAAGAACTGTGAGCAATTTCGAAAAATTAATAAACATGCCTCTAGAACGTATCGAAGTATCAGGAGAATTCTAAAGAATTGCGGATTCTCTCTCGTTTATGGACCGAGAAGTTGCATAATGTATCGAACGTTTTCGCGTGAGAGTTAGAGCGATGGAAGCAATTCGATATTCGTTGAGACTCGACTGAGCCTATGCATGTATACGATGCATACGGCCAATGTTTCCAGCCTAAGCCAGCAACCGATACGTTTCTCGCTCGAGCAATTCTTTGATGCATATTGTCACGCTTTGTTAAGCTTTTACTACCATTATGCATGTTCGAGGGATCTACTCGTAGGTAGTTAGGAAGGAAACACGTCTCGAAGCTACTGCACTGCTTCCAACTGCTTGTAAACTGCCGGCATTGCTGCTGAGGGCTCATCACTATTTGCAAAAGAGATACTGCCTGAACAAGACAATCCTTCATCTGGTGCTACCAAGGAGCAAGTGTTAGAGTGTTACTCATCCTTACTGTCCGATTATCGAACAAAATTGTCTACTTTCAAAATAAGAATATTTGTTATGCCTTAAAAATGGTCACTTGTTGTAAAATTGAACGGTCCCAATAATAGTGGAACTTGTTTATAATCAGAATATCCCAGACGAAAAAGTTATGCATAGTGGGAAATCTTATGTATAATTTTGATTTGTTTCATACAAGAAATGTATAAAAGAAATGGAATTCATACATGCTCCCTGATCAAAATTAGTAGAAATTTCACTAATTCAATTAGTAGCATTGCATCTGACTGTTAAATTAGTAATTAGTAATTAGTAATTAGTAATTAGTAATTAGTAATTAGTATTTTACTAATCTGCTCAGTGGTACCAACTTACTAATTCAATAAGTAGCAATAAATTGCTATTGGGGAATTAAATATGCTATGCGACACTGTCGGCCTCTACGCGAACTAACCAATTTGGCTTTGGATGATATACTAAATACACGTAAAACATCACGAAACACAACAAAATCATAACGTTTAAGTGAAATGATCGTCCAACTGAATAACCCGTGTGGAAAAATTTCGTGACGCTGTACTGTTTCTGTCTAGTCCGCCTTGAGTCGACACTGGCGCGCCAGGCTAACTGTCCAGTGGCTAGACTGGTATGTAACGCTCAGATCGACTAGTTTCTAACTAGTTCTAGTTTCATTTTCTGGAATATCATCAATATTATACATATTATAATTATTATAAATTCAATATAAATTTATTGTAACTTTACTATATAATTTAATTGAAAGAAAATGTTTTGAAAAATTATTTTAAAAATTGGTTTTAAGAACACAGTTCTTGTGTTAGGATTTGATCACCTTCAAGATCACCAACAACAATTATTGTTTACTATCTTAAATATGTAATAGTGTACAATTAATTATTGCTTGAGCATTTGAGCATTTTTTATCGCCAAAGCGATACCACGCTGAAATAACCAGTTCTCGTAAGATCACTGGAGTTAAGCAGTGTTGGTTGCGGTTAGTACTTGGATGGGTGACCGGTCGGGAATACTGCGTGGTGTTGGCCCGTCGTGGGTGTGGTGGACCTACACTGGTAGTAATCATCCACCTAGAAACACTACCCGAAACGGGTAGTGACGCAATGAGCTTTCGAGTTCGAACTGCTAATCAATTTTTTTTTTTGTTGAGCATTTGTGCAATTGTGTATTGTAATTTCCTAAATCGTTTATTCAAAAATGATTATTTCCTGATTCCACCTTTGTAATTTTTGTTGAAGTCCAAACCGTGATTCTATTTAGAAATTAGCTAAAATCTGGAAAATCTTTATACATTCAAATTCATAAAGAACTTCTACATAGCGCCAAGATTGGGAATAGACAGCAGAAAGGTTTGAATCAAATACGTAGCAAAACTAGACACAGCCAGTGTAGCGCCAGGCTAGTATTGCGTGAATAGACAGACTATCGAAAATCAACAAGTTTCGGAGGTTGTTGCGTCAGTGGTTGTGACTCCAAAGAGAATGAGAACCTCAATTTAAGTTTTCATAGAGTGCCACATATTGGAAGTGTTGAAATAAAAAGGCGAAACTTATTTGGAAAAATTGATATTGTAGATAAACAGATTGTGTGGTTGAGACATTTAAATATGAAAGATTGTAACGTTAAGAATTTACTTGTCTGCTAACATTACCAATTTCTTCAGTAGATACAGTTACTAATTCATTTAGTCAGTCATTCTTACTCATTGAACTAGTCGATTTTTACTAATTACCAGTAAACGAATCGGAACTATTTGAATTAGTAGTTCTCTACTAATTCAGATTTAGAGAGAATATTTCCCACTATGCATAACTTTTCTGTCAGGAATATTATCAAATAATAGGTTAGAAGTAATAATCAATGATAAAACCCATTTATATGTGGAATTTTATAGTTTTAAATGGATTTTCAATTAATTTGAATTAAATTAAAAGCTAGAAAATCGGAGTTGCGATTATTAGGACTACGGTTACGATTACTGAGACGTTTAACTTAACTGCAATATTTTAATAAAAGAGAGGCGGATGGCAATTAATGGCGACTAAAATTACAAAAATCATGGGACAGACTTCAATGTTCTTGTAAGATTATTTATCTGGTTTGAAAAATGTGCATGAATTAAACTTTTGTTCCTCTGAAGCTTACAAACTCGACAGGTTGAACGTTTATTAGGTTACTGATAAAAAAAGGGAAATCAGTATATCCTTGTACAAATTGAGTTTGGGACGCCGTATGGTGATGGCGTACGGAGTGTTAACAATTACCCTTTTATTTTTATTTTGGTTTCTTATAGAATTTGTTGTCATTTTAGCATCAAAAAATTTTTTTTTTTATCTTTAAAATCAAAGTAGGAAAGCCAGTAAGAATATAATGCTTACGCACTTGAGAACACATAATAATATTATTTTCTATAATGCTTCTATTTCACGAAAAAAATATATCTGAATTTGTAGGATAGGCGGAAGTAAGCTCAAGTACATGAATGGGCTCAAGATTTGTACCAATTTGGGAAACATCGGAAGCTTCAGTCCCACCTTCAATATCTTGTATATCCTGATGATCATCTCCTTGTCACAAAACAAGTTAACAGTCAATTTTCAGACTTTGGATAATCTGTTTATTCTCCCCTTTCTCTCTTCTCTTTTCTTACCTGAGAGCCAGATTAATAACTATTCATTGTAAAGACTGGCCATTACCACCCTTGAAAAATTTCATACATTCTTTAAATAAGGAAATGCACTCAAAAAAAAGTTCTAGTTAAAGTTACTAGACGCGTCTGGTTGAAAAATTTCTCGTTATTTTAATCAGAAATTATGGTTAATATGACTATAAAATTCTAGTTAATTAACTCTGGTTGCTTTTTTCTGGTTAAAACTATTCTGGTTAATATTTCTGGTATCAGAAGTGTCGCGATCTTGTGCAGGTTTTCAGAAATCTGTCTTTTGTCTCATGTCGTGTTGTTGGATGTGTAAAGTGACGCTTTGTCGTAAATGCCCAATTCTCGAATAATTGCGATTTGTTAATTGTATTTTCAGTTGTATAAGTATACCTAATTATAGTTAACCGTGAATTTAGTTGTGTTATAAGAAAAACCTGCGCGTTATCTGTGTAAACACCTGTGGTACAGGGATACTTGAATACTTCCGAACCAACAAGCATATATTTTTTGGGTGTCTTTGCGAAATATTCTAGAAAATATCAATATTGTAGACAATAAATAAGTAAAGTGAATGTTCGAGAATTTTGGTATTGACCAAGTGATCTAAGTGCATATTATGTAAAATCCTAAACAAAATAGTCTTAACGAATAGTTTAAGAAACATAAATGCATCAACAATATGCTGCTCTCGCTTCGAGTGTTTTATCTATCGTCGTCTATTAATATATCCACACATATATTATACAGAGACGAAATTTTAGCGAAGCGGAAAATAGTTTCTGCACTCTGTTATCGGAAAATTTTGTTCGATTATTCTCTTTGGGATGCAGTCCATGTAATTTCAGAGAGGGTTAGGAAGAGACCATGAAGGTAGCAAAGAATCGAAATTCGATGCTCGATAATTATCGATGGGTACCAGAATATCTGGTTGTGCTTACCAGAATATCTGGTTAAGTTTACCAGAATATCTGGTTATGTTGACCAGAACGTTATATTCCTAAGCTACCAGAAAACTGTCTAGTAAAGATTTCTGGTTAGCCTTACCAGAAATTCTGGTTGAATTTACCCGAATTTATGGTAACATTGACCAGAAAATTGCCAACCAGAAACTTCTGATACTTTCAACCAGAATTTATAGTAAGGGCATATTTAACATTCTATTCTAGTTGAATTAACCAGAATTCTGGTTGCTTCAACCAGAATTTTTTTTGAGTGCGAAAATATCATTTTTAAAATATAAGTTCAAAGTCAAATATACTAAATATTTAATGGAGGAAAACTGCACATCGGGTAAATAATTTTTACATTCTCATAATAGTTTACTATTTATATTAATGCAGAATACATAAGGGACCATACTTAAATTACGTGACAGCTCAGGGGGGTGGGGGGTGTCAGGTACTCTATGTAAATTTGTTACGGTTCGATTGTTAAAAGGGGGGAGGAATCTGGAGAGGACCGATAATCTGTTCCTAATTTAAGCACGGCTCCAATTTATATCATTGTTAATTTTTAGATTGAATAAATGCCATAACCTACTTTTTAAAATGTGCATTCAAATCATCTATGTTATAAAACTTGTACTCTCTAAGTCTGATTCAGTGAAATATCACTGATTGCCAGTGAAATTTCACTGATTGAAATAGCTGGAAATGGATCACTGACAATCAGTGAAAAGTGAAACAAACACTTTTGAAAGTTAGCAGCACAACACCATGCCAATCTAACAGTCATAATAAAAACAGATTTTGGCAGATTCAATCAAATAATCATAGTAAGAACATAAAACCCATAAATGTGATCAAATACCAAAAAATGGTGACAAGTTTCGATGCTTCAAAATAAAAAATAACCTCACATGTTACTTTGCTTTCAAGATTCGACGGTCATGTACTTTCTCCTTTGCAGTGATGTTGTATTTAGACGGAGCCGAGAATTCGATCACGAATGTAGTTCGTTTCTCGCAGTCTTGGAGAACGATTTCAAGCATCGAGTGTGCTATGGAGACTGCTTTCCGATAATCGTAGTTCCAGAAAATTTGGCATTTCTCGTTTTGGACATTTGACTCTATCTCCCTTGGAGCGTTCGGCAAGGCAGGGTCGCGACCAACACCGTAAGAGCGACAAAGATGGTAATAAAACACTCTTAGGGCCGCATTATGTCTATAGATATACGTCGTCCCTGCGTGGGTCGGACACCCCGATAGTATGTGAAGACCCAGGGGGAAAAAACGACTCATGTCCACTTTGGACTAAGAGTCAACATATGAAGAGACCCGGGGGGGGGGGGGGGACCCCCAACAACCTTAGTCCAAAGTGGCTATCAGAAGTGAAGCATCTAGATTGAGTAATGCACTTTCCTTACTTCTGATGTTAAAATTCAGGCCAATGATCTCGGCCGCATGCTCCACGGCTTTGTAAAGGAACGCTCCTTCGCCAATCATCTCGTGGTTCCTGACCATTTTTAGAAGAGGATCTCTGCCGTTCGTAACGATGTAAGATGTACTTGGAACAGTTCAGCTACATATGAAGACACTGGAGATTCAGAAGTCCGCGTCCGCCTTAACGGCGTGAAATGTATAATCGCGGAACTGAAGAATTGACATGCAAGCTTTTATGCATATGCATGATCTTACGTGTGGTGACATCAAGGGCCTTAAGCTCGTTCTTCGACCATTGAAACACCCCAAACGAGTAGAGTAGAACCGGGACGGCAAGCATGTTACTCGCAGATACCTTCTTCAATGCCGACAGATTGGAAGACCAAATCTGTCGAAGAAGATGCTTGTATCTGCATCGGAGAGACTCCTTCACTGATGTTACGTCCTGAATGCAGCTTTGAGGCACGCCCAGGTATGTTTAGGTCTCCAGTATTAAGATGTCTAATAACACTTATATCCACGAGCTAAGGGTCCTTGGAAATGCCAGTATTCTTTCCTTTCTTCAGATTAATTTTGGCACACTTGTCTGAACCAAAGTCCATCCCAATCTCTCCTGTGTAGTTCTTGAAGATATTTATAGCATTTTAAAGTTTGTTCTTATCAGAGGCATAGATCTTCAGGTCATCCATATAAAATACATGAGTGACCTTATGCTCACGCGGATTTGTGTCGCCACAGAGGTATCCTGGAGAATTTCGTAGTGCGCGAGATAGAGGCAGAAGTGTGATGCAAAAAAGCAAATGGTTCATTGTATCACCCTGAAAGACACTTCTCTGGAAGGTGACGTTGTTCATTGTCACACGATAATTTCTAGATTAAATAGTTAATCTAGTTTTCCAAAGAGGCATCAATCTCTCTATGCATCTCACTATGTGTGGATGTACCTTCAAACTTTCCAACAAAAAGCCTATGAGAGGTTGAATCGAAAGCTTTCCGGTAGTCAATCCAAACCATTGACAGGACGCGCTGATGGGCTGCAACATCTTTACAGACACACCTGTCAATTAGCAGGTTCTCTCGACAGCCTGCTACACCCTTTTTCGAGCCACGTTGTTTGTACATCTCTCGTCACATAGGCTCAATTCGTCGAACAATCGTGTTGTTTAGGACAACTGTAAATATCTTATACAGTGTGTTTAAACAAGTTATTTGCCTGTAATTCTCTGGGTTGGATAAGTTGCCTTTTTGCGGCAGGAGTATAGCGCGATATATATATATAAATATATATATAGTTAAAAGTTTGTTATAAGGACAACCGCAGGATTTCGCCGGGAGCGGGTGCTAATCTGAAAAATTGCACCCGCTCCCAGTGAAATCGCGGTAAAATTTCCGCCGTAACCACGTCTCACGACCGTGAGATGGGTGGTTACAGTCTGCGTGAATTCAATACGATGATCCGGCAAAAGTCTCGTGCATCCTCAGGACACGGAGCGACCCAAGGACGACCGCCTTCTGCATTCTCCCTGCAAGTGTCTCAGCATTTTGTTGACACGCAGGGATGCTTTTCAGGCTATTAACAAGTGAAACGTTGGCACCTCCAAGAGCGCCGATGATCAGGACGATTAGCTTAACAGAATATTCCGGGTATAACCGTCGCAACTCCCTCATAAGGTCTTTATACCTTCCTTTCTTTTCTTTCTCCTTAGCTGTGACGTTTTTGTCCGCTGTTGCCGAAAATTCGATAACGAACATGGTTCGTTTCTCGAAGTCAAGAAGAACCATGTCAGGCCTCGAGTACGCAACAGAAACAATTGTCGAGAATATGAAGTTCCAATATATGCGGCACTTCTCATTTTCGACAATTGACTCTATTTCTCTAGGAGCGTTTAGCAGAGAGGTATTTGGGCTAATGCCGTAAGAGTGACAGATATGGTAATAAGGCACTCTCAGTGCCGCATTGTGCCTTTGGATGTAGGTTGTTCCCGCATGAGCTGGACAACTAGATAGTATGTGTCCTAGATGCTCGGGGTGTTCATGACACGCTCTGCAGCTATCATCGGGAGTATCTTGGCTCAAAATGTGGCGACGGTATGCTAGAGTGGAAATGACACCATCTTGACATGCCAAAATGAAGCCCTTTGTGCCCGACTTAAATCCGGGTGATCTAAGGAAAGCAAACGTATAT
>CAKNXH010062441.1:150641-182679 GCA_932178445.1 Andricus quercusramuli
ATTGAAATTTCATACACAAAAGTGTTTGAATTTTCAAATAAGTTAGTAAGATTTAATATAAAAATGTATGAAATTTCAAATAAATTTGTTTGAAATTTCATACACAAAAGTGTTTGAATTTTCACACAAACGTGCTGTAGATTTAAGATACTTGTATATGATAATTGCTTCACACACAAATGCATTAAATTTCAGACAAAAATTTTTAACAGTGTGTAATCTGTAATCACTCTGTACTGAGTGCGCAAGTGCGAAGTGTCCTCTTCTCACGCACGGAAAAGTGCGAGTGAGACAGCTTTTGAAAATAAATTATGTTTATCAGTTTATGTGAGTTGGTTTTCTTTTGCAACCGGCAAACGTTTTTCGAGCTGTCAAGTAAAATGAGTGCGTAAAGTATATAAAATATGATTGATACTTTTAGTCAAGCCAATGACTAGAGTACAAGATGGCGTTTGATAACTATATCTCTTAATAATAATTTTTAACATATTCTACCAAATTTCATCTTTTACTTTACGATTACAATCCGAAAAATTTATAAACCAAGTAACGTTAATTCCATCATTTCTTGATCGCGTGTCTTAGTTTTAAAAGGTATAACTTACTCATGTTTCTTCGTCGAAAAATGGTTCACAATTCTTTCACAAATACTAAAAATATTGTATATTTATTTATTTCGTATCGATCCTATGATGATCAACAAACCAGCTCAACCTCTGTCGCATACTTTATTTTCGAAAGCTCTCTTACTCGCACTTTTCCGTGCGTGGAAAAGACGCCACGGAGCTTGGTACTTACGGTGCCGAATCGCATACACGGAAATCAGTCCCCATTATTATTCCTCCGTGCTTATTATATTCGTTGAAAAGTTGTGTTTTTTCGGCTGATTCTTACATTTTATTCAGTTGTGCTAATTCACTTTTTGTTCATTATAGATGACGGAGGACACGGGATGAATCAAGATGGTGAGTTTTTTTTTATTTTATTGCTTTTTTGCCTTATTGACCCTTTAAAAAACAAGCTTTCTTGGTGTTTCAATATTGTTATCAGTAATCGTTGGTCCACCGATAAAATAATTATGTTAAAAAGCTTTGAAATAATTTTACGCTGCGGCTACGCTGGGAACCGGCGGCTGATTGCTCTTACCTCCAAGCTAACATCATTATATAGATCGGTGGACCACCGGTTAATAGCAATATTCTTCAAAGTAATTCGAAAAACAAGTTTTAAGGATGACGTCCGTCTGTCAGTGCGGCCGTCCGTCCGTGAGTGCACGATCATTCTCGAAAAAATGAACGAATCGAATTGGGCTTCAATACCATTTTTTTAGGTCCTAGAAGGAAAAACAAGTTCGCTAACCAGCCTTTTTTAACTAAGAGGTTCTGGATTTATCCAGTGATAATGTACCTATGAAAAAGAAAACGGAAATTCTAATAAAATTGTAAGGCAAAATTAAACAACCTTTCTTACCAGTAAGAAGTCCTAGATTGATGTATAATAATAATAAATAGAATATAGAATTTTGAATAAAAAAACTGTACTTGCTTATTAATGAGATTTCAATTCTACTTCTTCTACTAGATGTTTATCAAACGGAACAGTACTGATTAATAAACATGTAACTACCATATGTATCTATCAATATTTATAAATAGGCTGTGGCTCGTCGTCCCGAAAAATTGGGGGAGTTGGAAAAGGGGATGGACTAGTCGTCCCGAAAATTCGGGACGACTAGCCAAGCTTATGAAAAATACTTCATTACTCATCCCGAATTTTGGGAAAACGAGACACTCCGTAATAAATATGTAAATCTATATAAAAATGTTTGTTTCTCTTAAATCGTTATCTCCTGGATAAGTGGATAGTGATACTAAATATATTTAATCATAGTCATAAAAAACATACAATTGATTTTTATTTCTTTCCTACCTGTAATCTCTATACAGGAGAAACGACATCATCTTACTGGTAAAATTCAGTGAAATTCTCGAAATGGATATCAAATAACTGAATATTGAACACATCTTTTAATTTGAATGATGGTTGTTACTTCGGCGGGCAATGCCACTTTGAAATCGCGCATATTTGTAATTTAACAAAAATATCTGTTTTAAAATACTATCTAAGTTTTGGTTATGTAATAGGCAAAAGCAATCACCATTCCAGTTGATGCAATAATTAAAAGTGTTTTTAAAAACTTCCCAAAGTAGAATTTATTCCAAAGATGAATAAGTTGGAAGTAATATTAAGGAGAAGAAAGACTATACGAAGCTGGAAGGATCAGACTGAGGTAGTCTGATGATAATGATAAGTTTAAAGGGTAAACGATTGTAAGGTGTTAGACACAGTGTGCGCGTGGAGGCGGGGGGCTTTGAGATTTCGCTGCACGCTCAGTATATTCAACAGGTATTTACGTTCACAAATTGTTTACGACAGGTTATGATGAGATCTGTCAGGTTCTCGTTTCTTACTGACTTCGTGCGATAAGAGCCCTTTGAGAGTCCCTTCTTCCTATTTACCCTACCACCTGACCACACGCTACATGGAGGCATAATTACATTCCTGCATTAATCATATGCCTTAAACCACCACTGCATTCTCCTGACCTGGTGACTTTTTCAAACTATATATTGTATCGTTCTGCCATTTTCTTTCATAAATCACTTTGTTATAAACAAAATTTGAAATCACGTGTGGATTGACTTGTTAAACTTTAAGTACCTAATTGAATCTTGAAAGAATGTAAGAACGTCGTATCCGTAAGATGTTAGATATTTTTATATAGTTGGCAAAGATTCGTTCGTCTTTAATAGCTGCCAGGCCTTTACATGACTATCCCCGAATCCCAACTTTAAAATGTATCTTTATCTTAAAAGTGTATTCAGCACATCTGAAGCATATATATACCTATACGCTCACTATTACGTATACATACACACCGAAATTTATTACAAGTTAGTAGTTGACGGCACTGTATTCTGTTATTTATTTCACACAGAGTACAGTATAGGCCCGCTTGGTGTTATGCGTGCTACATCCACTAATACTGGCTATACCTAATTATGACCTAATTATGGTATAACACAAGCGTAAAGCTTTGCTTACGTAACTTCGCTATAATATGACTTCACACCAATCTTTGTGAGGTCCTGCAATATGAACATATCCTAAATAACCGGAAAAATGTGTGTATAATTAGCTCATCTGTAGTAATTATATTCTTCAAACTGATAAAATTCTCTGCAGTTCAGATAGGTTTAGGTCAGTGGTGTAGTCCTAAAAAAAAGTGGCCTGACGGTAAAAACAAAGAAACTTTTGAATAAAAATGTGTGCATGTGTGTGTGTGCGCGCGCGCATGTGTGTGATATAAATAACTTAAAATAAAACACGACTTATTAATTTTTGATTAGTTTTTTCTTTAATGTATGTACTTAAAATTAAGATATATAACAATATGTATTGCAAAGTTTGAAATCAGAATCCCTACAAGTTCATACGTAGACAAGATTAGTCAAAACATGTCCATATTTCTCTCTTTTGTGAAAAATCGTGGCTATTTTCCAATTTCAAAATTATTTATTTTTCAAAGTTCGACATTTTTACCTGCTCACTAACAAAAGTCTTCTAATAGTTCACCGACCACTGTTCTATAGAGTAGACCATTGTTTAATGATCCGCGATATCCAGTAATAGTTTACTGTATTCCGGAAATTTTAAATATTATACTGTATATTCCATCAATTTCCATAAATATCTTTTCATGGTATTTTATTGTCCGAAAGTTGGATTTCATTCAGTCTCAAAATTAAATTCTCAATATTGTGCTGATGGCTCTTTAAATGATTATTAGCGAAAGAATGTCCGTGTGGTAAATAAGTGGCCGGGCACCGCCAGGCCTCCACCGTCAGGCCTCGACTACACCACTGGTTTAGGTTAATATTCAAAAAGAAATAACTATGTATAATGAAGAATTGGAGAAAGTTAAAACAACATTTTGTCAATTTTTTACTATTTTCTCGACAAACATATCTCAGCATATTTATCTCTATTCGAGTTATATCAAAACTGTAATGAAGGTTCCTTTTTTTAATTCAGCGCGTAAATTAAATTTGCGTATTTGCATAATATCAAATTTTATCGTCACTATACTGACAAGTATTTGCCATATGTGTATGCTTGCGAATTTTACGTAGGTGCATGTTGAGCGACTTGTAGTAAAAGGTACATACCACGCCCGCGCACGCGAGAACTCGCCCAACGGAGTCTCGCAAGCGAATGATTTGTATTGCTAAATAATCAGCGCCAGTTGTCTGGAATACTGGTTTAATGACAACCAGTACGAGTTATAATCCATTTAAATATGTGCATTAGCTCTCATGGGTATCTGTACGATAGATATACCAAAAGAAAAAATACATTACTCTATACAAATTTGAAGGACCGTAGCGTCGCGTCGCATCGCGTCGTGTTGGTGCCGAATCTGTATCGTAGCTTCGCAATACCTTCATTATTTCAGCGATTTCCTCCTTTCTTTTTCAGATAGTCGCTTGCAAAAAGAAAAATATCTTGTAGGCCGAGTAGGAATCATGCTTTCTAATTCAGCGCGCAATCGTTCCTCTTGCATATTCAAATGTTTGCAGAATATTATGAGGTTATATCCATTATCCACTTTTCTATCAATATTCAAAACGACTTATGTGTTTTACCTCAATTTTCACACATTTATTTCACTTTACATTATTCGCTCAGGTAGTTCACAAATGTTGTTTTTTTCTACTTGCAAATCAATAATTAAAAATTGATTTAAAGCATACCATTTTTCCTTTCAATTATACATGAACCGATGTAAAGTTTAAAATTCATATATGTATAAACTCTGTAAGATAATACATTTTCTATAACTTGTCATGCTTATATTAGGCCAAGATTTATGAGAGATATAATTAACTAAATGCCAAGTAGAAGTACAAAACCCCATTTCTTTCATTACAAATTTACTGAACGTTCTTTAGAAAATTTATTTTTGTAACAAGAAAACGTTGTAATTGAAAAACCTTTATTGGCAATTTGAAATTACATTTTATTTCAAGTATGCACCGCTCTCTCGCAAGCTATAGCGCTAATGCGACGCGATCGATTCCAGTCGTTATTTACTACACGTGTATGGTTCAGGGCGTGGCTCTGGATTGCAACGGTATCATCGCTGGCGTGCACTTATCATCGAAACTAAGTAAGTTGTTTGGGGTCGTGCAAAGGAATGTTTCTCTTCAGGTAGCATGCTGGAAATATTTTAATGCAATAAAATAGTTATTCAAGCATTTTATGCTTCGGGTCAAAATATTTGGTCTTGATTTTGTATTGGGTAAAGACCAATCCACGAAAATTCCAAGTCATTCTGTATGTCTATCTCGTGAGACGGAACCATACTTGTTTTTGATGTCTTAAGGGTCATCACTAATCCGCTTTAAACTTGATAGAATGTTTATATTATTTATATTCATGGTATTTATTGCTTATGTGTTAATAATTTCATTTATCTGCAATAATTATGTTGTTTGGATGGCGAATCTAAAAATGTTCCCCATTTTTTCCTATCTCCAACAGTTCACTAGTGACTAGATACTTCTAGAAAATGACAGTTTTAATCTTTTTATCAAAAATTTTATATGCCTGCAGTTGTTGAGACAGACAGGTTCCGAATTTCTTATTCAAAAATTATTTCATCATATCGATAATCGAAAAGTCGACTTGAGATGACTGTGGAGCGGGTCGATAATCGAATTTTCAACCCTAGGGAAGAAAGTGATCAATTAAGCCTACAATCAACTGTACTAGCATTAAATTTCTACTATTTAGACTGGTTTTTGGAAAAGGTTCTACCCGTACGTCGCACTTTCATTATAAATAACAAATCAGTCGACGAATTCTGTATATTATTAATTTAATTGCAAATATTTGACAAGATTTAAAGAAATGAAAGCACTTTGAGTTTTCATGCACACTGCTATAACGACCTGTATATTAAATTTAATACACATGAATATTAAATTCAATACACCAATGTATGTTACATTTCAGTAGCGGTAGTGCATATTTGCTTCACACACATGTATATTAAATCTGATACAGATTTTTCTAACAGTGAGCAACTCGATATATTTATCAGGACTTACACTTCGTGTCTTGAAACAAGTCAACCTGGTCTTGTCTTGGCACAGTCAACAGTCATAAATGTAAGAGAAGTCTGTATATCTCTAATGTCTAGCTGGTGAGACGGAACCAGACATCATGGTCCTAAAGACATATTGAAGACATTCAAGACAAAATCAAGACCAAATATTTTAACCCGGGATATACTATGCATTTCTGAATTTAATGATTTCCTACATAATCTATCACCATTGTAAAAAATGGTAGGTACTGGTAGGTACACAGAGATACTCAATGTGTCCATTTTTATAACAATCGGAATCATGTTAAAAAATCGGGAATAACGTCGCTGGAACCTATTTAAAAAGCGCTTTTAGCGTCGGTTACTCTTAACGGAAAGTTGCCGCATTCTCGCCTGACCAAGCGCAAACCCTGAGGTCTGCAAGACGTTGCTTGGTGGTAGTACTTATTGGTACACCGGGGTGCTACACAATATACAATTACACACATTCCCATACACTAGCGTCAAACTATTACGGCCGAACATGTCTACTTTTCCTATGGATCAACTGTCACACGTCTTCATGATATTTAACATAATGTGCTTCTGAGCAAGTATGAACTAACTATCCTTGATAAACAATTTGTTGTTCTAATGCTAAGAACAATAATCATACAATCCTGTAACAATATTTAGTTTATTTGTATCGCTAATTGCACTCTTGCACATTTATTCAGTTAAAAGTTTAAATTCTTCGGTCGAGTCTTGAATTCAGCTTAAACATTGTTTGAATCAAATAATTGACATTGGTTACAGAAAGTAATTGATTAACAAAGCACTCGTTACATCTGATTTACTGAATATATTATATTTCACAGTATTTATGTATAACAATGGTGTTCATGTCTCTGAGAATATTCAGTTGCACCAAAAGGGGTTAATCAATGGTTATAGAATTAAGCGGCGCACATCACGCGGTCCTTACTTCGTAAAAGAAGAATCAATGAAAAAAAAACTAGAAAACTCTTGGTCATCGAAAAAAAATCGCAATTGACAAATCAAATTCTGATGCATCATCAGCTACTGTTGAATTATAAAATCCGCGTTTACCGCAATTATTGAATCACTGCTTAGATGACAAAGTCGCATCAGAGTTGCGAAACCGCTGTTACAGATTGCCAATCGAGGTCAAACGGGATCCTCAGCCTTCTTCTGATCATAAACTATGCAACGTTTTTTTGGAGCTGACAATGAAAAATTGTTTTTTAATTTGACTTTGAGCAGGTTCTTAAAACACCCGCGGTTTTGACGATTACATTTACATTGCGACACTCCGATGATGTGATGGGTGCAAATAAGATCATTTAGTTCTGATAGTAGAAAGACGTAGACGTTCATTTTTCATATCAGAACCAAATGACTTCATAATCTCCTTTGAACCCATCGACTCACACTTCGTGCTCGACAATTATGTTATACAGATGATTTTGTTTGAAAATAGAACGATGTACACTCACAAAACGATACTCTGAATTTCAGACTAAATACTCTTAGACTAGAAGTATTTTACTCTGAAATTTGGGCTCAGAGTAAATAATCTTATATTAAGACTATAAATACTCTGAAGTGGACATTGTCTGAAATTGAGACGACGTACTCTTAGTTTTAAAGTAAATACTCTTGACTCAAGAGTAAAATACTCTTAGGTCAAGAGTATGCTACAAATAGAAAGTGAGGTTCTGTTTTGACAGCAACGCCACAGGGAGAACAAAATTATACGCTGCATATTGGTTTAAAATTATATACAAAATATAAGTTCAGTTTAAAATTTTATAATTAAAACCCAAAGAACGCGACTTGTCAAGAAAGTATAAGTGAACACACACACGCGTTGGTTTTCATGGTGACCAACACTGCCACGCGAGGTCTGTATGCGAATACTCTTGAGGCAAGAGTATTTCGTCTGAATTTTAGAGTACAATCGTCTGAAATTCAGAATTTTCATCGTCTTGATACAAGACTATGCTCCTCTGAGATTAAGACGATTTAGTATGAATCTAAGACAGAATCGTCTCATTTTCAGACGATTTGAGCTCAGACGATCATACTCTTAGTCTCAAAGTATTTTTTTTCTGAGTGTAGACAAAAGTAAATTAAATATGAGAAATGCACGGAGAAAATTGCAGCTTTCGATACAGGTTTTGAGCACCGGAAATTTCAAAGAGAATCCCAGATATCTAGGGTCTTGTTCAGTAATCCCGGACTCAGAACTGCTAATCAAGGAATCGGAATCCACGATTAATATTCTGAGCCCTTTTCGCTGCCTATTCAGACTAAGTCCTGAACAGCTTCAGACCCATTCCAAGCTTCTCAGTATCGTCAGGGCTTCAATTCTTGGTGGAACGCTGGGCGCCTGGATCTGATTTCTTCGAAATACAGGACACAGTCTTTATTCTCTAAATTTATTTTTTCTCCGTGTAGGTATGTTTTTCGATATAATGATGATAAAAATTAGATTTTCATATCAAATAAAATTAAGTTGTCGGAATAAGTTTAGAGAATTGTTCAGTGGCTTAAATTTGGAATGAAAAAAATCAAAAAATTCGAAAAAGGTACTAAAAATCATAGCACTGTATCTTAAAAAGATTTCACTTTTTAATTTTTCAAGTGTTGTATAAAGCATATAACTTTTTTAATTTTCGTCGAGTTTGAAAATGTTATTAAGATCGCCCGAACGATGCTCATCTTTTGTGGATGTACAGCCTCGTTTAAACTCATTTACCTAATTGTTAACAGTTGGAAACACAGGAAAGGATGTGCCATGAACCTCATTTAACTCAGCTTTGGTCTCTTCCGGTGTTCAGCCTTTTAAATTTAAGTGTTTAATCACAACTCGAACCTCACTTTTTTCCATTTTTCTAAATCCAAACAAGTTTTTTGCTTCAATCGACAATAAAAATAGAACCATGTAATGGATGTAACTGAGACTTTAACAGCTATCTAGTGAGTAATGATGCTTGCCAAAATCAAACCATTTTTGATACTACGAGCGCCATATCTTCGATTTTCTAAGGACTTCTTGAACGACCCTCTTAGCTTTTCGTATCCCACATATACAATTTTCCAAGGGACGCCGTCAGATTCACAGGAGTTTCGTCGATAGTGGGTTTTTTCCAAGCGTGCCTTTCAACATTCAATAGAGCTAAGTAATAGCTCAAAAACTGATATTAGTTTTTCTTTGAAATTCTAAAATATAAAAGTTGTACAGCTCTTTCTGTGCCAGGTCTGGCATTTTTTTGGGACACATCGTTCCATTTACAAGGGTTTTCTCACAGATGATGGCTTTTTCTGAGCGCTTCTTTCACGACTCAATAGAGTTTGGCAATACCTCGGGAAATTGGTTTAGTTTTTCTATTAAAATGAAAAGCTTTAATGTTAGATAGTTTTTTGTGTCTTCAGTGAAAGTCGGATTTTTGCACTTACGCCTTTATACAATATCATCAAATGTTTATTAATTTAGTCATATCAAATATATTGCATGATAAATATATTTAGATCTGCCACATATGGTTACAAAATATTACTCATATTTCATATTTCATTTACTATGTGAACAATACCTCCAGTAAAGATAGAATCTTCCGGAGGATCTTTAAAAAATATAATGAATTTTCTCACTCATACGTCACACTTGAGCTCAGAGATGCACTATTTTTCAATGGGAACCTTAATGATTTTGAATACGGATAATTGAAAATATTACTTCTCAAATTAATGTTTTCAATAATTAATAACTTTGAAGATGTCTCTAAAGGTAAATAATTTCGATAGAACTGAAATTTTTTGAAACTTTTCGTTTAAAAAGCGATGAAAATCACGAAACAGCAGGCATGTGTATTTGGGCGGAATCGAACCTCCATTTGTACTAATTCACCAGTTTAATTTGTTGCATATCGCTGCAATTAATCAATCAAAGAAACAAAATATATGTAAAATATTGATTGGACATTTCGAATTCAAAATCTTAAGGATTTCAAGTTGAAAAACCTCGCATTAATTTTCCGGTTCGCCAGTCTCCCTGTTTTTTTGTGTCTCGGGGGGGGGGGGGATAAATCAGTACTTTCTTTCAACCCATCATTTGTAGAGGTAATAATGAATAAGCTTTTGTTGTCAAATACTACGATTGCGTGTCTGCATGTCTGCAATGACGAGGCCACCATAAGATCCTGCTCCACTTTTCTGCTTGAACTGATTATGAACTGGTTCTTGACCATCCAAGCGTTCGATAACGGATAGAAAGACGCTAGGAGTTCTCTGTTAATATTTACTGTGTTCAGATTATAAGTTTTAACGTGGACCTTATCATAATAGAATCCTCTCATTAGGATCTCAATAGAAGAGGGTCCTGAGGGGTTACGGCCCCGCCTGATAACCCCCGAACCTGACCGGTCTCCACAGGATTCGCTAAGCTCCGGAGCCTTGATAGTTTGTTGGATCATGCTCCGGAGCCAACTAAGTCTAATAAGTAGAGTTCTGATTCTTACTAGTACTCGCTATCAAGCAAGTTCACCTGCCTGTAAGTGCAGTTCCCAACTCCCCAAGATGTGCCAACCACATTCATGAGGATCCCCGCCACACCGACCAGGAGTACGTCACTAATCATCGCCGACAAGGGCTTCGGAACCCTTCTGCCTATTTCACTACGATTATAACTTTTTATTTTATATCTGACATTCAGCTTTTGAATCAAAAGGATTGTGCGACTGCAGTTCAAAAACACTTTTCTCAATGAATCTGCTATAATCTCATGCAGGGAATTTTCGATCAGGAACTTCCCTCGCAATTGAGGGGCAGTAATATTTACACCAGAATCAGGACATCGATCGTTCGTTCCTGACTTTGTCGACCAGCAAAATGTGGTCGGGTTGCAGTCGAATTACAGTAAATTAGCGAGAGTAAAGAGCCCGGCAGTGAGCAGGTACCTACATCGAAGAATAGTCGGATGGACTGACCGACGGATGGTCGGACGAACCGACGAACAAACGAACGGGCAGGAGTAAACATAAATTAAGATGGGAGACTGATTATGAGGCGAGAGCAAGCTATCATTACCCATGCCATCATGACCGACCGACCGACCGATCGACCCTGCAGCCGTAGCTGCTGAACACACCACTCTACAAATGCAATGCGCACAATCCTTCTGCCTCGTGCCTCGATAATACTGGGGTGGGAACTGCAAATTATTATTCCATGTTCCTGCATTACATAGTTCAGCGAATATAAAACGAGTATTGTCAGAGACCCAACCATCACACAGTAAGGCCCATGTCGCGTATCTTAAAAATATGATGGATAGCCGCTTGTAGTTTGCTACAGGGGAAAGGTGCCTACGAAGAGCCCCCGAAATATTTTTATATAAACTTATTATATTCATCATGTACGGAGGTAGATACATGCTCAGTAGCCTTCTAGTTAGTTACAAAGAGCTTTCATATGGATAGTTTTCTAAGCTTTCAAGCTGTTCCACGTTTTTGATTAATTTTGATGTTGTACAAAAACATAGCGTAAAAAACGTAAAGGATGCGCGATGCAAAATATGGGCCCCGTTTTAGTTAGACTGCAGGTGAATGTGTTTTCTATTTTACCGTTGGAGAACAGCTGATACAAACGTAGAAATTCAAATTTTCCATCAATAAGACACAACCCCTCGTAGTATCAAAAACATGTTGATTCTTCGCGTTATATCAATTAATTTTTGTGCTCAGATAAATAATGTTTGTATTTTAACAACTTTTATAAGTTATACTTTTAACGTTTTATAAAGTATTGAGCATATATAATGCTTCATCAAGTTACATAAATCTTCAACCAATGTACTGTGAATAAAATTGATCAATATCAAGTATTGCATCAAATGATTCTTAACGTTTTTAAGAGAGGCCCGTCTTAGGAAACCGGTTTCCTGAAACGGGCCATTTTACGTATATTTTTCCACGTCAAAATTTATTACCTTATGCATTTTTTTGTAGCATGCACAGGAAACTTATAAAATAAATAATGAAATTTAATGTTAGCTGTATCAGCGTCTCAGGACCGTGAAATAGGCGTTCATATCGTATGAAGGACTCAATAAGACGACCGGTAAAAGCTTCCTGCGTCTCGAGAAAACAGAGCGATCCAAGGATGAACGCCAGGTGTATACTCCCTGCAAGTGCCTCGGCATGTCGCTGACACGCGGGGATGCTGTTTAGGCTACAAACTAGTAAAGTCTTGGCACTTTCGAAAGTACCGATAATAATCAAGACGGTCAGGAATTTTGTATCGGCCATTTTAAAGTTCTGAATTCTGACTTCAAATTCGAATTCACGTGATGTAAACCTTCTTTAATAATATTGATTTTTTGCATAAATGTATCTCTCACTTTATTTGAACACATGAGAATGACAACTGGATTCAGTTTTTCAGATTTTTTCAGATTAAATGCTTGTTATTCTCGTGTCTTTAATTATTTATGAATTTCAATCAGCTCAGGTGGCTGATTTTCAATCACAGAAAAAACTGGGGTTTCTATTAGATCCAATTTTTGGTTCCAAAGGAGCTGCAACAAAAAGGAACCTATCTTGCTGAAAAGGAACCCAAAATGATAAATGGTTTCTAAACGAACCCAAGTGTGGATTCAAATGGTGCTAATAGGACCTTTTTCTCACTTCTGCTTTAACTCACTTCATAGATTGCACAAGTTAATATTGCACTGGAAAAAAAGTAATGAAGAAACTAAAATCATACACATTAGTCTTTCTTGAACGGAAGATATCGCACATGGAATGTGACAGTTTTAAGGTCATGTTGCAAATCCGAAGTTTTCCACTGCGCATGCACAAGAAGCGCGGGACTATTCAAAATGATATTATATACACTTGCAATATTAGGTTGATATAAAATCTGTTCAAGAAGCTAGGTCCCAGCTGAAAATTCCTGTACAGGAACCTCGAAAGATCCTCTACATGTTCCTGTACACGAACCTCCACACGAACCTGTACAGGTAATCTTGACGGTTCCTGTGCAGGAATTTGGTGAAGGAAACTGTACATGATCCTGCAAAGGTACCTGCACCGACAAAAGAATCTTTGAATGATCCTGTACAGGTGCCTGTACAGGAACATGCATAGGATCCTTCACAGAAAGCCGTCAAAGGAACCTTTGGAAGGATCCTGTACAGAAACACGTATAGGGTCCTTTACAGAAAGCCATTGCGAAAACTGATGACGCTTACAGCTATAAACTTGCCTTCCTTTTCTTCCCTTGAAGAACCAACTCACTATCGAGAGAGCCAATACACCAGCGAACCCTGGCGGATCAGTTCCTATGCAGGTTCATGTACAGGATCCTGAACATGTTCCTGTACATCAGTGGTCGGCAAACTACTGCCGCGCGGCAGCCTTAGCTGCCGTGGCGGGTCGAGTCAAAATCTCGTGGCAGTACCTGCTGCCGCCATAAAGGTCCAACCCGCCACGGATGCATCTTTTGTTTAGCGGTTTGAGTAACGGGGATTAAAATTCAAAACTAAAAATTCTTAAATTTCAAAATTAGCAATTTGAAAATTTGAAATTCGAAATCTGTGGATTTTTGCGATCAAAAAGAATCTAAGAAACGTCTAAAAAACCAAAAATTCAATGAACAATAACACTTTTAGTTTACATTTAATTTTCATTATTAGAAAAGTTTTAATTTCCAAAATTAGCGTAGAATGGCATTGTGTAAGCTTATGAAATTCTTTTAATATTCGATCTTCTTATAAAGAAAATATAAAATTACTTTTCATACAGGAATACGAAAAAAAACATTTTTAGTTGAAAAATGAGGAATTTGAAACAACAAAATTTAAAATTTATTATTTTTACGACTACATGAAAATCTACAATCTTTTCTTAAGAGAAAAAAAATCAATTAACGATAAATACCTAATTTTGGAATTTAATTTTCATTGTAAGAACATTTTTAATTTAAAAACTGAGTGTCCAATGGCCTTCTATTGAGTAATTTTAATATTCGATACTTTTGTATGGGAAATATAAAATATTTCTCATACTTTTCGCATGAGAATGTGAAGACAAGATTTTCAGTTTTCAAATTGGCAATTTGAAACTTTAAAATTCAAACTCTGTGCGTTTTATGATTGCAAGTTCCTGTAATTAATAATATATACAGGGTGTCCACGCCAGGCCTTACCCAAAAGTATGCAACCCGCTATAAACCGCCATAAGAATAGCATTGTCGTTCAATTGTCGTTCATTGTCATCATTTTATTATATATGAAATTTACCAGCATGGTTGTATCTCACGAGTGAGAGTGAAGGAAGGGGCTTTCTTAATTTAAAATATTGGTCTGAAAAAATGAGCAGAAGAATAGCGCACTTCAATAAATTGGATTTATTGATAATATTAGTCAATTTTTTAAGTTAGTTTAAAAGTAACCGTTAATAACATTTTTAGTATTTCAAAACATTGACTTTTAACTTCCCAAGAACAACTTTAGATGTGTGTAATCGCAAAAAAGCCACAGGTTTTGAATTTAAAACTGTTAAATCGCTAATATAAGAATTTAAAAAAAATTGATTGCTAACTTCTTATTCCCATTGAGTACTCCGTCTGACAATGAACCCCGGCCGAGAAAAGCTAATACAACCGAACCCTACGCAGGAAAACCATAGCGTTGACGAACAAAGCCCGGGAGGCGAACAAAATTTCTTGGGCCAAGCCTGCCCTGACCTGAAAAGCGAGCAAAAAGTTTGCCGACCACTGCTGTACATGAACCCACGTCTCAATTGCCTATGTGAAGGAACCTGTACAGGAACGTTCAAAGGTTAGCATGTATACAGGTTCCTTTGCAGGATCATGTACAGTTTCCTTCGCCAAATTCCTGCACAGGAACCGTCAAGATTAGGGGAAAGTTGCCTAAGACGAGCCCCCTCCTAAGACGGGACACCATGAATATTTTTGTACAAAAGCAATATAGTCATCACTTACGCATGCGAATACGTGTTCAGCAAAATTCTGGTTATTTTGAAAATGTTTTTTCCTGCACTGGAAGTAAATTAACAAAAACAGAAAGAACAAATTATTTTTGTACATTAGAGAACGAACTTTCACCTGTTTTAGAAGTTGTGATTTAATAACTTCTAATGATTTGAAGGAGTAAGTTATGTTTTTGTTTGATAGATAATTTTGTAAACTTTGCAACTGATACTTACGTTTTATTAATTCTTATGTTATTTGATTAAAATATTTAAAAAATTGTGATCATGCGAAATTCCTAAAACGAGCCCCGGTTAGGCTAGAGAACTGTAGGTAAAAGCGAAATCTGCTTTCCTTGTGAGTTTCCGATGGTCTCAATGGTAATGACCTAACCTCTTTCTTGCTTTCACATCATGAATAAGAATTTTTTTAAACTATGTCGCTTTTTCGATTTATATCAGTAAATTCTGGATCTGAGATGAATAATATTCGAAATTTTATAACTTTTCATAAATATTTAGTCCTTGAACTTCTCTTACACTTATTTTCTGTTAGACCTTCTTTGACGCTTATTTTACACTTTATAAGGTATTTTATGTAACTAATATGTCATAAACGTAAACATTATGTTTAAAAAATACGCTGTGAATAAAATTCATCAATATCTAATGTCTAATTACATAGCTTTTTTTATTTTAAAAAGGGGCCCGTCTTAGGATACCGGGTTGCCTAAGACGAGACAAATACATATTTTTTTCAACATCAAAGTTCATTGCCTTTTAAACATTTTTTAAACTTTTAAGTGTGTGAACTTTGTAAATAAAACATCAAACTATGATGCCAATAATCGCTTTTGCTTCTAAAGTTCCTTAAAATCGAAATTTTTTGGGAAATATGGAAGGGGGCTCGTCTTAGGCAACTTTCCCCTACCTGTACAGGTTCGTGTGCAGTTTCGTGTACAGGAACATGTGCAAGATCCTCCGAGGTTCCTGTACAGGAATTTTCAGCTGGGGTATTTCTATAATTCAATTTAAATTGTTTTAAATGAGAATAAAAAACTTTTGTTAACATTTATCTGTGTGACTATTCATAGTATTTATTGATTTCAAATAGGCCCGCGCTTGTCGGCACATGTGTAGTTGAAAACGTCGGCAACCGCCGATGGCCATCTATCGGATATTAACAAACTAAAAAGGAACCCTTAATAAGAGTTCCCTTAGAGCATAAGTTGTAAATGATCCGATGTTTCAGTTGAGTCGCAACATTACTGAATCCTCAGTTTTTTCTGTGATTCCTGCAATTCTGAAGTTACAAATTATATACTTCGTTAGTAAACATTCTTTTTGACATCTCTTTTCTATAATTATAGAGCAAATAAAATCTCCAATATTTTTCTATGTTGAAGGGTAGACAATTTACCGCGATGTAATTTTCAAGTTAGTATCACGGTTCATCATGATAGGAAGATGAGTACAGAAATGGATAAAAAAGTATCACGCATTTTGTGAATGATCCCTCTAATGTAACGTTGTGACAATATCATATGTGAAATTTCTAGAAATGGCTGTATCTGCTTACTACTCCTTATGATACTAAACTGAAAAAAGTATATTTTTCAAATAAGACTTGCAGCACCAATTTACGAATGTCGTATATTTTGTATTAACCAAAATCTCGAATCAGGTTGGACTTGTCAATGAAACTTGTTCAAGAAAATATAAAAGCGCGATACGTAAGGAGAAAGCCCTAGTTCCCCTGATTTCAAATTCACACAATGAAGATATTGTGACACTGGATGCAGTTTTTCAGGTGTCCGCCTCCAGTGTTTCTGGCGTGCACATACATATGTGTTGCAGAGGACCAAAAAATAATAAATGCGTGCCTTTTTATTCTGGACCGTTTTGATATTTCTAAGGTTGAAACCACACTGTTAAAAATGTTTGCAATTTTAATATACTTTGAATATACAACTGTATATTAAATATAAAAACTTGGTCTATGATATATTTATTAAGAGACTGTATATTAAATTTTATATACGTGTATATTGATCAACTCTTAGAAAAGTCAGGTAATTTCACTTTACACAAATTAAAAATAATTTTGGCAGTAATTTTCAATCTTAAATAATGAACCATAATATTTTTTCTTGTTAAACATAAATTATATGCTATTATGCTATTTTATTATAAAGAATAATTTAGTCGATGAATTTTATGTTACTACTTTAAATGTAAATATTTGACAAAATTTGGGTGCATCAAAGAACTTTCAACTAACTAATTAGGGATAGCCTACCCCTCAGTGATATTGGTAGGTTTTTAAATCACTATTCTATCATCATCAAACAATTTTCAATGAAGTTAGTAGTAAGAGCATCATCAGTTCAACAATGCAATTCAATGATATTGTTCAAATTAAGTGAGTAATTATACCAACTATTTAGTTAAGTAGCAAGAATTTGTTACATACTCGTTTCAGTTGGTGTAATTCTTTTATTAATTGATTTGATTCTTCATTGAATGTTAGTTGATTGGTTCATTCTTATTGATAAACTATTTATTTTGTTAAAAAAAAAAACAATCGTAATAGTTACATCACTCAATAAAATAGTTTGTAAAAAAAATGCACTGTACTCAAATAATTGTCCCAACTATTCAGTTTTGGCAGTATGTGCCTTCTAAGCTTGATATGGAAAATATATCATTAACTTGCATAGTGCATATACGTAACTCAATAAAGCGGGCGACACAGGACGTGAAGGCTGACCGTACGACTGGTCGATTTGTTGGACAGCTAGCGAAATTGCGAAATGAAAGTGGTCTGTCTATTTTCCGTTACTCTCAGTAGCTTCTTCGACCTTTTGTTTATCAACAAGTAGGGGAGCCTGAACTCCGCAGATTGATAGACCAGAGTATTTTTGCTCGCGTATTCCGATTGAGTATCAGATTTCGTCGACAATATAAACTATTGGTTTGATATTGAAATAAAATAATACTGTAAATATACCGTAATACGATAATCAGATTTTTTCGAAAATACCCTATAATTATTCTAAATTCAAATAGAATTAAGTTATCCTCATTGCAGAAGACGAAGACAGAGTGATAGTTTAGTCTACCAACGGCAACTTTGCAGCATTTTTAACCACATCTGACTTCATTAACAAACGCACCTTTATCCGCATATTTCTACTTGAACCAACTCGATATACAATGCGTGAGACATTTAGTTAGCGATTTTTCCAATAGTCACGAACTATTAAAGATCGTATCTCGGGAACGGAGAGTAATGTAGGTCTTAAACGGCGCGGCGGTGAAGTAGAAGAACTGGAGTTACATGTGCCGTTGGTTGGGCCGGCAAGAAATGGCACGTGCCTTTTTCTCCTTCAGTCGGGGATATCGGTCCTCGAGTTTTAGCACCACTACCACAACAATTTTAGATTACATCCCACTTTCCAGACTAACTAAAAAAAAATGGTTAACAAACCAGTGGCCCCTATCTGGACACTTCCGCAGACATAATTGAACGTCTCTTATAGTTGGGCACATTCAGAATAGAACTTTATGAATCACACGAGATTGACATGGGATGATTAAGGACAAAACTTGGATGCTCTAATTGGCCATGTGTCCACAGAAAGCAAATATTTCTTTAGGTTTCAAATCTCTTTTTAAAATTAGAATCAACAAAGAAAGATTTTTTCGAACATCCAAACAATGTCCCATGTTGATGTTTCGATATTCAAAAATACTCGAGAGTTTTTAAGTGCCTTCAAAACAGCTACAAAACTGATGCCAGGTTTTCCTCAATCTTGTAGGTTATAGGAAAAGTACATTTTAAATTTGCAACAGCCTTTAAAGACATGTATCTGGCGTGATGCTAGCAAATTATTTTAATATTTTTGACTGAATGCATCATAAACTAATACCTTGAACCAATTTTCAATACCTATAGACAGATGTTAAAGAAAGAAAGACGAACATCTGTCTGTGGTATGGGAAGCAATTAAAACCATTAGTTTATATTATGAGTGAGTTCATCGAAAATAATTGAATACTGTTGCGCTTTGTACATGTCCTGAAGTGAAATTATTATTTAGATTTTAATTTATATTAAAATTTAATACAGTAGACTATATGGTAGTATATAGCCATGCTTCTTTCAGTTCTACAGAAATGTTTGTATTTCAATGATTAAGGCATTGGCGTCGAAATAAAAATGATTTATGTATACTATAATGCGACAACGACTCATTCGTTGAATAGCCGTTACGAGATTCCAGAAGTTGATTGAATCATTGCCATACCCATAGTCGAAGCTTCTTATGATATATCATTCATTTACGGGCGCAGCACTTTTTAATTTCTTTTTGTATACAGTGGCAACGAGAAATAGTTTCAACTTTTTTTCAATCTGTTTTTCTCTTAAAAAGTGTCATAATGAAATATGATAAGATTTCAAATGATTTGAAATGAAATTTCAATTTCATTATGTCATTAATTTTTGAAATTGAGAATATGTTCTTGTCTACTTTTTAAGTTTTTCCGGAGGAATACTGTAAACTTTGTTGGCGGAGAGAAAAAGGGAATGGGGATCTTTCTGTCCATGTGCATGTCGCTTCTCGTGCGAAAAACCTGGACTTTACAACTCATACAATATTTTCTTCTGTTTATATATTCAATGTTTCGAAATGTTTTCGAATGTTAACTCTAATGCGGGGTCAAGCAATAGTTGCCGAAAAAGAGGAAAAAGGTTTTCGAAATTTTGAGATAATTTTGAAAAAATAATTATATCTCAATGTATTTTTCATCAAACTTGATGAACTATTGAAAAATATTTACAGAAAGATATTCTCCATGCACCGAAAAAACGATATTCTAATATTAAGAGCGTCATATTCTTACACGCATATTCTTAGTAATATTCTTAATGAAGTAAGCGAAATTCTCAATTTAAGAGTATCTTCTAACCAAAGGCGAGATGCGCCTTGCTCTGTTCAATCATTTCTTTTAATGTTTTTTGAGACGTGATTTTCGATCAGTTTTTTGAATTCGTAATAAGTGAAAAGCTCGAAGAAATGCAACCAATTCTAATGATAAATCGCGTGTGCACATCCATCTGCTTCTTTTCACAGAAAAAGTTAGAGTGAGAAAGGTCTGATGTGACAGTGAGGTTGAATAACGTTGTACCACACCAAGACATAACCTCTCTACATATTATTCCTCGTTGGCGTGTGACATCAAACTTTTCTCACTTTAACGTTCTTTTCGAAGGGAAAGAGATAGAGTTAGAGATGTGCGCATGCGATTTATCCTCAGAATTGGTTGCATTTCTTCGAGCTCGTCACTTATTATACAATTACTGCGACAGATTTCGGATGCAACTATTGTTAAACTTAGTGGGGAATTCTTACAATTAGACAAGCATATATATTCTTGAGGTAAGAGGGCCTCCATCGTACATTAAGAATATATTCTTCGCGCCTATTCAGGTTGCAAATATTCTTAAACTTAGTGGGAAATTATTAAAATTAGAATATCGTTTTTTCGGTGTGACAGTAGAAAATTGTTATCGATTCTACAGAAACATCCAGAAGAGAATTGCTTTTATACACTGCGTTTTTATGAATGATTGAAGTTTAATAATTAGCTTGTTAGACAAAAATGCAAGAAAGAGAACAGAAACGGATTTAGAAAGTAAGTTATTAAAATGGCCAGTCTCAGGCTAGAAAACTAGCTTTGAGTTTTCTTGATGTCGTCATTGTCGACGGTGTCTTCGTCACCGCAGTCGCAGTTATTAACGAAGCAGAGCGCGTCGTATTGTCTCAAATGATCCTTGAATGCATCCGTGAAGTAGAAAGCATAGCCAAGATATAGGAGCGATACTTGGTACAGCAGCCGCTTAAAGCATTTCTCAACCAAACGGAGAAAAATGGAATTCGAAAAATAGGATGGCAGAGGAAGGGGCTCGAAATATTCACCGTGGATCACGATTCCTTAATTACCAATTCTGTGTCCGGTATTTATGAACACAATCGTGGATGTCTGGGATTCACTTTGAAATTCCCGGTGCTCAAAACTTTCTCTGAAATCCGTATTATTCTCCATAAATTTAGTACTTTGATATTTGTGGATGATACTAGATTCTGCTATTAAAAGAATCCTAATGAATTAAATTTATATAGCATAAAATAAAGATTATTTTCAAGTTCCATATGATCAATGATGCACTTCGGCGTTGCAAAATTTTGTTGCTGTCTGTCAACATTTGATCAAAATGCCAGCGCCGAGCAAAATCACCCTAATTTAAGATTAAACTAAATATTTCATGTTGCTAATGGTGTCCCAAAAATATCAGTTATAATATTATTGGCGGTCTCTCTTAAGCCGGCAAGAGATTATTTTTAATGTGAGCTTAATATTCAGGATTTATAAACATTTAACCGGACGCGCGTAATGACTGGTGGCCGCAGAATCCGCCGACCTATCTGCACCGGTATGCGGGTCTTCAATAACCGCAATTGTGGTTTCAGTATTCTAGGTTGTCACGCCGCGTTGTAAATGATTTTCGGTGGAAGGCACGTGCTTTTTTGCGTTATTTTTAGAAAAAACTACTTCAGAGCCTTGCAAATCCTTGGCAAACGTAGCTGACTTGCACCATACAGCCATAAAATTGATATTCTGCCTGTTTGGTTGCACTTCTTTAATCACAAAAGTCTAATAATGGTCAATATTCCTTTTGTAGACTGAGCACGTCTCAAAAAATAATTGCTTACTTAGGTTAGTGGTTAGGCTATCGACAGGCTGTAAGTAGCTAGAGCCATTTGGAAATAATATTCTACTTAAAATTATGATATCGCTAAGTAGTAAAAGTAGTCGTGTAA
Organism: Andricus quercusramuli; assembly: GCA_932178445.1. Taxonomy (NCBI): domain Eukaryota; kingdom Metazoa; phylum Arthropoda; class Insecta; order Hymenoptera; family Cynipidae; genus Andricus; species Andricus quercusramuli. The sequence goes on from CAKNXH010062441.1 coordinate 172,697, forward strand.
CAGGTGCCTAGTCAAGAGGTGGGTAATCGGTAAACGCGGAGCTCTGCAAGCATTGCGAGAGGGGAAAGAGGGAGACGAGCAAGATGAGGCAGTACATCGAAGGTGGAAGGAAAGCATCAGCTCTACTGCATGCTCACTTTGCCATGGCTCGTTGAGTCCACGCGAACAATTTACATTCACAACGCCTTCACAGCCGCCGACAATACCACACTGATTGGTGCTATATACATATATTAACTATTAACTTTACACTTGTTATTGGCAGTGAGCAGTGGCTTACAAATGTACTGACAAAAAATGGACATCTCCTTTGTCGTTGACCTTTTTGAAACATTCCTGATAGAAAATTACAACTTGCACCTAGTACAACTGCCTCAGTACCTGTTCCGGTATTTACATAGGTACCAAATAAAAACTCAAGCACGAGTTGGTCCACAACTAGTCTGATACAAGGCATTTATTATAAACGGAACCTGTGTCCAGTATCCACTACAAATACTGTTAAAGATAGTGGGCCATCATCGATCACAATTAAAGCTTGGTAATGAGCCTATACGACTGATACTGCAACAATGCTGGGTCAATTCCTAGCCAAGTTATTATTTGACACCAATACCATTAATGAAATTTCTATGGGGGATGCTGAAAATTATACGGCAGGTTCTCGTCCCAGGTGCGAATTGTCGGTCGGGCCATGGTTGGCCCAACCTTTGTAAGGTCGGCCCAACTTTGTGAGCCAATGGTCGGGCCAACCAGCGTAATGATAACGCATGTCGTCCCTATTTTACACAGTTGGGCCAACAATAGTTGTCATGGTTGAGCCAACCGCGGAATACAAGGTTGGCATACCTTTGGTTTTCAAAGTTGACCTAACTTTGTGAACCAATGGTCGGGCCAACCAGCGTGAAGATAACGCATGCCGTCCCTATTTGACCCAGTTGGGCCAACAATAGTTGTCATGGTTGAGCCAACTGCGGAATACAAGTTTGGCATACCATTGGTTTTCAAAGTTGGCCCAACATTGGAAGGAAGTGGTCGGGCCAACTATTAGGATGATGTTGGCCCAACCTTGGACAACAATGTGGGGCCAACTTTGATTTTTGAAGGTTCGTACTAAACAGATGGAAATACACAAAATAAGTATTCAAAAAATAAATAATAATTGACGGCGAGTATTTTGACTATCAATGCTAATGGTCCTGCTTAGTATGAATACATATATAACATTTTTAAAAATTATATTACAAATAAAATTTCTAACGCTACGGGGTTTCGAACCTATATCTATACCTGAATCTATCGAATGCAGTCGGGAGTCTTACCCATTACTCTGCACTTACAGAATTGAAAATCAATGAAAAAACCATCCTCATAATAAGGCACAGCTCAAAGCCGTTGAAAAGAAACAATTTTTTAACTCTTTTTTCGCATTAATTTTTTTAATATTATGCGACATCATGTAGATGTGAAATGAATTAACTGTTAACATAAATATAAATGAAATAATTTTTAAATAAATAATTTAAACCGATTAGAACACATTTTTTTCAACATTTTTGTTTCAATTTTTTCTAACAAATTTTTTGTTTCAAACATTTTTCTTCAAACAATTTCTGTTCTAACATTTTTTTTTCAAAAATTTCTTATAAAAAATTTTTGTTTAAACATTTCTTTTACAAACATTTTTTATACCCTTTTTTTCAAACATTTTTTTTTTTGGCGCCCATTTTGAATGATTTTTCTTCGTGTAATATTTTGTTTTTTCTCGTTTTAGGCCATTTTACAACTTTTGATAATGACATAAAATATCATTTTTAATGAGCATTTGAAATTTGCATCACGTACTGCGACAATTTTTTTAATCACAATTTTTTTTAAACTTTCGTGTAACGTTTTGCATTTGATGTATTTCAGACTATTTTAAAGCGATTGAGAATTACATCAACTATGAATTTTTCGGAACATTTACAATTTACCATAAAGATGGAGCTTTGAATATTTTTTCTTAAAAAAAATGAAGTGTCTATGTGTACCGAAATTTCAATACAAATATGGGTATGTCTACACAAAAATCCAGCTATTCGTACCCAAATTTCGGTCATTTTGAAATAATGAACCCCAGTATATCCGACGGCCGGTCAATATTTGGGCCGAGATTTGACCGACCGTCGGGTGCGTCATGATAACTTGTACGACCCAATATTATGCCGATTATCGGGCCATCTCATGCGCAGAGTCGGGCAGACCGTAGTGTTGTGTCTATTTTGAGTCAATTTGCGAAAGCCCAAACGACCGTCGACCCAACCTTGGGCCAGAGCTGGACTGACGGTCGGCAAAAGTGAGGTTACTTGTTGTGGATAATATTACACCGATGGTTGAGCCAACTATCGCCCAGAGTCAGGCCGACCGTAGTGTTATGGTTATTTTGAGCCAATTTGCCAAAGCCCAAATGACCGTCGACCCAACCTCGGGCCAGAGTTGGACCGACGGTCGGCAAAAGTGAGGTTACTTGCAGTGGATAATATTACACCGATGGTTGCGCTAACTAACGTCCAGAGTCTGGCCAACCGTAGTGTTATGGTTATTTTGAGCCAATTTGCCAAAGCCCGTACAACCATCGACCCAACCCTGGGTCAGTGCTCGCGGTCAGCAAAAATGAGGCTAATTGTACTGGATAATATTACACCGATGATTGGGCCTACCATCACCCAGAGTCGGGCCGACCATATTGTTATGGTTATTTTGAACCAATTTGCCAAGGCCTAAGCCCTAAACGACCGCCGTCTTATTAATTCTATAGAATGACACCCAGGAAAAAACGTACCATTAACGCGATGCTTTGCCATTATTAACCAATGATGAGTCTTAACAATTGCAACTAGGCACCTGCTACCGGTAGAATTCTGTGGTGGTTTATATAACAAAATTTATATTATGAAATATATATATATATATATATATATATATATATAATTCCTGGCACAAATGCGTGCATACTAAGAGATGTAGTGACGGTAAAAAAACTGAGTGTTCTAGAGGTCATGGAAATCTCGTGCAAGGTTAAACTAAGAACAATTTTCCCAAGAATACCATAATTTGTAGCAGATTGGTCAAGCGTTGAAATGCAACGGGTGTTACTTCACAGAGTTGAATCTTTAAGAACTAAACTGACGGACGGTTGTGCCAATTTTTATCACCTCCCGTTATTGTCGCAGCTCCGGCTCGTAAACATAATTATGTCTCAGCATTTTATTTGCTCTTTTTACGCCTATCGGTTGGTATTCCTGTTACCTTTTACGACCGTGGCCTTTCTCTGTCAAGGTATGTGAAGTTATTAGGAAGCGATGCTATTTCCCTTGGAGCGCTTCCTGTACGCGCGAGCATTTTAAGCGCTCATCTGCACCTCGTTACAAACAGAGCGAGTATTATTAACGAGATCATTTACGCGTGCGAGCGCTGAGACATCTAATAGTCATGTATAGTCAAAATAGTTTTTGGTCCTTAACGGTATAGAACCAAAAAGATACTCCTTACCGCGCAGTTAGTATGATTTTTGAGGAAATTTCTTGAGAAATAAAATCTATAAATAATTAGTAGATCTATCGTTTTTCTCCAGTTGATAATATTAACGTTTCTTCTCATTAGAGGATCCCAAACTTTACGCAACCTTAAAGTTTTGAAATTATTACTGTCATTGAAAAAAGTGGCAACTGAAATCATCTAATCAATTAGTCCGTGACTGATGATATATACCAAGAGAGCCCCGTGTAGAATATTCAGTTTGGTACCAAAAAAATCGAACTCCAAAAAAAATTCCAATGTAACCGTGTTATATCTGAGAGAAAATTAGTCAATAATGATAAGCCTCGCAATCCTGAGCCAACACTCAACAGGATTGTCCAGGCAGAACATCAGCCAAAAGTGGCAAGCATGCAGCAGATATCATCAGCTGCACTTGTAGATGATGCTACGGTTCGGGCCCCCAGCCAACCACTTCTACGGGAATAAATACCACAGCAGAGCATCATCTAGTTACCATAAAATGTGCGGCAGTAATACGCTGCCACTACAAAGTGTAAAAATCCTACTGTTTGGCCACTGTATTTGACTCTGTCCATACTATTGGCCCTAAAACTAGGTCCCTCATAAAGGTAGGTACAAATTTTCAATATAATTATAATATTTTTTGAATCGATAGTTACAAAATTCAAGGTGAAGAAAGACTGAAAAGCCTTTAAACTTGTCCTATATCAGTTTGCACGTAAGCAATTGTAGAATCTTAATTGTGATTGAAGTACGTTTTCAGCAAACAGTCTTTATTTTCTGCACATTCTTCAAAGTAAAAAGAACACGTACGTGCAGACCAAGTGCTGCCAAACTCGAGATAACGTATAGCTGCTTCTTATACTTAACGTGATATAAGTCGCTAGGCAGCGGCGAACTTAGGACGGGTACATCGATATAGACTTCTATACGATAGTTCGTAAAGAAAATTCACGTCGCAAGTTTCATGCAGCTCAAATCAACCTAGACGATTCACGATACTTATCTCTCAAACTGCCCTATTGGAGATGGTAAAACGCTCCACCATGATGCGCGGGTAATCATTTTACTGCCTCCTGTATAATCTCCTTCCATGGTGGTATATAATAACGATAAACAACCGTTCTATCTATAGGCATAAGGAAAGCCAGTCCAGAGAATATCAATGATATTTTATTGACAGTGCTTTAACATCAACGAAGTGAATATGTAATTTACTATTGTGCAAAGGAAGTGAATTGAGACAAAGAAGAAGGAAAATAAGTAGACGGTAGGAGCCAGCAGGTGGACGATACTTGAAATGCTGTATTAGAGACCATTCTAGCGAGTAAGGTTAGGATGCAATAATCGTGGCATTTCTTACGAAAACTCGACAGACAGTGCAGAGTACAGTGCACTGTAATCGTTAAAAATATCCATCTGCATTTTTCAATAGATTCGTAACCAAACAATCCTAAAGTGGTACTATTTTGTTGACATCTATTTGTGTAACACGGCTAGTCCAACAAAAATACAAAAATTTACCCTGGAAAAAGTTTGATATAGAAATCAATATTGAATCCATCCGGACTATTGCGAAAAATTAAAAAATGTGCATCCAATTCAATTTGAATCAATCCGAAATCAATCCAAACCCCCTTTCAATACTTTTCAGTCCATACCAAAAATCCAATATGTTTCGCTGCTCGACATGTGTCATTGTCAGGCAAACTTGAGCGACTAAACTGTTAATCGTGTCCACGGTGCGGCTGAAACAAATTTTAGTCTAAGGTCTGTATGTATATGAGATTTTCTTGTTGAAAGTTGCTGTTTGGCATCTCAGAGTTACTCTGCACTGAAAATTAAAATCATTCACAGAACGCATTTTGACCGTTTTTTTGTTCCAACCAAATAGTTGAAATTTCAACCAAAAAGATAAATTTTCAATACATATATGTGACGTGGAACAAAGAAATTTAGGACCTTAGGGCAGAAGAATCGATTCTCCGTTTTTTACTGATTCTGTATATGAAGATTTCCCATATCGAATAAAAAAATCCCCATTGCTTCACGATCAAAATTGAATTTTCTGTAGCTCAAAGTTGGGAGGTGATCTCTTTCGCATCGCGCTCGACTCTTGCACAAACACTCTCGCGCGTCGTGTCTGTGTGATACGCTCGGTTGATCACCACTCGATGCGCGCGATTAGACAGTTTTTCTTGATACTTGAGAGTGACTTTGTACGTCTTTTCAGAATAACTTTTTTCTTTTTTAGACTTTTTTCATGTCTTACGTTAGTGGGCTAAAAATTGGAATTTTCAATTTTTCAATAGCATTTTAAATGTTCAAAAGAAAAATCGTGAGTTTTATCAGAAAAAGGTTCAAGACAATGTTTTAGGTCCTCTTAGAAGCAACAATTTGTTATTAGATTCTTTTTCGTATCTTGCATAGTTTGGCCGGAAAATGAAGTTTTGTATTTTTTTCCCAAAAAGCGTTATCACGATTAAAACAAAAACTATACGTATTATAAATAAATGGCGACAAGTAAATTTCTCTTGTCGCATGGCTCAAAATTTCAATTTTCGATCATGATTTCCGGTTAACGAGCATGCTATCTTTATTTTTGGGCCCTGAAAATGTATGCTGAAGTACAATCCAATCCCATGATTCTTTCGAAAGTTATCGTGCCTGCAGACAGACAGAATCATTTTTTCTGACTTAGTGGGTCTGATAAAATGAGAAGAGCTAACCAGGGCTTCAATCGAAGTTATAAGAAAATAATAATACTAATTGCATCATAGTTAGTTGTACAACTAAGCTCTCACGCTCGACTTTGCTCGTCACTCTCTCAGCACTCGTCATCGACCGCGGATTCAACTGAAGAAGAGCAAAAGATATCAGCCTCGGGCCGATCGGTTAGTTGGTCGTCAAATAAAGCTGTGAGTCCGTCGCATTTTCTGCGGTAAACATGGCCGTCGGTTATTGGTTGTTGTTGGTTGCAATGGTGCTGACTTTAGTGCGGCTCATGGGAACTCAATTCTGTGAGATCACTTCCTTGTTTAATAGTCCTCTTCTTCCTCAGGCAGAAAGTATTTCTTCATTTTCTGTTTTTCTTTTTTTTCAATATCTCGTAATCATCTTTAAATCTGCACTGGTGATGGCTATGAAGTTTTTGCGATCTTCAATCGTGAGAGCCAAAAACAGGCCATTAAAATCCAACACTGCGAAAAATGGATATTAATACCTCATTAACATCCGTATTTTTGACTACAGGTTAGTAGACCGTGATGTCTGGATGCTCTTTACGTAGTGGAAATACAGGTATAAATTCTCAAGAACCATTTTTGTCGATGATAATATTTCTTTTTAATCTGGCCAATTAGTCATCCTTGCTTATGCTTCATTTCAATTATTATAAAAATCGTTAATCGTTGTATAGGCCTGAATACGGAAAGGTAGCATTTTTAGTTCACAGCTAAACATAATTTTCACAATTAAGTACAGATAATTACACAAGAGTATATAGATTTCATACTTTTTTATTTAGTCCTAACAGATTGACATTGAAGTCGTATTACGATGAAAGTGCTTCTTAGGTAACAAGTAGAGATATTTGCGTATTTCTGAATTCACTGCAGAAGGACATTTCAAAGCATAAAATAGTCACGTCACCCAAGGACACCTGTGAAAACCGAGAGGCGACGCGAGACGTGGCGGTGATTCGATAGTCTAGAAATTGACTCGACCGCCATAATAATCAGTGTTCCTCGGAAGCGTAGCAAACTACCCAAGACCAATATCTCGTGTTCGCACCGCATCTTCCAAATGCTGTGACAAATAATGGATCCTATTTTCTTGGTGAGTTCCTGGTACTTGAATTAATTGGCATTTACAGTTAGGGACGCATTTCGATCGCCCAAAGGCCCCGCAAATTTATAATACTGTCCATTCGTCCGCAGATAACGCGGTTAAACGCAAGTCGTCCAAGCCTCTAACACCGATATCCAATGCCAATAAATAGTTTTATGCGCGCAAATTTTAAACTACACTGTCTATAATGACGATCTGTGAGAATTGTGACTTCCGTGATGGATTATCCACAGTAAATCCTGTAATCATTTGTGATACAAATATACTTCCAGTTCTTGTTCAATTTATTCCACATAAAAATATTTGTACTACAAAGCTCCTAAATATCATGAAACCGATTTTTTTTCGAAGCTTACATTTTAAATAATCTCAAGTTCCTTCGTTTGTATCTGTACCACTGGAACTGGTTACACCGGCGAGCCTACAGTAGACCGGCTTACAATAAGCTAGTGTAAATGAGAGTGGCCAGATTCGCGTCGGCGCAGAAGCTGCAGGGACACCACGTGTACGACTATTACGTTGGGATCAATGAATATACCCGGAACACACTGTAAACAGTAGATTTTGTTCTATTCGCTGTCTTATTTTTTACATAGTATTAAATGAGATCTATAGGTGTCTTTTTTACTGGGAAAACTTCATGCTATTCACAGTGAAAAAAGAATGTTCAAAATTATATGGAAATCAATATCATTTTTATATGCAACAAAAATGTGATCGATCTTAAGAGCATTTTGATCGGCCGGAATGAATGATCGATTTTTGAGATCATAATATGATCTGATTCGGGGTCATGTATCAAATCAAGCCCAGATGGCCGACGTTCTTGGAGTATTTTAAATCAATGTGTAATTAGAAAGTTATAAAATAACGAAACCTGATAATAGAATGTATCTCCTGTTAAGTGCAGTTGTCGCTTGCGCGCGGTTCGACAAAATATTCAGGTTTATGTCATTATGACATCCGCGCCAAAATTGGCAACTATTTTATTCAATGTGACGGGTGACCCTGAAAGCAGATAGAAATAGTCTGAAGGCACAGGTTATTATGATCTCAAGAGTCAAATGATCGCTGCAGCAAAATCCTTCACAACAAAAATAATCTTTTTTCACTGTGTTAGTTTCAATGTAAAACTATTGACTGTTATTCCAATTGTGGTCTCATTTCAAGATTGAAGTGAATCAATTTAGTCAGTGAATCGTGTGTGCACCGTCAAAACTCATTCCTATTCTAATGTCAAAGCCATTTATCTAGAAGAAAGATTAGCATAAAGCTTTTATTAAGTAACTCGAGCGTTGAAAATGTTATGTCTTCCAGAAGTGAAATTCACGCTCCGTTGATTATACCACTCAATCAACCCTGTCTGCATAAATCTGTGATCAACTCTTGTATTATGTCATCAAGACTTAACAATTTTACGAGGAAAAGGGAACCAAAAACATACCGAGGCACTTGCCAGATGGATGCAGGAAGCCGTCATTCTTGGGTCACTCCGTGTCCTTAAGGCTCATGTAGGGGGTAATGTAACCTAGGAAACTCACCTGAAAAAATCAATTCCAAATGCTAGCGTAACGAATGTTTATCGGGGGGAAATTTTCTTGCTCTTGAAAGCTCAAATCCAGATTTGACGCAAAAAGTCCCTGCGGATTGTCAAAAACTGCGATAACTCTGTTAAATTTCTTAAATACTGCATCTCCACAGCAGCCGAAAAAAAGGTAAACAGAAACTATGTCAACAGCGCCGCCTGGAGTGATAATTTTTATAAAGTGGTAATTAATTATTAAAAACCATAAAAAATGTATGTTATTAAAAAATAGATTTTTATAAAAACGCTAAAAGAAGGAAAAATACATTGGATGTAAAATAATGACTCAAAAAATTCCGAAGTTAAATTTTACAGATACTCCCCTGACTTTTCGAAAGAGTTTCCTGACTAAGGGTTGATCTTGTAACATCATACTAAAAACAATCCTGATTAAAACCTGTCCGAATTCACGTGAGAAAATCCTTTCAATATTTGTCAATCTTAAAAATGGGAACTTAAACAATTTTGAAAAATACTTGAACTTTATACCCTTATGATTGAGCGGATCTCTCGGATAACTGTTCTTGTTTTAACATCCCCTTGAAGATCTTCTTGAAAATCCACGCAGTGAGATTCGTTTCTATAGAGATGATACAATTGGGGAATATTTGTCCATCTTATTCTTAGGGAAACAGGACCGTTTTCGCAAATAATCGAACTGGTTGCCTCTCCGATTGTTTGAGGTGGTCAAAAATCATCATATTTTCCTCGGTTGCTTATCCTTACACCCCCATGAACCCACCCACGCAGTAAAATTCATTTCTATATAGTACCACTAAATTCTATACAGCTGGAAAGCTTCGGTGAATATTTCCATCTTACCGTTCGGCAATGGTGAAAAATTCCCAAATAATCATTTTTATTGGTACTCTGATTTTTTGAGGTGGTCCTCAGACCATGGTTTGTCATTCTAACACCCCCCCCCCCCCGCCCCCCCCCCCCGCCCCCGGGCCGCGGAGTGGGTAGAGGGGGGAAAGATGGGGGGGGTGGATGGGGTGGGATGATT
>CAKNXH010062442.1:0-13513 GCA_932178445.1 Andricus quercusramuli
GCTGGGGTTTTTTGGAACTAATTAACTAATATAATAAACAAATGCATGATTTGGGCAGTTGTCGTCAGAAAAATTAGTTTTCTTTAATGCCAGTACTTTCAGGTGGGAACTTCATGACAATTTCAACAACACTCATGATTAGTTTATAAATTTTATGATTTTTTCAAACAAATTTATTATACAAATTCATTTATTAAGCATTTTTCGACAGGAAAATTTGTTTTCTTTGATGTTAACTTTTTTAATTAGGAACTTTATGATAATTTTAGTGAAATTCCTAATTATTATATCAATTTTGTGATTTTCTTCAAACGAAATATGTTGAACCATATGCATTATTGGGGGTCGACGGAAATTTTTTTCATGTCAGACTTTTTAATTGGGATCTTCATAATAAATTCAGGAACATTCATGATCAGTTGATAAATTTCAGGATTTTTTGGATTAAATTTAATGAATAAATGCATTAATCTCTGTGTGTTCATGAATAAAAAACCATCAAAGACAACCAGGGTCATAATTTTCCCCAAAACTGTTGCAAAACCTATACCTCCTATTAATAACGTTGTTTATTCTTCATGAACTCACTTTCCTTATTGACGCAAGAAAAAACTTTTTTGAGTTTGTTACATTTTCTAGTAGGGCGAGACATTATTTATCCAGAGTCTGTTGGGCAATATATTTTTCATAAAATCACGTTTTCTTGTATTCCTTCCATTTTCTATGGAAAATAGAGAAATATAGAACCGTAAAAATTTTGAAAATCGAAAAAAGAATTGTGCTAAAAAGTGGTGTGCATGAGAACACTAAATACGCCTAAAAATCAATTAATAGCTCATTGATTCTTCGTATATGACAAAAATTCTTCTTTGTCTTAACTTTATGCAAATAATCAGAAAACAATTATCTGAAAATGGCAACAGAATAGGTCTCGCTTACAATTTCGCAATATGGCCTTCTTATTGCTTGAGTAGTTTCGATAATTCTACATCATCGCGTCATTTGATTTAAGTTTTTTTATTCTTCACATTTTTCGTCCCGTCTACAAATATCATATAGAATTTCACCTTTGCTGTTTCTCACGCTGACAAACTCTCTACTTTACTTTCCTTCAAAAGTTTGAATAATAGTTTCATAATTCCTTCAAAGCCGTTTTGTATTTTCCTCTCTTCTTCTATCCTGATTTTATCTTTACTTCCCTTGACTAGTCGTTTAACTTTTCTCTCTTTGTGTCTGTAATCATTTTTGAGCCTATTTTTCTCCTCGTCGCTAAGACCTGCGATGTCCAGCGTTTTTTTTTGTGCGCTCCTTTCTTTTATCTTTGGGCTGCCTCAATTTCATCATTCCACCATGCATCACCAGATTTTCTTCCTATAGTCGCCGTACCACATACTTCGGTCGCAGTTTTAAAAATGATATCCCGTGACAAAGTCCACCCGCCCTCTATATCTTTATTTCCTGTTTAACCTCTTTTGAAACTCTATTCGCACTTCCGGCTTCTGTAAAGTTTTCAATTTTTAATCGCGTTCGTTTCGTTTTTTTGTTCTGATACAGTACAATACAATATGATGCAATTGATTCAATACGATGCAATATGATGCAATAGGAAGTTATCACTTCTGCCTGACGTCCCACAGCGGCTCACGTTTTTTTGATTAATTATACGTTTCAAAACTATTACTGCTAATATTTTTACTACCCTTTTACCTTTTTCCAATTTCTTTGTTCATATTGGAGACGCATGAAAAAAAAACCTTCTATTTTTATATATTATCAGATGATATATATTATCTAAATATTGTATTCATATACTGTCTAGATTATTGAAATATATTTACTTCATCGAAATTTGACCACAGATTTGGTTAATATTGACAGATTTTGAAATTTCATTCTGGCTATCTTTATTTTGGAACAATAGCAAATTTTTGGGGTTCATTAAAAAATTCTTTGATAAAAATACCTCTATTATCTCTTACAGATGGAGGAGATCAGTGGCCAAATAACCCTCAAGGACCATATAATTGGCAGTCGGATGACCCTTCAGCTTTTTGGCACATGAATGACCCTCAAGCACTAAATGATTGGGCGCTGTATAATAACGCTCCAGCCGCAAACCACATGCAGCCGCATACACCCGCATATGTTCCACAAATGAACAACTATCCTTACGGGACGCAGATGAACTACAATCAGTTTGAGCACGACTATACCGCAACTCATAGCATTCCACGTAAGTATAATTTTCTTGAGCTATACCAAAAATGGTTGGGATTCAGACAAAAATCCAAATTTCATTTCGTAAACGCCAATGAATTGTTATTACTGAACGGCGCTAGCTCCTGGAGACCTTTCAAATCAGTTACGAATTTTAACTTAAAAAGTACATATTCTTATAGGAAACTTGATTGTGTATGTTTTTTCTTCAGGCAAAAATTTGTGAAAATTCATTTGCATTTGTAAAGTTTGTGGAAATTTTCTTGGAATTTGTTAAATTTGGCGAAATTTATAATTTATAAACATTTGTGGAAATTTGTAAGCATTTATGGGCATTTACAGAAAGATATTGAAATATGTTTTCATTCACCGGTAAAATTTAATAACAATTCTGCTGGACGAGCCTGCATTTTCTAGAAGGATGAATGATCTTAAGGAAAGAGAATGACAAGAAAATATGCACGTAAGGAAGCTAGATATTGTATGTGTACCTGAAACAAAGAAAAATGGATGCCACATTAGAACCATAGAAAATGGAGTGTTGGGAGGCGGACTTGAATTATGGTCAGGAGCAGATAATGAATCACATGGCAGCAAAATGTCGGGTTGATTATGAAGGAGAGAGCGGAATAGCATGTCAAGAAGCGTGGATTAGTATTTGCCAGATTGTTGTGGGGTAGAATGAAAGTATGAATCAGAAAATTATTTATCATAGTATGCTATTAAACAGTTGATGGTGAACCGAGCGAAGTAAAATACGCCTTCTAAGACACTATATGATACTACACAATAAAAAAATTAAGCAAAAACATGGATATTATTCCCTATTATATTTAAACATTCAGCTGAAAACGAACGAAAGAATTCAGAAAAATCTCTGGATCAGTAAAAATTAATTTATTTGACCATTTTTCATGTACCAGAAAGAGCTTTAATAGAGGTATTAAAAATAGGTACCTGAAAGACTAATCGAAAGAGCGCCTGTGCATTATGGAAGCAGCAACATAAAATGGCAACAGTCTAATTGGGAGCAGTGACAGTTGGATTTACTCCAGACACTGGAGAGAGTTTTATAACTTAAAATGCACGCGAACGTTAGTGTTAAATAGAGCTTGTGTCGAGTTAATAATAATTTACAAGTGTTTCGATTTGAATTAACGAATGAGTCGGCGTCCGACATTAGGGTACAGAAAGTGTGATAGGTAATTTTGGGGATTCAAGAACAAATGAAAATGGGAGAATGTTAGTTATCTTATGCTTAGAAAAGGGATTATCTAATTCAAATACTTGGTTTAGGCATGAAATGATCCAAATGCACACCGCACTACTTTCAACAATTCCCACCCCAAAGGTAAGGAGCATAACACCTTCTAGACTCCAAAATAAACTTAGGCCAGTGATGGAAAGGAAAGAGGACCAAAGAAAAACCGCGAATCAAGATTGAGAATCTACAGAAACAGGAAGTGCGAATAGATTTTTAAAATAGGATAAATGAACTTATAGACGAAACTTGGAAAGCGCTAATAAACACTAAAGATATAGAGGGCGCATCAGCTTTGATCCAGGATGTCATTGTTAGGACTACGACTGAAGAGTGTGCTCCTTCGGTTTTGGGAAGAATGTCTGCTGATGCGTTGTGACATGATGAAATCCCAGTAGCCGCCCAAGAAAAAAGAAAAGCGTATGACAGAAAGTTGAACATCACAGGCCTGAACGTTGAGGAGGCAAATAGACTTGGAAGCGATTACAGACGTAAGATGAGGAAAGTTAAACTACTAGCCGAACAAAGTAAATATGAAATAAGAACAAAAGAAGAATTGAAAATGTAAAACGAGTTTGAAGCAATCAGGAAACTATTTCATAAATGGATGTTGATCAATATGAAAGGATGCAAAAGTCCGGAATCAATCAGCATGAGCAAGGGTGAAATTCTATATGATACAGACGGGATACCAGACGCCTTGAGAGACTTTTTCAAAAAATTATTAGGAGGTGAGGTTTTAGTGTACAACTCCGATATAGAACACGATACGTTAGAAGAAATAATTGTAAGAGTTTGTGCCTCCGAGGTTAGGGATATAATTAAGAACTCAAAAAATGATAAATCTGCTGGTGTAGACAGTATTAATGCTGAAATGATCCAATACGGTGGCGACTACATACCTCACAGTTTGTGCGAATTTCTAAATTTATGTGTCAAGATGAGAGGAGTTCCAGATGATAGGAAGAAAGCGATTATCATACCAATACACGAAGGAAAGGGAGATAAAAGCAACTGCAATAATTAGAGATATCAGCTTCTTAGTGCAAGTTAAATGTACTCGAAAATAATTATTCGTGAAGTATTGAAAATAACAGAAGAGAAGAAATGGAAAGTCAAAAGTGGATTTATGCCAGGAAGATCATGCCCTGTCTTTCAAGGAAGGGGTAAAAACATAATGTGCAATATTGTCCTAAATGAGAAGAGAATAGAACAAGTTGAGAAGTACGTATATCTGTGTAGCCTGTTCACTAATAATGGAAAGATAAATGGGGAGTTGGATAGATGTATTCGATTTCTCGCCGCAGCTGTAGCAAACTTTGTACAAAGGGAGTTTTTCAGTAGCCAATTTGAAATTTTTGGAGTTCGTTAAAAAAATTGTTTAATAAAAATGCCTATATTATATCTTTCAGATGGCGGTTCTGAAATGCAAAGTCTAGCTAGAATATCAGTAGGGCACGGTCATGAAGGTTCTAGTTCCAGTCTACTATGTAAGTATATTATGTTTTTTACTAACAAAATATTGCTGGGGTTCGCCAAAAAATCCAAATTTCATTTATTGACCACTAACAAATTATTATTGCTGAACGGTGTTGAAGTTTGTAGATCTTTCAAACAACTGGCGAATTTTAACTTAGAAAGTACATATTTTTATAGGAAATTTGATTTTGCATCTTCTTTTTCGGTGCAAAAGTGTTCCAGTAGTAGTGGTATTTCTGAAATGTATGGAAATGTCTAGCAATTCACCCGTAATTTCAGATAACGCCTCTGCTGGGCGCATACGCAATATTTCAGACTATAATTTCTAAAACTTACTGAAATTTGTAAAATTTATAAAATGCATGAAAATTCACGAAATGTGTCGAAATTTATGAGAATTTGTAAAATTGGTGGGAATATATGTAGAAAATTTTTTAAATATGAGATTTTTATGGCAATTACCCGGTAACTTCTGTGAACTTCGATAATGTTTTGGTGAGCGTTTGAATTGCGTTCGAAATTTTGATGTTTCTATGGCTTCTTGAAGTTTCTTGGTCCTCCAACGATGCAACTTTTCGCAGGGTGTAGAATCAAAAGTTACAAAAAAATAATCTTTAAAAACATACTGCATCCATCCTGGCTTATCTTTAACGCTAGAATACCCAACTGAGCTGATGCTAGCAACCAGACAGTGGAACAGGATCCAATAAAAAAGGCGAAAAATAAATTTTTTGTCGCATCTGTATAAAACTTGGTCCAAATATGTTTTTAGAGTCGCTGATTTCTAACTTAATATCATGAGATACAAATTTAAAATTTTGACACATTATGGCGATCAAAGTTGTTTAATTTCTACATGTTTTTCTGACACTTGATATAAAGAGATTTTTAGTGTTTCTGATTTCGAATTTGACATCAAAAGTTAGAAATTTGAAATGAAGGGTCCAATATAGCGAATATATGTTTCAAAAAAATGATAAAATTAAATACTACGAGACATTTTTCAGATTTTTTTCTCGACATTCCATACACAATAATTATAACGTGCCGCGAGAAAAGCGACCTTGGGGGTAGCAGGTGAATTTTCAGTAGAAGCGATTGAAGAAACGGTCGCGGTTAGAGTAATGTAATTGAAAAAAATTAAATAACGGATATTTTTGGAAGAATGAGAAAACAAATTATAGATGGAAGTATACGTCAAATTTTTTTTCACATTTTATTTCGTGCCCAAAGTATACTTGGAAATTCAATATGAGACTGATGCTTCGAACTAGCAGATAAAACTGTTTCTCAGTATTATATTTTGACAATATACCCATGATAAGCCTATAAACATTTTAATACCGATGTAATGCCGGGGAATGAAAAATTGGCGCAAAGTCCTTCCTGGAGAAAATTTTTCGATATAAATTATGCGAGACCAAAATATGATTACAAATAATTTATAATCTTTTTTACCTTTTATTCAATTGACTGCTTCATTTTGAAGACGCATGTGCAAATATTCTTCATTTTTTTGACACAGTGTGCGTAAATTGCGTTTCACACACCCATATGAGTGCGCAAAAAGTGTTATTTTGAAGCACTCACGTGGAGGTTTTACGCACTTATATGGGTGTGTAAAACCGCATTTTACGCACATGTTGCATTATATACTTTTCAACCATTATCAGATGATGTATTCACTTTTCATAGAATCTAACCGCCAAATAACGTTCAAATTTTAGTGTTTGTCATTTATCGATGAACAATAGGAAGTTAAAATAACATGATACTCTCAAAATGCATAATTCAGGGTATCATGATTCTGGGAATAGTTACACTTCATCGAAACGTTGTCTCTTGGTTTTGCTAATATTAACTAACTTTGGGATTACATTTGGGCTATATTCAATTTCGACGAATACAAAAGTTTTGAGATTCTCAAAAGAAATTCTTGAATGAATATCCCTTTATTATATTTTACAGCTGTAGGTACACCACGACCAGGCACTGCAGCAGCGCAGGCTCAAATGGATCTGATGCAGATGCAGATGGGACACGGCTTCGGGCATGGTCAAAATGTTTTGCCACAACGTTAGTATACACTAATTTTTTGAACTAAGAAAAAATTGCTGTGAACAAAAAAGAAAAAAAAATTCATTTCGTAAATGCCAATTTTTTTTTGCTGAACGGCGCTGGCCTTTGAAACAAATTTCGAATTCTAACTTAAGGCCATGTAACGAGTGGGTCACGTGAGGATAATAAATAAGAAGGACTAAGATATGCGGCTCTGGTCCTACATTTTAATAATTATGAAAAAAGCAAGAGCAAATTATTTACAAAAGAAACTTTTTTCATAATTATAAAAATTTAGGACCAGAGCCGCATTTCTTAGTCCTTCTTATTTATTATCCCAGATTTTCAACTCGATGTGGCTATTCGTGTGAACATAAGTTTACGAATAAAAAAAGTGTAGGTAAGGTAAGAATCCGGTTACATGACCCACTCGTCACATGGCCTTAAAAGTATATATTTCTGGAGGAAATACAATTTCGCGTTTTTAAACCGTTGAAGCTTTTCTTGGTTTGGAAAAGATCCCGATTTTGCAATAGAAACAAAAAACCGAATCTCTATAAATTGTAAAAATTTATGAAGATTCACGTAATTTCTGGAAATTAATTACAATTCGTGAAATTTATGATAATTAATGGCATAAACAGAGATCTTCTTCCTTACAATTTTCTGTCTTGCCGTCAGTTATGACGTTTTCATTGGGAAATAGAGAAAAATTATTAAAAAATACCCAGTTTCATTATAACGTGTAATTTTCAACAAATTCAATCAATCCAGCTTATTCTGTTGGTCAATTTAAGTAATCATAGCTCTATGCGTATATAAATTTCCGACGACACTGCTAGAAGCCAGACAAAATCGTAACGTTCCGAGAGTCATGCGTTAATGATAACTTACTCTAATGAAAAAACCTATATTATATTTCACAGATGGTTATGATCATGCGCCAGTTAATACGCAGCCTTCAGAGCATGATCTAATTCTGGCTTTGCAACATTTGAATGCACAAGTCCAAGGTATGTGTTTAAATAATAAATATTGGTATATTATGATTTTTTTGAACTATGCACAAAATATTGGACTTCAGAAAAAAAAGTCAACTACCCTGAAAACTCTTGAAGCACAAGTTCTCCCCAAACGGCTAATACCTGCTTTTGACTTACAGCAGGGTTGTTGTGAAAAATGCAGTCTGCTTTCAAAATTTTTTAAAGGCGTTTTTCCTGCGTAGACTTGAAAGCCATTCAGAAAAAATAAAACCAATACCTTCTCATTATGATGAGAATGTAATAAAATACTTTATCCATCGTGTTTTATCTGCAAAACCACAACACACAACTGGAATACTGCTACACGGAGAAACTTCTGGTTGTAAAATTTGATATTATGGTATTTATTTTTACAATAAGACAATAGCAAGCCGGGGTACAGCGTCACTATTACAAGAATTACTATTGACCGAATCCATTTCAAACCAGGCAGGTTCTACACTTGAACTCGCTGAATCTCTCGGGGACAAACTATGTTGGTTTTTAAAGGAAATTTTTTTTTGACCTTAATGAGATATTTAAGATGTCAATGATTAAATCAATGTACTTATACTAAAATAAAGTTTCTATCATCCCTAGAAAAGACTGTAAAGTTTACACCATAGTAAACACATTCTTCCCATGCTCATTCTACGTGATTCTAATTTTTCCTATAAAAAATAGGAAAGACTGCCATGGTCGTAAGAGCAAAATGTAAATAAATTCGCATTCACTGTTTCGCATTTACCTTTGCGGAACGGTGATCCTTTCCTGTGATAAAATAAATTACGAGATTCAGGAATTTCATGATCCTCATGAACCTCTCCGCATATGACGTCATTTGGCACGGAATTTCCTATTTTAAATTGGAATTTTCGCAAAGCATTACATTTAAATTTTTGTCCTCATTGTACCTTCCCATTGAAAATGGCAGATTGTCTCACCTTTTTCGCAACTTATGTTATTTAAACTGCTGGTTATTGTAACTACGGCTTTATTATTCGATTCATGAATATCGCTTTTTCCTCACTCAAATCTGCTATCGCAAATATTAATCTTTCTAACTCTAAAAGACAATTATTAAGTTTGCAATATATTTACAATTCAACTGGAAAAAGTATTTCTTCGCATCCCTGTGGCAATAATACTATTATCTCTCCTATATCCTAGATGGTCATCTAACTCTTGTAAAAAGAAATATGATAAAGCCAATTTTTACAGCCAATAGTTTCTCCGTGCAGAAACCAGACCATGATCTGGATCAAATATAAGCGTTCCTGGAGTCATGTGTTAATATGAACTGACTCTGTGATTACATTTGAGCTATCTTTGATCTGGACCATTTGACCTTTTCTTTTTAAATATAGAACAAGTTTACGCGTGGGGAATTTAAAATGCATATGCTATACTTTTCTTCTAACTTTAACATGTATATGCTCTACTATTCTAGGGTCCTTAAAGTCCGAATTAGTGAAGTTGAAAAGGTTTTATCGCAAATTTTTGGGGTTCGTTAGAAAAATTTGTTATTCGAAAATTTCTGTATTATATTTTTTAGCTGGAGTAAAGGAATCGCGAGAGACGAAAACATACCGCACTCAGCTCGAAAGGGAATTAAGGAAGATCCAAAAGGCACAAGGTAGGTTATCCGTAGGCCATCCAAGGCAGTAGTAATAACAGTAGTAGTAACCCATCTTCGCATTAGTTTGATTACTAGTGCAAGTCTATTAGTACATTATATTCTGTTTGAACTGAGAAAAATTGTAATTCAGGGAAAAGGAAACTTTAATTTTTGAACAGCCAATCCATTTTCGCGCTAAACGCTCTCGACCCTTGGAGGCTTTTGAAACAAGTTTCGAATTTCAACTTGAAAGTACCCATTCTTATATAGGAAATTTGATTAAGCACATTTTTCCATTGGCAAAAATGTTGCAGCTTTTCATGTTTCCAAAAGTAAACCCTTTTCTTTTCTTTTTTTTCACCTTTTTCAATTGTTAAGTAACTGTCACTAATGAGCCGATTAAAATGTTATTTAGAAACATATTTCTATTATTTTAACTCCTTTCGTGCAATTATGTTACATAAATTGACTTCCTTGAGTGTATCTTTTTCAAAAACTGATTTTTTAAAACATACTTCTTTTTCCCCTGCTAGTAAAATTTTGTTGCAAAGGTTGATTAAGTTTATTGAGAAAAAGTACATGGGGCTGGTAGCTTGAAGACTCACATTGAATGTAGGCGTCGATATAGCCATTTCACTCTTAGCAAATCTTGCTTCATATTTTTAACATTGGAACCACAATCAGGAAGAGAAAATACGAATTTTTTGCTAAAAATGAAGATTATAAAAGTAATAAACTTTATGAAGATTATGGTGTTTGTTAATTTTGGAAGTGGCGCATGTGAGCGCATTTGAAATCGCAGCTTAAAATCCCATTATCAACATTCATATTTCAAAATTTAGGTTATTTAGTGATATCAGCGTGGAGGAAGGGTACAACTGTGCTTGGACCAGTGGTACAACTGTAGATGTTGATGCCCACTGGCATAACTGTGCGAGAGGCACATATCGAATTTCGGGATGACGAGACACTTCGCTATAAAACCAGTGATGCTATTTTCAATACTAACTTATTCCCTGACGAATAAAAAAGCCATTATTCAAATAATGTTTTCATATGTGAAAACCTTTTCGACCTCAAAGTATTAGACAAGTGCTGATGATTTCTATCGCAGATAGCCTAAAGCGCTCCGTCAGCTGGATCTGTTAGAACGTTATGCTTTTTTTGGTCCTATTTAAAAAGCCCGTCTCCACCACAGACTAAAAAATTTCTCTTTCGTTCATCACTTCGCAAATTGTTATGACCTTCATATCTGAGCAATTTTTTAGATATGTCAACAATTTTTGTGATGCATATGAGCGCATTTGTCTTTTTTCCGGGCCAGCATGTAGAAAGTTTAATGATTAAACGATTTTATTTTCTTTGTTCATCACTTTGTGAAGTGTTAAAGCCTTCGTTTTGTGGACAGTTTTTAAATTTGGCAGAACATTTTTGTGATGCACATGAGTTTATCTGAAGACGAATGACTCCACATCCGTAATTTTGAATTTCAAATCACTATCGAAGATTCAACAATTAGAAAGATAGATATATAGCACGGAGAAATTACTAAATAACGGGCTGCTGATACCTTGAAGAAACAAAACTTTTTTTTCTAAAAATGCCTATGGTGAAAAAAATTGTTTAAACCATTGTTTTGACAAGCTAAATTTGTTGACTGACATAGAAGCTCCTTCGAGGTCTAGAAATTATTCATTTACAGTGACTGCGATTATTTCCCGGCTGGCATTAAAACACTAATCTTCGAACGATTTAGAATTAGTTATAAGATTACTAGGTATTCCTTCAATAAAAATTACTATATTATATTTTGTAGCTGCAGAAATGGAATTGGTGAGAATACACCAAGCTGAGCTCGAAAAGAAAGAAAAGCGCGAGAGGGCACTTCAGAAGGCCCTTATGCGAGATCACGCCAAACTACAATCATTAAAAGACCAAGGTAGTAGTAATAATAGAAGTATTAATTCATTTTTGCATCACTTTAATTATTTGTACAAGTCCATTAGTACACTATAATTTGTTTGACTAAGCAAAATTGTCATTCGGAAGAAAAAATTTGGTTTCTTAACCTCCAATGAATTTCCACACTGAACGGTGTTCGCCCCTGGAGGCTTTTGAAACAAGTTTCGAATTTCAACTTGAAAGTTAACGAAAGAACCGTTGAAAAAATTTACAGAAAACCTTCTTCATTATATTTCAAGACTGCCAGAGTAAGCAAGATATGAATATGGATAACATTTGTTGAAAATTCTTTTTTTTTTGGTTAAGAATTACTTTTTTTAAATAAAAATATAACTATTTCATTTTTTGATGAAAATTAATATTTTTTATTGAATGTCCAGGTATTTTTGAAGAAATTCGTCTTGTCAAATTTTTTTTGGCATTAATATAACTATTTGGTTAAAAGGTAAATTATTTCGATTCATATTCATCGTTTGATATAAAATTAACTTTTCGTTTGAAAAATCATATGTAAGGGTTACAAATTCAACCGCTTCATAGATAATTCGTCCTTTTTGCTTTGAAATTCAAACTTTATGTTAAGAATAAATCTATTTCATTATAAATGCATGTTTTATGGTAAAACCTTAACCTTCGTGATAGAAAAATGTTGAAAATTCATCTTCTCTCATAATTGCAGTTGAAACATTAGCTCCTTTTTTTTTAAATATGAGTATTTTCTTGAAAATTTCTTTCTTGGTTAGGAATTAATTTTTTATCTAGAAATGTAACTGTTCCATTGTTTTTTAAACATTTTATTGAAAATTCATCTTTTGCGGTCGACAATCAATCAGTGTGGTTCAAAATTCATCCTTTTTGGTTGAAAATGCAACCAGTTGTTTCAAAACTAATCTGGTTTGCTTGAAGTTTCAACAATTTGGTACACAATTAAACTATCCCATCAAAAATTAACTTTTTGGTATATATTCATATTGTTGGTTTAAATCAAACTGTTTGGTTTAAATTTAAACTCTGTTTATGAAAATTTAACTTTCTGGTAAAAAATTAACTTTTTTGTCAAAAAAGCATATTTGTTTGTTAAAAATTCGTGTTTTTTGTAGAACAGTAACCTTTTTGCTGGAAAATTCATCTTTTCGGTTAAAAATATAAGCACTTTGTTAAGAATTTATCTTTCCAGTTAACAAGAAATGCAATTACTTGGCCGAACGTTGAACAAGTTTGTGAAAAATTCATATTTTTGGGGAGATTCACATTTAAAGGTTTTTATATTTCCTTTAATATGATATTTACATGAATTTTATCTGGAGGAATTTATTCGTTCATTATTACTATTCTTCGTAAAAAATAACCCACTTTCCTGTGTTTTGAAAGAATTTTGAGCTACTTAACTTTTCGTTGAAAGGGGTGTGGGTAAGGTAAAACAAAACTACGGTTGTCAACGAGGGGAGAGGGGGTAGATATAGCCTTATATTAGCAACGTGCTTCATCGACGAGCACCACACGGAAAAGGAAATGGGTCGACTGGCTGCCACGCGATGAGAGCGCCACGTGCCTTAGACGCATGGGCAGTCAGATGCTTGACTTCGGAGTTTTGCGAAACCTGCGCGAGAGAGTTACCAGCGAACGGCTATAGCAGAATACTAAGCTGCTCTGTGGCAACTTTTCTGCCACGTGCTTGGGCTCTAACCGTGGCAGAAAACTCACCACGGACCATGGCAAGTTTTGTGACTTGGCCGTTGGCGCGTAGATCTCCTTTGCAAGTGTCGCCGCCCTCCCGAATCAAGAGATTGACCGCCCATGTTTCGAAGCGCGTGGAGCTCTCATCGCGCGGCAGCCAGTCGACCCAGTCCCTTTTCCGTGTAGGAAGACCAACGATAAGTCATCGGCCAACGCCCA
>CAKNXH010062442.1:13613-63427 GCA_932178445.1 Andricus quercusramuli
TGGGCGGGCGCCCCCCGGTCCCCCCCTCCCTTTTTCGGTGCATAGAGAATAACGTTTTTTTTATTCCCCCCCCCCCCCCCCCCCCGATTTTTTCCTGTTATTTTGCTAAACAGTTTTTTGTGCCATCAACAAATGAATATGAATTGTTATTCCTGACTTATAATCGTTTTAACAGTTTAGAAAATTGAAGCGCTTGGGTTACGTTTCAAAATCAGTAACTGATTTTCTTTTTACGAAATTAGGTGCGGAGGAATATTTTGGAGAGAGAGTGCCAGACCACCTACCTAGACGGAATCGTAATGATTTTGACCATCAAATACTTCTTCCACCCGTTTCTTCTTCTTCTTCAGCTGGAGATTTACCACCTCATTTCGATATTCAAGAAGGTTCCAGCGTTGATATTAGAATGTCTGATACAAATCCTGTTCTTGGAATGCTCAAACCTTGTCGATCAGGTAGGCTTCCTGACTGGATTTACAAAAAAGTAGTGGATGATCACTACCGGGTTTATTTAGTAACTCCAGGTGGCGCTGCTTGGGTTTCAGAACCGATATATTATAACGAAAGGCCCCAAGCCACTATCGCTACCGAAATTGATATTACTGGCCTTGTCAAACAGCTTATCCCAGAAAATATTTTCGTAATCCTACAGAATAAATATCAGATATTTAGCCAATTGAGACCTTACCAGCCACGTTCCAAGAGAACTTTTATTGAGAAGAAGGATGCAACGAAATACAACATTTATGTAAAAACTCCAAACGGCAACAAATACAATGGACATTTAAACCTTCCACCTAAAAGTAACTGGTCTATTTGGTAATTTGGTGATTGTGAATTCTCTCTTGTTAAAGCTTCCTCGGTTTTGATGAACACATTCTCATGACGCGTTTCAGTTTCTGCAACTCGTTCCTGGATTGATCATTCAGATGTTGCAAAATAAAGTGCGTTTTATTGTCTTGTGTGTATAATTATAAAAAGTGCGCATCCTATCGAAGGAAGAGGTCAAAAGTGAATTCTTCGATATAATTTAGGCGACTAATTTTATTAGTAAACATTTTATTTTACCCTCTGTCGTTTTTTCTTAGAATTTAATTTCTTCAGTTTTAACGTTATAATTTAGGCAAGCTATTTCATTCTACAATATTTTATTGTATAGCTTGTGTTGTGTTTCTAAAAAAAAAATACTTTCTAATGTTATTATCCAAAAATAATATATGGGAAATTTTCAAATTTTTTTTTTTTAACCTCTGTTCATACATTTTTCATCGTACCTTGTTTTGTTTTTCCAAGAACTAGGGTTTTGTTTTTTAATTTTAGTTTTTACGGGTAAAACAAATACTACGTATTCTATCAAAAAATGCTTAATGGTAAATTTATAGATTATTCTTGGATAAATAATTTTCGTCTTTTCATTTTTGTTCCGAATAATTCATGTCGGTTTTCTCTATTGTGTTTGAATTGTGTGGTGAGTGTGTGCTGTGTGATATTTTCTGTTTCTTGCGTTCGCATAGGTACAAAACGTGCCTTGTTATCTTCTTACCGAACGAATTAAGGAGGTCCGGGTCAGTGTCGAACGTTACGAAGTTCGGGTCGGTACCCCTTACTGGTCTTCCTTGAATTAGTTGTGTGAAATTTATGTAGTCTTCTCTTGGAGGCAAAAACTTTGACTATTATTCCAATAAATTATGTTTTTGGTGCTCAACAATTAATGATCCTGACTCAGTTACTTTTTTTTTACCAGGATTTTTAAATCCTGCTTGTGCATTATGTCATTCAGCAAGCGCTACTCTCATCCATTTTTCTCATACCTCGTGTCGTTTTTCCGAAAATGTATTTTTTTTCTTTTTGATGATATACAATTTCGTGGAAGTCTCTTGATATAATTAGAAGAAAATTTTAAGATGAAGATTATTATATATTCCTGGATAAAAGAATTATTAACTGATATTCTTTTTGCTGAACCGGCGAATTGAAATAAAAACATTAGGGTTAGTCCGGCGGAGATGGCCGATTGAAAAAAATTCTAGAAACACTTGATTGCGCTATTTATCTCTCCGTTCAGATTTCAAGTGTTTTCATAATGGATTATTAGACGAGCTTGAACATAACCTCAAAATGAACACATTGACTCATGAATTTGATTTCGTGGCTGGTGTGCCGATCTCTACCGGAAAATTAGGATAGAAGCCATAAGAGGCGTCACTTCGATCGATTTCCATATTCACAATGAGAGACAAGGTTATGAAAAAGTAACTGAGCCCGCAATAACGTTCTACTGCAAACACTGGAAAGCACTATGGGAAAATAGGAATATTCGAAATTTGTTGTGATTTCAATCAATAATCTTTGGGAAAGCTCTGACAGCATCTCTCTCAGTTGTGCAATCGAAAAACGCAATCGATGATAGTAAGTATTCGATTGCACTGATACTCGACTGAGCCAAAACAATTGAATGTCATTGTAAGTTTAAAAAAATGTCCTTAATGAGCGTCAACCTCTGACAATGATAATGATTCTCGTAGATCTCACAAAAAATATAATCACATGTAATTGCTTTGCTAAAAATGATCTTTTGTTAAATCAAGCTCAGTGCAATCGAATACCTGCCATCATCGATATGAATGAAATCGAAGAGAAAAATGGCAACGCAAGAGACCCTGATAGCGATTTACCCAAGATTTTTGTCATAATCACAAAAATTTTCGGAAATACCTATTTTCCCATGGTGTTTTCAGTCAAACATTATTTTGTGCAGTTTTTCTGGAAGTAAATCTGTTTTTTTTTAGTGTCAGTATAGACATGGAGCCAAGTGATGCTTGTACAAGTTCAGCTTAGGGCAAATTACATCTCATACGCAGTTCTTTTTCGCAATACAAAAAAGCAATTTTATGAAAAGAGAAAATGCAGCAATTAAAAATGATAGTTGCGAAAGTGGAATATTTGAAGTCTGGAAGTAAAAAAGGCTTTCTTAATAGTTATGAAATTTTCATATTTATAGGTTTTCAGGAAAAATCTGTGTACGACCGTTTATTTTCAATAGAGAATGAATAACAGTGAGACATACAGAACAAATTTCGAAAGTTAAAGTTGATTTGATTATTTGTTGAAAATTCAGCAATTTTGTTATAAGGGCATTCTTTTTGGTAGACAATTCAACTTTTTTATTGAAAATTTGTCTTTTTGTGTTAAAAATGCATAGTTAGATAGAATTTGCACCCTTTTGTTTAAAAATCATAACAGTTTGATTGAAAATTAATCCCTGGGAATCAAACCGAAGGGCCTATGACAAAGCTATCGAACGCGTCCTCGGGTTGCGGATAGAGGGTCTCTGTACCGAGTGTTTCTGCTGAATGTGGTTACAATAATGAATGCCAATCAAGACGGAGGCAATGCGATGGACCCACCAGCATCTGGCCCGAATTTTCACCTTATACTTAAAGTCGGAAGAGCCTATTCCGGAGTGGTTGGTGGAAGGACGCACTATGCTCTTGCCGGAGACAGGCAACTTAGCCGACCCTAAGAATCACAGGCCAATAACTTGTCTGAACACACTGTATAAGATCTTCACAGCTATCCTAAATGATAGGATTGTTCGGAAAATTGGACTTGTGTGGCGAGACATGTATGAACAACGCGGCTCAAAGAAAGGCGGAGCAGGATGTCGGGAGAACCTGTTCATCGATAGATATGTTTGTAAAGACGCAGCACACTATCAGCGATTCCTATCGATGGCCTGGATTCATTACCGGGAAGCTTTCGATTCAACCCCCCATAGACTTATCATCTGTCTGTTGGAAAGCTTAAAGGTTCATCCACGCATCGTGAGATGCATAGAGAGATTAATGCCACTTCGGAAAACCAGATTTACTATCTCATCTGGAAAAAATCGTGTGATCACCAACGGTGTCACCTTTCAAAGACGTGTGATTGAGGGCAACACCATGAGTCCTCTTCTCTTTCGCCTCACATTATTGCCACTGTCTCTCGCACTTTGCCATTCCGATGGGTACCTCTGCGGGAAACCTGGAGATCGAAAGCATAAGGTCTCTCATGTATTTTACACGGACGATCACAAGATCTATGCTAGAAATCAAGGGAAACTACATTAAGCTCTAAAAATTGTCAAAGGGTACACTCAAGAGATTGGAATGGAGTCCGGGTTAGAGAAATGCGGCAAGGTTAATTTAAAGAAAGGTAAACTTAATGGCATCCCCGAAGACCCTGAGCTCATCGACAGAAGCGCTATACGACACCTTAGCGCTGGAGAGACCTATACATAACTGAGTGTGCCACAGACCCGCATTCAGGACGTAAAATCTATGAAGGATACTCTCCGAAGCAGATGCAAACGTCTCATCCGGCAGATTTGGTCTTCCGAACTGTCGGCTAAGAACAAAGTATCTGCAACGAACATGCTTGCCGTCCCGGTAGTACTCTATTCATTCGGAGTGGTTCCATGGACGAAGGGCGAGCTCAGATCCCTTGATATCGGGACTTTACATCTCACGCCGCCTAGGTGGTCACGGAATACTGAATCTTGAATGTCTTTACAACATGATTATTCTGGGTACAGCACATATAGTTGCAAATGGACAAGACCCTCTTCTTAGAATGCTCAGGACACATGAAGAAGCGGGCAAAGGGGCGTTTATGTACAAAGCAGCTGAGGAGGCCGCTGAGACACTCGGCCTTGACTCAAATACCAGGGGTGAGCAAAATGCATCAAATCTTATCCATCTTTAATACTCACTCCTGAAGGCCTGGATTAAAAAAGCAAAGGAGAAAAACTTCCGCGAAGAACTCCTTGACAAGAGGATGCACGGCATCTTCCACAAAAATGTGGAGGATCAGTAGATGTCGTATGCGCTAACGTATTATTATTATTAT
This sequence comes from Andricus quercusramuli, assembly GCA_932178445.1. Lineage (NCBI taxonomy): Eukaryota > Metazoa > Arthropoda > Insecta > Hymenoptera > Cynipidae > Andricus > Andricus quercusramuli. The sequence continues at coordinate 18,504 of CAKNXH010062442.1, forward strand.
ACAATTAAGCCATTTCCCTTTCGGGGTAGGCGTGACTTGCTCGGTTGGAAAGTAGTGGATAGGTATTTAGGTATAAAGTAGGTCGGTATATGGGTATAAGGTATATAGGTATATAGGTATTAGGTATAGATGTTTTAGATTGATCTGGAATTCTCGTGTTATTTATTTAAATGGCACGTTCATTCCGCAACACTGTTCCGACCCAGGTTTCTGATCAATCTCTCTAGCGATCACCCCAAGTGAGGAACCTCACAAAATTGTTATGTATGGTTCCTCACTTGGGCCTATGCGTATCCAAGGTCTTTGTTTCAGGCATCATTCACTCCATTGTCACTCTGTTTACAAACTATTTGTCGCCACACTTTTCTGTCCTGGCATACTACTCTAGCTTCCTTCACGTCCATGCATTTTTTCATGCAAGCTCTTGTATTTCCATGGCTTCTTATGTCTCTCCGGATTAGTGTCTTATTCACAGATTCTAACCATTCTTTCGGCGGTCTGCCTCTGGGCATTCTGCCATTTACATCACCTTTATACACTTGCTTGGTCAGTCGTTCATCTTTCATTCTTTCAAGATGTCTGAACCACCTTAGCTGATTTCTTTCCCATATGTGAACTAGTGTCGCTCCTGTACCACATTCTTTGAGGATTGTCCCGTTTCGCCACATTTAGAGCCAAGATATTCCCGATGATAGCTGCAGAGCGTGTCACGCACACCCCGAGCATCTAGGACACATACTATCTAGTTGTCCAACTCATGCGGGAACGACCTACATCCAAAGGCACAATGCGGCACTAAGAGTGCTTTATTACCATTTCTGTGACTCCTACGGAATTAGCCCAAATACCGCTCTCCTAAACGCTCCTAGGGAAATAGAGTCAATTGTCGAAAATAAGAAGTGCCGTTTATACTGGAACTTCATATTCTCGACAATTGTTTCTGTTGCGCACTCGAGGCCTGACATAGTTCTCCTTGGCTTCGTGAAACGAACTATGTTCGTTATCGAATTTTCGGCACAAGCTGAGAAAAACTTCAGAGCCAAAGAGAAAGAAAAGAAAGAGAGGTGTAAATATCTTATAAGGGAGTTGCGACGGTTATACCTGGAATATTCAGGTGAGCTAATCATCTCAATCATCGGCGCTCTTGGAGGTCCCAAAGTTTCACTGCTTAATAGCCTGAAAAGCATCCCTGTATGACAACAAAATGCTGAGATACTTGCGGGAAAAATGCAGAAGGCGGTCGTCCTTGTGTCGTTCGAAAACCGTAACGGTGAATTAGGATAAATTCACTTTGAGATTCGGAGCGCCTGTTTTCGGTTCAATGGGGATACTTTCTTGGTAGCAGACTGCTCGTTCACAGGCGCAGAAATGAATGTTCGATTAATTGAAAAAAAAACAAGACCATTTTTCAAAAGAAGAGACTGATGTGTTAGGCACTATGCCCTTGAGATTATGTGGCTAAAATATTACATGGAACAATTCATCCGTCTAGCGGGATTCATGTTAAAACGAATACACGGGCTAAAAATCAAACCTGACGAAGCGCCTTAATGTCTATACCACTGATCCATTGTGATTTGAAAATTTCTCATTTTTTTTACATTGTTTGAACAATCAGAAGGCGATATTTTAGATAATGGAAACAGACTAGGCCTCATTAACAATTTCTCAATATTGCCTTCTTATTGTCTTAATAGTATTGAAACAGCTATACGAATGGATCTTGTGATACAACTTTTTTATTTTTCTCGTTCCCCCGGCTTAGACTTTTTTTAAAAATTATTACACACATTCCTAAATGCATTTATTTATCTCTACTGAGCAATCATTTGTTTTCGCTATTGAATTAGAAAATATCTTGACAAATCTAATCAGTACATTCTAACTAATCTTGACTGGCCCGCATTTTGCTAATCGAATATGTAATATTTCACTAGTAATTAGCTCAGCTTCAAGAATTTTTGTTCAGAGTGACAAAAAAGTATCTGATAGGTAAAAAAAATCCTGCAAAATAAAATAAACTTTTTTGGATGCTCAAGTTCATTCTTATACAAGGCAAATCATTTTCACGAAGTTTGCTATATAATTGGAATTTTCTATGGAATATTAGAAAAATGTTTAGCCGAAACAAATTCTAAAAATCAACAACATAAATCTGTTTAAAAATAGCGCATGCAGATCCTGATTGTGGATAATTAGTTCGAAGCCTATTATTCCCTCGTCATTTTAAAGTTTTAAAACCCAGGCTGAAATATTGTATATAGTTCATATATAGTGTGAATTACTATATATAATATTCATTTGTTTCATACATTTTATATAAAACGAATGATTATTATATATAATACTTCACACTATATATAAACTATATATGATATTTCCGCCTGGAGAAATACTTATGTTTCTTAACTTTAGTCAAAAAGTCACAAGACAATGCATCGCTTTATTCAGCTTCTCTATTTTTCAAGTTTTCCATTTTAATAGCCCTTCTTAATTGGTTGGTTTTCATTATTGAATTAGGATATAATTTAACTAATAGAATGAGTAATTTTCCACTAACCATTGGTGGCTCACTTTTCGCTAATCGAATGTGTAAAATTTTATTAGCTGTTATTCAAATTTTACCAATTTTGATTTGAGGAGACCTTAAAGAATCTTTCCCATTAGGAAAAAAGCTATGCAATCAAAGTGTTTTTTAATTAAGTTTATTGAATTGAACGAAGATTTACAAAGTGAAAATATACAAGAAGACGTCTGATTCTTTGATCGTGTGTCAGTGAATAGAATCAATAGAATGAAACGTATAACATATGGTATCAATATCAACTCTATTGATACGTCGCAGATTAATCGATGAGATAAGTTCAGACCCGTGTTGATAATTTAAAATTAATATACAACACCCCCTCTCAACTCGGTGCTATCCATTTGGGTTTATCACTCCAAGTCCTACTTGACATTTCCGATGACTCGGACCAAATAGTGCCTTTGTCAAGACGTCTGCAACCATTTCCGTCGTTGGTACGTACTTCACATCCAGCTCACCTTTCTCGAAGACTTCTCGCACATAATGATGGCGTATGTCTATGTGCTTTGTGCGAGCATGGTGTATTGGGTTGTTCATCAGTTCCTGTGCTCCTTGGTTGTCGCAAAAAACCTTAGTTGGTTTTCCGTTCAAGTTTGATGAACCAACTTCAACAAAGAACCGTCGCAAATAAACAGTCTCTTTAGCCGCCTCGGTTAGTGCCGTGTACTCAGCTTCAGTGCTAGATAAGGCCACAGTTCTCTGTTTTCTAGGCTCCCATGAGATCGCCGAGTTAGCAAATTTAAAAAACATATCCTGTATAGGATCTGCGGTCATCAACTGCTGCACCCCAATCTGCATCAACATATCCGATTAGATCTTTTCCACTTTTAGTGAACATCAGTCTAAAATCTCTGGTCCCCTTCAAATACCTTAAAACTCGCTTGGCCGATAACCAGAGCATTTTGCCAGGATTCTGATTAAACTGGCATAGTGAACTTACTGCGTAAGATATAACGGAACGTGTAGAAACTACTAGATACATAAGAGACCCAATTATAGATTGATATGGGACTCTGCTCATTTCTTCAATTTCCTCTGCAGATTTTGGTTCCATTTCCTTGCTGAGCTTCACGTTGTCATCTAATGGAGTAGACACAGTCTTCGAATCTTGCATCCCGAACTTTTGAAGAACATCTTCGATATATTTCGTCTGTGACATGAAAATTGAATTTGTGGATGAATCCTGCCTAAATTCTATTCCTAAGCAATAATGTAATTTTCCTAAGTCTATAATTTGGAATTCTTGTGACAGACCCTCTTTTAACTTTTCAAAAGTTTCAGCTTGATTTGTGGCAACGATTATGTCATCGACGTAAACTACGACGATTAGTATTGAGTCTTCAACTTTCTGAATATAGACGCATTTGTCTGTACTGAGTGGTTTCAATCCTAGCGTCTTGAGTTTTTGGTCTAGCTTTTTAAACCACTGGCGCCCTGATTGTTTAAGGCCATAAATTGACCTTTTGAGTGAGTACACAAGATCCTTGGTTCCTGTTTCCTCGAAAACTTCAGCTTGCTCCAAGTAGATTTCTTCTTCCAGATCACCATTAATGTACGCCATCACGACGTCGAGTTGGTACAACATGAGACTTAATTCTGCTGCGATGGCGATAGTAAATCTTATGGAACTTTGCCGACCGTCAGGAGCAAAAGTTTCAGTGAAGTCCATCCCAGGTTGTTGATTATAGCCTTTAGCTACCAATCGAGCTTTACGACGTTCGACGTTGCCATCTGCGTCGTACTTCGTTCTCAAAACCCATCTACACCCGATGACTTTCTTCCTTTTGGGCCGTTCAGTTAAAGTCCAGGCTCCAATCATGGTAAGAGCATCAAACTCTTCTTTCATGGCTTGTCGCCATTCTTCTTTATAAGTTCCAGCAAAAGCTTCTTCAACGAATGGATTTGCGGTCTCTAAATGTGCCAAGGATGCAACTTGTTTGAAAATTTTTCGAGGTCTACCTCTCTTTTCTGTCTTTTCTATCGCTGGTCGTCCGGGCCCTCTTAAATTCATGAAGTGGTGTGCCTGATACATCAATTGAAGGTTGAGTTTCATCTTCCTCTCATTGACTGCTGAAACTGCTTGCATTATCCTTAACTGAACAGATGTTATTTGCAGGTGCAACGACTTCAGCTTTTCAAGACTTTCCCGTCACATTTTTTCAAGCCCTAAAAAATTATTTCGTAAGCTGAAAAAAGTGATTTTTCCTCATGCATTTTACATGAGCAAGTTCAAGTCAATACCGGCAGCCAGCCGGCAGCCAGACGAGACGTTTCTATCTGCTTCAAAGATTTTCCTTTATAGATTTCACGTCCTGAGTGCGGCTCTAAGGCATGCCCAGGTATGCATAAGTCTCTCCAGCGCTAAGGTGTCCTAGCGTGCTTCTGTCGACGAGCTCAGGGTCTTCGGGGATGCCATTAAGTTTACCTTTCTTCAAATTAACCTTGGCGCATTTCTCTAACCCGAACATCATTCCAATCTCTTGAGTGTGCCCTTTGACAATTTTTAGAGCTTGATGTAGTTTCTCTTGATTTCTAGCATAGATCTTGTGATCGTCCGTGTAAAATACATGAGAGACCTTATGCTTTCGATCTCCAGGTTTCCCGCAGAGGTACCCATCGGAATGGCAAAGTGCGAGAGACAGTGGCAATAATGTGAGGCGAAAGAGAAGAGGACTCATGGTGTTGCCCTCAATCACACGTCTTTGAAAGGTGACACCGTTGGTGATCACACGATTTTTTCCAGATGAGATAGTAAATCTGGTTTTCCGAAGTGGCATTAATCTCTCTATGCATCTCACGATGCGTGGATGAACCTTTAAGCGTTCCAACAGACAGATGATAAGTCTATGGGAGGTTGAATCGAAAGCTTTCTGGTAATGAATCCAGGCCATCGATATGAATCGCTGATAGGGTGCTGCGTCTTTACAAACACATATATCGATGAACAGGTTCTTCCGACATCCTGCTCCCCTTTCTTTGAGCCGCGTTGTTCATACATGTCTCGGGACACAAGTCCAATTTTCCGAACAATCCTATCATTTAGGATAGCTGTGAAGATCTTATACGGTGTGTTCAGACCAGTTATTGGCCTGTGATTCTTGGGGTCGGCTAAGTAGCCTGTCTCCGGCAAGAGCATAGTGCGCACTTCCACCAATCACTCCGGAATAGGCTCATCCAACTTTAGGTATAAGGTGAAAATTCGGGCCAGATGCTGGTGGGTCCATCGCATTGACTCAGTCTCGATTGGCTCCCCCAACTCTAGAATAGTCGGCATTGCTGTCCGAACCATCGTCGGGAGTCCTGCGCGTTCGATTGTTCTGAACCGCACTTACTACAACTACGTTTGGTGTTGTAATTATTTTTTGTTCTCACGAGAAGCTAGGGCAAGGTTTCGTCCATCCTTACAAAGCCCTGCATGCAAGGATGAGGCTGATACTCTGAGAGGTCGCCCGGTATCTCAGGTCACTGTTTGAGACACCTGACCGAGGTGTCATTCACCTTTCGGGATGGTTAACGCCTTCGCTCAGGGATTATTCCCTCGGGACCATCCTGAAAAATTGTCCGCGGCTGCTTATTCATTATTGTAACCATATTCAACAGAAAGACTTGGTACAGGGACCCTCTATCCGCAACCTGAGTACGCGTTCGGTAGCTTTGTCATAGGCCCTTCGGTTTGATTCCTAAGGAACCAAAACCGAAACCGAACGGTTCCGGTGCCAGGAATATATATATATATTCAGAAATTTTTAACCAAATATAAAGATTTTCAAACAAAAAGATTATTTTCCACAAATTATGGTTATATAATGAAAAAGAAAAATTTTTTAACCGAAATAATGGATCATCACCCAAAAAAATTAATGTTCAACAAAGAATTTTTACTTTCAAATATAAGTTGCATTTTTAACCCAAAAAAACAAATTTTCAACAAAATAGTTTAATTTTCTATGAAAAAGCATGCCTTTATAACAAAATTGCTGAATTTTCAACAAATTAAACAATTTAACTTTAGCTTTAGAATTTTGTTCTGCAATCGAATACATACTATAGATTAGGTTTATGGATTGCACAACTGGTAGCGAGATGCTGTCAGAGCTCTCCCAAAGATCCTTGATTGAAATCACATCAAATTTCGAATATTTATTTTTTGCCATAGTGCTTTCCAGTGTTTGCAGTAAAACGTTATTGCTGGCTCAGTTACTTTTTCAGAACCTTGTCTCTTATTGTGAATATGGAAATCGATCAAAGTGACGCTTCTTATGGCTTTACATGATTCGGTCCAGCTCAGTGCAATTTATATTTCATAGTGTATTATTATTACGAATCGTCTTCGCTGGATTCAACAGGAATCAATAGGATTACTGCAATTTAGAATGCTTCGAAGATAAAATATATTAATCATTACGAGATTATATATTTTTTTAATGAATTCGGAAAGAAATTGGATACATTCCGAAAGAGTAAATTTGGGGGATCGGAACGGAACCTCTTTCCGAACTCTTTCTGAATTTTTCCGACTCGGTCTTTCCGAACCTTTCCGTTTCTTCCGCTAGGGCAGGGCGTTCCAGGTCAGCAACACGTTCTCTGCCTTCTTTGAAGCCTTTGTACCACTTATAAACATTTTTCTGCGACACAGTCAAATCACCGAAGGACTTCTGCAACATTCTGAACGTTTTCGCAGCTGAAATTTCATTCCGCAAACAAAATTTAATGGCACTTCTTTGCTCAACAAATTCAGACATTGTAAAAATCGAAATATAACTTTTAGTCGTTTATAAAACACAAGCGTAACTATGTAACAAATCATAAGATTGACATGAAATTGTGCACAGATGTCAGTAACAGTAGGAGCAACATAAAAATAAAAGAGTTTGCCCGAATCGGTTAGCCCGCGAAGTTTAAATTAAAAATTCACCTTCGTTTTTGCCCACAGTAGTATTATTCCCTCATATTACCATCAGTCCGTTTCAGGAATATGAACTTCGTAGAATAAAAAGTGTACAATATAATAATTCTCGAGAATATAATGTGACGAAGAAAAATTACTCTCTCTGTTTGGAAATGCATAATCAAAATGCTCTGCATCCATTTTTCGCGAATGTTTGTGAATTAGTGTTTAGGGACATGTCACCGACCGAACATATTAGCTGTATTTGGTTATGCATTTCTAAGCATGCCCGTGGGAAGCGCCATCTTCACCTCACACACTGGTCAGACAAAGTACATCTAGATGCGAAACAACTACTTCGAAACTGAACGGATGTGTGGTAGGTCAAATGAAATTTCTGTGACGTGGAAATTATGGCGCATGCCGGCGGTTTGGATACCTAGACATTGGGATAAATGAATATTCGGGGAAAAGAAGATCATGCCAAATGATAATTCGGCTAAATGTAAAATATGACGTATAGAAATTCGTCCAAATGAATATTAGGTTATGTGGAAATTGGGAAAAATGCTATCAATACTATGGCCATCACATCCTGAACATATATGGCCGTCTTTCCTAATTTTTCGGTAAAGATGGGCCCACCAGCTACGAAACCAAATTCATGAGTCAATGTGTTTATTTTAAGGTTATGTTCAAGCTCGTCTAATAGTCGATTACAAAAACATTTGAAACCTGAACTTAGAGATAAATAGCAAAATCAAGCGTTCCTAGAATTTTTTTCAATCGGCCATCTTCCCCGGACTAACCCTAATGTTTTTATTTAAATTAGCCGGTTCAGCAAGAATAAAATCAGTTAATAATGCTTTCATCCAGAAATATATTATTATCTTCATATTAAAATTTTCTTCCAATTATATCAAGAGACTTCCGTGAAATTGGATATCATCAAAACGAAAGAAATTACATTTTCGGAAAAGCGACACGAGGTATGAAAAAAGTGGATGAGAAAATCACTTAAAGAATGACAGGATGCACATGTAGGATTCAAAAATACTGGTAAAAAAAGTAACTGAGTCAGAATCATTAATTTTTGAGCACCAAAAACATAATTTATTGAAATAAGAGTCAAAGTTTTTGCCTTCTTGCAAAGGCTACATAAATCTCACACAACTAATTTAAAGAAGACGAGTATGGGGTACCGACCCGAACTTTGTAACGTTCGACACTGACCCTGACCACCTTGATTCGTACGGTGAGAAGATAACAGGGTAGACAAGGCAAGGTTTATACATATGCGAACGCAAGAAACAGAAAATATCACACAGCACACAGTCACCACACAATCCAAACACAATAGAGAAAACCGACATGAATTATTCGGAACAAAATTGAATAGAAAAAAATTATTTATCCAAAAATAATCTACAAATTTACCATTAAGCATTTTTGATAGAACACGTAGTTTTTGTTTCGCCCGTAAAAACTAAAATTAAAAAACAAAACTCTAGTTCTTGGAAAAAGAAAACAAGGTACGATTAAAAATGTATGAACAGAGGTTTAAAAAAAAGGATTTAAAAATTTCCCATAAATTATTTTTGGATAGTAACATTAGAAAATAATTTCGTTCTAGAAACACAACACAAGCTAGAATAAAATGCTATAGAATGAACTAGTTCGCCTAAATTATAACATTGAATCTGAAGAAACTGAATTCTAGAAAAAAACGACAGAGGGTACAATAAAATGTTTACGAATAAAATTATTCGCCTGAATTATATCCAAAAATTCACTTTTGACCTCTTCCTTTGATAGAATGCGCACTTTTTATAATTATACAAACAAAACAATAAAAATACGGCTGTGGCCATATCAGTGCACATTATAAAGTGTAAATTATACATTTATTGAAACCAACCATTTTTCGGGGTGGCTACAAATAAAGATTACTGGCAAGTAAGGAACAAGTATTAGAGCGATGAAGAAAAAAACTTCACTTTTTATTTTGCAACATCTGAATGGGAAATCCAGGAACGAGTTGTAGAAACTGAAACGCGTGATAAGAATGTGTTCGTCAAAGCCGAGGGAGCTTTAACAAAAGAGAATTCACAATCACCAAATTACCAAATAGACCAGTTACTTGTAGGTGGAAGGTTTAAAAATCCATTGTATCTGTTGCCGTTTGGAGTTTTTACATAAATGTGGCATTTCTTTTCATCCCTCTTATCAAATAGACTCTTCTGGCTACGTGGCTTATAACGTCTCAATGTCGTAAATATTTGATATTTATTATGTAAGATGACGAAAACATTCTCTGGATCAAGGTGTTGGGCAGGGGAATTAATATCAATTTCGGTAGTCGCCTGGGGCCTTTCGTTATAATATAGCGGATCTGAAACCCAAGCAGCTCCAATTGGAGTTACTATATAAACCCGGTAGTGATCATCCACTACTGGGTTGAAAAGCCAGTCAGGATACTTGCCTGATCGACTAGGTTCGAGCATTCCAAGAACAGGATTATGATCAGACAATCTAATATCAACGCCGGAACCTCCTTGGATATCGAAATAAGGTGGTAAACCTCCAGCTGAAGAAGAAGAAACGGGTGGATGAAGTCTTAGTTCGTCAAAAACATGACGATTCCGTCTAGGTAGGTGGTCTGGCACTCTCTCTCCAGAATATCGCTCCGCACCTAATTTCGTAAAAAGAAAACGAGTTACTGATTTTTAAACGTAACCCAAACGCTTCAATGTTTTAAACTGTTAAAACGATTATAAGTCAGGAATAAAAATTGATATGCATTTGTTGATGGCAGAAAAAACTGTTAAGCAAAATAACAGGGGAAAATCGGGGGGTATTGAAAATAGCACTGACCCCCTCTCCCCTCATTGACAACCGTAGTTTTGTTTTACCCTACCCACACCCCTTTCAGCGAAAAATTAAGTAGCTCAAAATTCTATTGAAACATAGGAAAGTGGGTCATTTTTTTACAAAGAATGGTAATAATGAATGAATGAATTCCTTCATATCGAATTAATGCAAATATCATATTGAATGAAATATAAAAAACTTCAAATGTGAATCTTCCAAAAATTGAATTTTTTACAAACTTGTTCAACTTTCGATCAAGCAATTGCAGTTCTTATGAATTCTTAACCAAGTGTTTATATTTTTGACGGAAATGATGAATTTTCCTGCAAAAAGGTTAATGTTCTTCAAAAAAACATGAATCTTTAACAAAAAATTTTTATGGTCAACAACAAAGTTAATTCTTCACCAGAAAGTCCAATTTTCATAAAAATAGTTTAAATTTAAACCAAGCAGTTTAATTTGAACCATCAATATGAATATATACCAAACAGTTAATTTTTAATGGGATAGTTTAATTGTCTACAAAATTGTTGAAACTTTATTCAAACCAGATTAGCTTTGAAACAACTAGTTGCATTTTCAACCCAAAAGGATGAATTTTGAACCACACTGATTGATTTTCGACCGAAAAAGATGAATTTTCAATAAAATTCATTAATTTTTAACTAGAAAAAATCAACTCTCAATAAAAAAAACAATGTTCAACAAAAAATGAAATAGTTACATTTCTAGTTAAAAAATTAATCCTTAACTGAACCAGATAAATTTAGACACAAATATTTGCATGGTTAACCAAAAAGGAATTTCTACCTAACAAGAATGATTTTTGTAAAAAAGACAAATTTTCAGCAAAATACATGGACTTTCAATAAAACATTAATTTTAATCCAAAAATGAAATATTTACATTTTTAGTTGAAAAAAGGTAATTCTTAACTAAAAAAAAGAATTTTCAACAAATATCATCAATATTCATATCTTGCTTACTCTGGCAGTCTTGAAATATAATAAAGAAGGTTTTCTGTAAATTTTTTCAACGGTTCTTTCGTTAACTTCCAAGTTGAAATTCAAAACTTGTTTCAAAAGCCTCCAGGGGCCAACACCGTTCAGCGTGGAAATTTATTGGAGATTAAGAAATCAAATTTTTTCTTCCGAATGACAATTTTGCTTAGTCAAACAAATTTTAGCGTACTAATGGACTTGTACAAATAATTACAGTAATGCAAAAATAAATTACTACTTATATTATTACTACTACCGTGTTCTTCTAATGCTTGTAGTTTGGCGTGATCTCGCATAAGGGCCTTCTGACGTCCCCCGTCGCGCCTTTCTTGCCTTTCGACCTCAACTTGGTGTATTCTCACCAATTCCATTTCTCTAGCTACAAAATATAATATAGGAATTTTTATTCAAGGAATACCTAGTAACCTTATAACTAATTCTGAATCGGTTAAAGACTAGTATTTTTTATGCCAGCCGGGAAATGAATGTAGTCACTGTAAATAAATAATTTCTAGACCTCGAAGGAGCTTATATGACAGTCAACAAATTTAGCTTGTGAAAACAATTGTTCAAACAATTTTTTTCACCTTAGGCATTTTTATAAAAGAAAGTTGCGTTTCTTCAAGGTATGATCAGCCCGTTATTTAGTGATTTCTCCGTGCTATGTATCTACCTATCTAATTGTTTAAGGGGTTAGTCAAGTTGCTGGCACACAAAAAAAGGCAATTTTTACTATTTTTTCAAAGACAGGTTTATTTACATTGAAACAGATGTTGTGGCATTCGAATACTATATATTTCGAGAAATCACAGTAATTTTTTCCTTATAGAACATCTGCCAATAAGCGACTTGTAGTCCATCTCCCAGAATTCTAAAAAAAAAGCGTTTTGCGGTGATCAAGATATCTAAAGAACGGCTCATCCGATCGCTACCAAATTTTAACCAGTTATTTATAGCAGTAAATTGTTGTCTTTAATCAGAGCATTTAGCGATATTTCAATTTTTCATAAAATGGCGCACGTTTCAACATGATTTTTTTTTGCCGATAGGATAAGCCATTCCTTAGATATCTTGATCACCGCAAAACGACTCTTTTTAGAATTCTGGGGGATGGACTATAACTCGCTTATTTACAGATATTCTATGAGGAAAAAATTACTGTGACTTCTCGAAATATATAGTTTTCGAATGCCACAACATTTGTTTCAATGCAAATAAACCTGTCTTTGAAAAAAATAGTAAAAATTGCCTTTTTTTGGGTGCCAGAAACTTGACTAACCCCTTAAACATGCATATTCCGGCAATGTGACGCGCTGTTGAATCTTCCATGATGATATGAAATTAAAAATTACGGATGTGGAGTCATTCGTTTTCAAATAAACTCATGTGCGTCACAAAAATTTTCTGCAAAATTTAAAAACTGTCCACAAAGCGGTTTAGGCTGTCTGCGATAAAAATCATCAGCACTTGTCTAATACTTTGAGGTCCAAAATGTTTTTACATATGAAAAAATTATTTGAATAATGGCTTCTTTTGAAACTTTTTGTGATGTCAAATATTTGAAACCATTTTTGAATAGTTCAATATAAGTTTTTTCTATTTTTAAGGAGTATTCACCGTTATACGCTTCACAAGAACTTGAGGCTGAATAGTTGATTTTGATTCTGTTTAATTTACGATTTAAACGAATACAATGTCAAAAGTGGTAATTTTTACAACAATATTTTGTTATTTTTTTAAAAAACTCTTTCGGCATCATGATTATGTCAGTTACACATTTAGTTGTTCGTCACTTTGCGGAATTATATGACCTTCATATCTTGGACAATTTTGTAGATTCGGTGATTGAGCGCTTTTATGTTCGTTGGTAATCACTTATTAAAGTGTTCAAACCTTCGTATCGTGGGCAGTTTTTAAAGTTGGCAAAAAATTGTGGTGGGGCATATCAGCGCATTTGGAGACTTATGACTTCATATCCGTAATTCTAAATTTCATATTACTATCGGAGATAAACAAGGTTTCCTGTGCATTTTTTGTAAACAGGTTTCTCGGGTTTACTTTTGGAAACATGAAAAGCTACAACATTTTTGTCAATAGAAAAAAAGTGCTTAGTCAAATTTCCTATAGAAGAATGGTTACTTTTAAGTTGAAATTCGAAACTTGTTTCAAAAGCCTCCAAGGGTCGAAGGCGTTTAGCGCGAAAATGTATTGGCTATTCAAAGTATAAATTTGTTTCCTTTTCCCTTAATAACAATTTTTCTCATTTGAAACAAAATACAATGTACTAATAGACTTGCACTAGTAATCAAACTAATGCAAAATGGATTACTACTACTATTATTACTACTACCTTGGATGGCCTACGGATAACTTACCTTGTTCCTTTAGGATCTTCCTTAATTCCCTTTGGAGCTCAGTGCGGTGTGCTTTCATGGCTGGCGATGCCTTTCCTGCAGCTGAAAAATGTAATACAGAAATTTTCAAATAAAAAAATGGTCTAACGAACCCCAAAAATTTGCTATAAAACCTTTTCAACTTCAATAATTTGGACTTTAGGGACCCTAGAATAGTAAAGCAGATACATGTTAAAGTTACTAGAAAAGTATAGCATATGCAAGGTAAATTCCCCACGCGTAAAGTTGTTCTATATTCAAAAAGAAAAGGTCTATTGGTCCAGATCAAATATAGCTCAAATATAATCACAAAGTCAGTTAATATGAACACATGACTCCAGGAACGGTTGAATCTGATCTGGCTCATGGTGTGGTTTCTACACGGAGGAACTATTGGTTGTGAAATTTGGCATTATAATATTTCTTTTTACAAGAGTTAGATGACCATCTCAGAGTGGTTTAACCGAAATCAAAAAACAAAATTGAATGTAATCTATAGGTGAATGGCTATCGCCGGAACCAGGATTTTTTAAAAATCTTGAAAATTCAATTTTGTATATGCTTTCAAACATGAAGACCCAAAATTTCATGATTTTTTGCAACTATTTTTTTATGAATGAAAAAAATTTCAATATTCTACGAAAATCCTAGTTCTGGTGATAGCCGTACGTGTGTTGAATTTACCATTAAAAGTATAGAGCAATCGATCGGACCATTTTTGAGAAATCATGGTCGCCAGTTTAAAAAATGTAGTTTCGAGAAACCGTCACACGGAATGACCCCCATAATCATTTATCATTATATTCCAAAGAAATTAGTAGCATCACAGTTTTATATTCACGACCAAATTTCGGGGGAAAACAATAATGTTTTTTAGAGGAAATTAAGCAATACGTATTTTTGCGATTTGCAAACAAAAAAATTTTTACGACGTTATGCGGATTTGAATTTTATCTTTGTTTTTCCAAAAAATACCATTTTTTTCTTTATACTTATGTCATTTTTGACCTCATTTTTGATATTTAAGATTTTTTTTCATTCTGTTCTTTCACAGACGAAAAAATGTGAAGAAAATAATTGGAACAGTTGAAAAAGTTCTACAAAATATTCCTTTACTCATCTATGACATCCTGTACCATTTCCGAGGAAAGTAAAAAAATTCGATATTCCTTTCAGAAACTACAGTTGTAACAGAGCACTCAATACCTTAAACTGTACAAATCTGTTATAAACTATATTATAAATTTTTTTTCTATGCACAGTTTCAAAATCAGGACACACTTGTCGTTTGGAATTGAAATTTATTCTTCGAGTTTTACCTATTATTGTGAATCTAAATTTGCATAGACGCATCAAACAATCATAGAATTATAAAAAAATGAATAAAGACAATCGAATTTAAATTGTTCATTTATATATAAAATTGGAAAAACAAGTTGGAGAACTAAAGAAATATGGCGTTTTATGCAAGCTAACCCAGTTTTGTGGTCAAGAGAATTTTTTAAATGAATTTAATTTAATTGAAATACTTCTACGAAAATTAAAGTTATTTGCTCCAAAAATTATTTCTCCATCTGAAAATTTAACTAATATGTTTTTTGTTAAAAATTTAGATTTTTCAGTTAAGGATTTACCTATTTTGTTGAAAGTTTGTCTTTTTTTATAGAGAATTAACCTTTTTAGTTAAAATTCATGTATTTTATTTTATTTCTTTGGTTAAAAATAGTTTTTTCTTATTGGAAATTAATTTTTTAAACTAAAAGTTTAACTCAATTTCTTATCGAGATTCTTTTACATTCAAATTTAATCTTTTCGGTAAAAAAATAAGATGTTCAGTTGAAAATTCATTTTATTTGCTTAAAAAGTTATTTCTCTAACTAAAAAATAATCTATTCTATATTTTGTTGAAAACGTATGTTTTTTAGTTGAAAATTCATCCACTTAATTGAAATTTTATTTTTTTCTAGTAATTTTCAACCTTTTTGGTTGAAGAGGCAACTATTGTGTTGAAAATTTCATTAAAAATGAAAAATGTTGATGGAAAATTGATGTATTTTCTTAAACATTATTTTTTTTTGTAAAAAATTAATCTCCCTGGTTGAAATTTCATTTCTACAATAGAAAATTGCTTTTTATATTGAGAATTAACTTCCTTAGATAAACATTTGAAAATTAATTTTTCAAACTGAATATTTAAATATACTCCATATTTCCATTTTTTTATAGCCATTACATCTTTTCGGTTGAAAATTAAACTATTCTCTTGAAAGTTCATTTTATTTGTTCACAAACTTATTTCTGTCTCTGAAAATTAAACTATTCTATCCTTTGCTTAAAATTTATTTGTTAGTTGAAAATTTGCCTTTTTTCATTGAAAATTCATCTTTTTGGTCTGTTGTTTGTTTTTGTTTAAAGATGCACTATTTTACGTGAAAGTTCATTTCTTTTGTTGAAAATTGAACAAATTTTATTATTATATTTTTAATAATCACAAAGTCAACAGAAGAAGAATAAATATTTGAATCGCGCGCCATTTCATTTACCTTGCCTTTCCATCTTTGTGGTTTCTTTTCTGTTTTTCTGGCAAGAAAAAAGTGATTGTGCATGAGTGACTTTTAAAGTCGGATATATATAATATTATTTAGCAAAATTGCAAGTTATTCTTTCATTAATTAAAGTATTTACTTTTAAGTGACTTATTATTTAATATCTACAATAAAAAATGCATACATTTTCCCCATTTTTCCTGTTTTCAGTTCTACAAGTTTTTAGGTTATTTTGTTGCATGTCGAAAAAAAGTTGTTTTGCCATTCTGCGATTCAATTTATATGTTTTAAAATGTCTCTAATCATGTTTCTATATATTTCCAGTCTTTGTATTATCGACATTTTTCATTTCGTATAACGACAAAATAAAAATAGTGATCTTTTAGAGTGAGGTTTGTTCAAGGTATGACAACCCCATTATACCAATTAAAAAATCTTCTGTCAAGGAAACTTGTCAAATTTTCGTGAGAATAATAATAAAGAATTTTCTATATTTTAATAATTTTTTTCCTGCACCATTTTTTAATTATTCTTTGAATCCAGAAAGAAGAAATTGCATATATATATATACATACATAGAAAACTTCAATTAAAACTTGGAAACATTTTTCTCAATACTATTTCAAAAATAATGTTATTGGGAGATTTCGAAACATACGTATTACGTTGAATTCGATAAATAATGAATTTGATCATCTTTTATACATTCTCATCATTTATGAATGAGAAAGTATTAGAATTGTCCGAAATTCGACACCACATTTTTTGACCGATCTCCACGTTTTTATACTGCCTGAATCCGAAAATCAGGTTTTTACGATTCAGGACATCTTTTTCAAGATTCGAAAATTATCTGTACGGGTATTCATACAATTTGAAAAGAAGAACAATTCATCCTTACGACTTTTTTTGATAAAAAAAATTACCAGAGTTATAGCACTTACAAAATTCCAAAAAAAAACACACGAAAATTAACATTTTCAGCAAAATAACGTCACGATATGAAAAAATTCAAGAGAAGAAAAATTTGGATTTTTGAACTCCCTGCAAGATTATCGTAACACTTTTTTTTTAAATTTCCGAAATGTCACAACTCTGACAATTTTTTATATCGACAAAAGTCAGAAGGATGAATTGTTCGACTTTCAGAGTTCTGCAAACATACGTACATAGAATTAGTAAATTTAGAAAAATTGATTTTTGGCGTTTCGGCGATCTCAAACTGTTCATAAAAAGGTTTATTATGTTTATATATTCAAATTGTAATAAACGTTATTTGTACGAAAGCAATATTTTATTTATTTGAAATATTTGAATAAATATTTGGATCATTATTTTAGTACGCTTCGTGAAGTCGCACGAAAGTCTCATTTCACTCTCACGCGTGCATCAACTATCATCCGTGCGAGCGATATGCGTCGCATATGATGACACATGTCTGCATCAGTGACTTCACGCTCGCAGAATGAATCCGCACGCGTGCGAGTAATATGCGTAGCATATGAGACTCTAATTTTGATCTGGGATTGTTGACTATTTTTTCTGAATTCCAATATTTTGTCCATAGTTGAAAAAACTCATAATGTACCAATATTTATTATTTCAACACATACCTTGGATTTGTGCATCCAAATGCTGCAAAGCCAGCATTAGATCATGCTCTGAAGGCTGCGTATCAACTGGCGCATGATCATAACCATCTGTAAAATATAATATCGGGTTTTTTATTTGAGTGAGTTATCATTAACGCATTCCAGAAATTACGTAAATCTTCATAAATTTCTAGAATTGACAGACATTCAATTTTTGTTGTTCTTACGAAATTGAATTTCCTCTAAAAATATATAATTTTAAGTTAGAATTAGAAATTTGTTTCAAAGGCCAGCGCCGTTCAGCAAAAAAATTAGAATTTATTAAATAAATATTTTCCTTATCTGAGTCACAGCAATTTTTTCATAGTTCAAAAAATGAATGTATACTAACGTTGTGGAAATATAGTTTGACCATGTCCGAAGCCTTGTCCCATCTCCATCCGCAATAAATCTATTTGAGACTGCCCTGTTGCAGTGCCTAGTCGTGGTGTACCATCTGTATATTACAGTAAAGGGATTTTTATTCAAGAATTTTTTTTTAAGAATCTCAAAAATGGATTCTCCCAAATTGAATATAGCCCAAATGTAAACCCAAAGTTAGTTAATATTAACAAAACCAAGAGACAACGTTTCGATGAAGGTTAACTATTCTCAGAATCGTGATACCCTGAATTATGCATTTTGAGAGTATCATGTTATTTTGACTTCTTATTGTTCATCGATAAATGGCAAACACTGAAATTTGAACGTTATTTCGCGGTTATATTTTATGAAAAGTGAATATATATCATCTGATAATGGTTGAAAAGTACATAATGCAACCTGTGCGTAAAATGCGGTTTTACACACTCATATGAGTGCGTAAAACGTCCACGTGAGTGCTTTAAAATAAGAATTTTTACCCACTCATATGGGTGTGTGAAACGCATTTTACGCACTCTGTGTCAAAAAAATGAAGGATATTTGCACATGCATCTTCAAAATGAAGCAGTCAATTGAATAAAAGGTAAAAAAAAATATAAATCATTTGTTATTATATTTCAGTCCCGTATAATGTATATCGAAAAATTTTTTCCATGAAGGACTTTGCGCCAATTGTCCAGTCCCCGCCATTACGTCGGTATTAAAATGTTTGTAGGCTTATCATGGGTATATTGACAAAAGATAATATTGTGAAACAGTTTTATCTGCTAGATCGAAGCATCAGTCTCATATTAAATTTCTAGGTATACTTTTGGCACGAAATAAAATGTGACACAAAAACGCTTCTACTGAAAATTCACCTGCTACCACCAAGGTCCCTTTTCTCGCGGCACGATACAATTATTGTGCATGAAATGTCAAGAAAGAAAGTCTGAAAAATGTCTTGTAGTATTCAGTTTTATCATTTTTTTAAAACATATATTAGCTATATTGGAACCTTCATTTCAATTTTTTAACTTTTGACGTCAAATTCAAAATCAGAGACACTGAAAATCCCTTTACCTGTATATCAAGTTTCAGTAAAATATGTAAAAATTTGACAACTTTGATCGCCATAATGTGTCAACATTCTGAATTTGTATCCCATGGTGTTAAGTTTGAAATCAGCGACTCCAAAAACATATTTGTACCAAGTTTTATACGGATGCGACAAAAAATTTATTTTTCGCCACTTTTATTGGACCCTGTTCCACTGTCTGGTTGCTAGCATCAGTTCAGTTGGGCATTCTGGCGTTAAAGATAAGCCAGGATGGATGTAGTATGCTTTTAAAGATAATTTTTTCATGACTTTTGAATCTTTACCCTGCAGAAAGTTGCATCGTTGGAGGACCAAGAAACTTCAAGAAGCCATAGAAACATTAAAATTTCAAACGCGATTCATACGCCCACCATACCATTATCGAAGCTAACAAAAGTTACCGGGTAATTGCCATAAAAATCTCATATTTCAAAAACTTTCTACATATATTTCCACCAATTTTACAAATTCTCATAAATTTCTACACATTTCGTGAATTTTCATGAATTTCATAAATTTCAGTAAGTTTTAGAAATTATAGTCTGGAATATTGCGTATGCGCCCAGCAGAGGCGTTATCAAAAATTACGCGTGAATTACTACACAATTCCATACATTTCAGAAGTACCACTACTACTGAAACATTTTTTCACCGAGAAAGAAGATGCAAAATCAAATTTCCTATAAAAATATGTACATTCTAAGTTAAAATTCGCCACTTGTCTCAAAGATCTACAAAGTTCAACACCGTTCAGCAATAATAATTTATTAGTGGTTGAGAAATAAAATTTGGATTTTCTTGAAAACCCCAGCAAATATTTTGTTAGTGAAAAGATTATAAAATACTAACGTGGTACACTGGAACTAGAACCATCATGACCGTGCCCTGCTGATATTCCAGCTGGATTTTCCATTCCATAACCGCCATCTGGAAGGTATAATGTAGGCATTTTTATTAAACAATTTTTTAAACGAATTCCAAAAATTTCAAATTGGCGACTGAAAAACCCCCCTTGTATGAAGTTTGCTACAGCTGCGGCAAAAAATGAAAGTTTTCGCACTTCTATAATTGCTACGACTGGATGGATGCAGTATTATTCTAGAGATTACTTCTGAGTGGCTTCTGAATCTACACGGAAAAAACGCCAAAGAGAAATTTTGGGCATCCACTGCATGTTACATAAGAGCCCTGCTAGAAATTAAAGAGCTGCAGGACACATTTTTCTGTCCTGGCATACCCCCTGTAGCTTCCTTTACGTCCACGCATTTTCTCATGTATGCTCTGGTGCTTCTATGTGTTTTTATGTCTCTTTGAATTATGTTCTTATTCACACATTCTAACCATACTTTCCGCGGTCTGTCATTGGTCACTCTGCCATTTAGCTTACCTTGATGAACTTATTTTACTTGTCGCTCATTTTTCATTCTCTCAACATGTGCAAACTATCTCAAAGAATTGCTTTTACATATGTCAACTAGTTTCCCCTCTACACCACACTCATTGAGAACTACTTCATGACTCACGTTATCCATCAGTGTTTTGCCACATATCATGTGCAGGAATTTCATATTAATCGCAATCGTAAGCATATTCTTTATAAACGTAGAATTATGCATTGATTTTAGCTTTACTTGATATATTTTTACTTCTGATGGTAGGTCGGTCTCTACCAATAACCTTCCTTCCCTCTTCTATACATCTATCTAACTCCCAATTTATCTTTCCATTATTAGTGAATAGGCTACACAGATATACGTACTTAGCCACTTGTTCTATTCTCTTCTCATTTAGGACTATATTGCACATTTTGTTATCACCCCTTCCTTCAAAGACCAAAATTTTGTTTTATTTACGTTTATTTTGCGGCCCGCGTTCTTCATTCTTGTACTCAGTTTGACTCCACCATTTCAACCTTAACATCTGCGAACTCTAAACCACGTAAACTCAGTGTCCTGAGATCCACACCTCCTTCATCATAGAAGGGCATTCTTAGACACAGGACTTTTCAAGGTTTACTTCTATCCACCTTGTCAAATACATTTTCTAGGCCAACGAATGCACACAAAGCTTTTCTTCTTACTCCCAATTTGTTTCCTGTGATATGTAGTATATATAACTCATGTATAAGTCACATTTATACATTTCATTTGACTCTCTTCGTGCATGATCTTCTTGGCATAAATCCACTTTGGACTTTCCACATCTTTTCGTCTGTTATTGTCATTACTTCACGAATAATTATTTTCGAATACATTTAACTTACGGTACTTAATAAACTGATACCTCTAATTTATTGCAGTTACTTTTATCTCCCTTTCCTTTGTGTATTGGTGTGATAATCGCTTTCTTCCAATAATATGGAACTTCATCCATCTTGACACATAAATCTATCAATTCGCACAAACTGTGAGGAATGTAGTCGCCACCGTATTGGAGCATTTGAGCATTATTACTGTCTACACCAACAGCCTCATCATTTTTTAGTTCTCAATCATATCCCTAAACTCAGAGGCACAAACTCTTTCAATTAGATTTCTAACGTATTGTGTACTTCACGTCCTAATCATTTCTTGAAAAAGTCTCTCAAAGCCATTGCTCATGCTGATTATTTCTGAACTTTCGCCTCCTTCCATATTGATCAACATCCATTTATGAAACAGTTTCCTGCTTTCTTCAAACTCGTTTTACATTTTCTTTTCTTCTTTTGTTCTCATTTCATCTTTACTTTGTTCGACTAGTAGTTTAACTTTCCTCCTCTTGTGTCTGTAATCACTTTCATGTCTATTGCTCTCCTCATCGTTGAAACCTGTGATGCTCAATTTTCTGTCATACGCTTTTCTTTTTTTCGGGCGGCTACTGGGATTTCATCCTTTCACCACGCGTCAGCAGACATTCTTCCCAAAAACAAAATACCACACACTTCAGTCGTACTCCTAACAATGACATCCTGGACTAAAGCTGATGTGCCCTCTATATCTTTAGTGTCTATTAGCGTCTTTCAAGTTTCGTCTATAAGTTCATCTATCCTATTTTAAAAATCTATTCGCACTTCCGGTTTTTGTAGATTCTCGATCTTGATTCGCGGTTGTTTTCTCTTGGTCCTCTTTCCTTTCCATTTCTGGCCTAAGTTTATTTTGGAGTCTAGAAGGTGTTATGCTCCTTACCTTCGGGGTGGGATTTTTTGGAAGTAGTCAGAAGGATATACGTCGGGGCAGGGACGGACTGTCATCGAGGAAGGAGCCGATGGACAAGCGTGTGCATGGAAAATTTTCAATTGTTTCCTCACTGCAGTGAGGGTCCTAGGGCCATGGTCCTAGTGGGCCCTGTACTAAATGCGGCCCAGGGTATGCCCTCGGCGACCCTACAGGGCACAGGCTCGCGGCCCACCGGGAAATCTCCCAAATTCCAGATGGCCAGGCCGTGCCTGGTCGGGGGTAATGATCAGTGATGCATTCAAAACCCCTGATGACCCTTGTATCTATTGCTAGCCCTCTCAATCTTTCATGTGCAGCAATGAAGTCGATTATACTGTGGCTACCTCATCTAGACTAGGTGTGACTTTAGATCAAATTATGCCTAAACCAAGTACATATATGAATTAGATAAGCCCTTTTCGAAGCATAATATAACTAATCTTCTCCCGTTTTCATTTGTTCTTGGATCCCCAAAATTACCTAGCACACTTATTGCACCCTTACGTCGGACGTCGACTCATTCGTTAATACAAATCGAAACACTTGTTCATTATTATTACCTCGACACAAGCTCTATTTAACATTAAAATTCGCATGCATTTTATGTTTCAAAACTCTCTAAAATGTCTAAAGTAAATCCGAACTGCCACTGCTCCTGATTAGACTGTCGCCATTTTATTTTGCAGCTTCCATAATCCACAGGCGCTCTAGCGATAATTCTTTCAGGTACCTATTCTTGATACCTCTATGAACGCTCTTTCTGCTATAGGAAAAATGGTCAAAATATTAATTTTTGCTGATCCAGGGATCTTTCTAAATTCTTTCGTTCGTTTTCAGCTAAATGTTTAGCTACAATAGGGAATAATATCCCTGCTGCAGCTTAATTTTTGTAACTGTGTAGTATCATATAGTGTCCTAGAAGGCGTCCTTTGCTTCGCTCGGTTCATCAGCAACTGGGGCGTAGCAGTCTATGGTAAATAACCTTCTAATTCATACTTTCATTCTAACCCACAACAATCTGGGAAATACTAAGCCATGCATCTTGACATGCTATTCCGCTCTCTCGTTCATAATCGAACCGATATCTTGCTACCATGTGATTCATTATCTACTTCTGACCATAATTCAAGTCCGCCACCCAGCACCTCATTTTCTATGGTTCTAATGTGGCATCCCTTTTTCTTTGTTTCAGGTAGACATCAAATATCTAGCTTCCTTACGTGCATAGTTTCTCGTAATTCTCTTACCTGAAAATCAGTCACCCTTCTAGCAAATGCGTGCTCGTCTAGCAGAATTGTTATTAAATTTTACTGGTGAATTAATACATACTTCAATATCTTTCTGTAAATGCCCATAAATGCTCACAAATTTCCACAAATCTTTATAAATTATAAATTTCTGAAATTTACAGAATTTTTTTACGGGTTTTACGGGTTTACTCTGAAAGAAGATAAAGCTTCTACATTTCTGTGTGAAGAAAAAATATACACAATCAAACTTCCTATAAGAATATGTACTTTTTAAGTTGAAATTCGTAACTTACGTGAAGTGCTATGAGTTGCGGTATAGTCGTGTCCGAACTGATTGTAGCCCATCGGCATCCCATAAGGATTGACTACTTGTGGAACATATCCGGGTGTATGCGGCTGCAAGTGGTTTGCTGCTGAAGGTTGATTATACAGTGCCCAATTATTTGGTGCGTGAGGGTCATTCATCTGCGAAAAAGGATGAGGCTCATTCGACTGCCAATTATATGGTCCTTGAGGGTTATTCGACCACGGATCTGCTCCATCTGTAAGATATTATAGAGGTATTTTTATTAATGAATTTCTTAATGAACTCCAAAAATTGACTTTCGTTCCAAAATAAAGATAGCCCGAATGAAATCCAAAAGTCTGTCAATATTAACAAAATCTATGATCAAAATTTCGATGACGTAAATATATTTCGATAATCTAGACTGTATGTGGATACAATATTTAGATAATATATATTATCTGATAATATTCAAAAATAAGAGGTTTTTTTCTCACGCGTCTCCAATATGAACAAATGAATTGGAAAAATGTAAAAAGAGAGTGAAAATATTAGTAATTATAGTTTTGAAACGTATAACTTATAAAAAAACGTGAACCGCTGTGGGACGTCAGGCAGAAGAGATAACTTCTTATTGCATCATATTGCATCATGTTGCATCGTATTGAATCAATTGCATCATATTGTATTATACTATATCAGAACAAAAATACAAAACGAACGCAAATAAAGATTGAAAATTTACAGAAACCGGAAGTGCGAATAGTGCGAATAGAGTTTTAAAAGAGAGTAAACGATCGCATAGCGCTTATAAGCAATAAAGATATAGAGGTCGCGTGGACTTTGTTACGGGATATCATTTTTAAAACTGCGACCAAAGTATGTGGTACGGAGATTGTAGGGAGAAAATCTGGTGATGCATGGTGGAATGATAAAACTGAGGCAGTCCAGAACGAAAAGAAAGAAGCGCACAAAAAACGCTGAACATCGCAGATCTTAGGGACGAGGAGAGAAATAGGCTCAGAAATGATTAAAGACACGAAAATAGGGAAGTTAAGCGAATATTCAAGGAGAATAAACATAAAATCAGAATAAAAGAAGAGAAGAAAATACAAAACGGCTTTGAAGGTATTATGAAACTATTATTAAAACTTTTCAAGGAAAGTAAAAGTAGAAAGTTTGTCAGCATGAGAGACAGCAAAGGTGAAATGCTATATGATATAGACGGGATAATAGATTCCAGATCAATCCAAAATATCTATACCTAACACCTATATAACTATCTACCTTATACCTATATACCCACCTACACAATACTATTTTCCAACCAAGCAAGTCAAGCCTACCCCGAAAAAAAAACCCACTCCGTGAATGATGGGGTAAGAACCAGGCTTTGCTCAATATGTCAGGGCACACGCTCTTATCAGGTCACTTGATGGCATTATAATCATGCGTCCGTGACTGATAATATATACCCATTTCAAGCCTGAGAGAAAAATGAGCTTCCTCATTTTTTTATAATATTCTATCATAGCATATAATACTGTAGCACATTTTATGTTATTACATTATATTGTATTATTTTGTATCATATTTTATCACGGCATGTGATATTGTATCATATAGTGTTATAGTATATCATTATATTGTATCATACTGTAACTTGGTATAAAATGCTGTGTATCATATCCTAATGTATAATATTGTATGATATTGTTTCGTAATGTATCACAGTAAATTATTATGTATCATATCATATGATATTGTATCATACGTACAATACTGTGTCATATTACATCATATTAAATTATACTGTGTCATATATTCTGGTAGTAGTGTATCCTAATCCGTCATATTATATGATATTGCATCATACTGTATCATATGAAATCATATTGCATTCCATTGTATTATGTAGTATCATTTCGTGGCATACAGTGTGATATCATATCATAATGTAGCATATTGTATAATACTGTATCATACTGTGCCATATTGTATCACATTGTGTCGTATTGCATTATATTGTATCACACTGTATCATACCAGAGAGGGTGAGAAGTGGAAGAAGCGATGGAGAGATAGAGAGGGAGAGGGTTGAAAGGATCAGTCACGTGGAGAAGCGAAGAAGACATACAGGAGAGGGAGCGTTACCAGTGAAGTGTTACCCGTATTTTCCCTCAAATCATGCTAGATTTGCGAGTTTACACCGTGTCACACAAACTTATCATTTTTTTTTAATTTCCATAAAGCATTTTTTGCCGATTATCCATTCCTGGGCATTCCCATCGATGTCAAAAAAAAGCGAAGCCAATTTTCATCCCTCAGGATGTTTAGTTCAATAAGAATTTGCGCCATTCTACGCTATTTCATATACTTATGCAAAACAGCAAAAAAATAAAGAAAATCCTTTTCCTGAAAGAAATGGTAAATTTTCGAAATTCGTAAGTAAAATATAAAACCATCAGACGTAAATAATAAATTGGAAAAAAATTTATTATAAACAATTTCTTCCTGAAACTTTTTTATCAAAATTCACGATGTAATTATTCTCGTGTTTATCCAGAGCCTTCGCCTGGTCGTCGCCTCGGTTCGTTCCTATTGCCACTCCCAACTGAACCATGGCCTCCAACCGAGAGAGGCCTATTGTGAGTGGCACTGCGCGATACTGGTGTCGTAACCGAATAATCCGTTGCATTGGGGAGTTAGCCCAAAGCAACGTGGCTGACTGCAAGAGCCGGAGCTCTCGGGCAATAGGGTCGCCACATCCCTACTCTTAGGTCGCCACATCCATACGCTTTTTATTCATTATTGACACGAAAAAAAGTAGATAGTTAGATTCACATTTATGTATTGTTAACTTCAAGTTTACTTGTTCACATAGTACAAGAAACAATTCAAATAGTTTTTTACACTGAATGAGATTGTAATCTCAAAATATACAAAACCTAAAGTCAGCATTACTACTTCAAATTGTAGGAAGAAAGATTACTAGGAACAAGTAGCTTCAATAACTATTTGGAATAATACAGTTGAACATGTAAACTGTATGAATAACTAATTCACATAAGTAAGCTTGAAATTAAAAAAGAAGGAGGACTTATAACTTGCTTATCAGTAAAACAACAGATTTTCGCTGACATTTTACAAAAGGAAATAAATTGTCAGAAACTATTTTACAATGGTTTCTCTTTCTTCATAATATTAGTTGAGATAATTGTTATAAATAAACATAGTGAATAACTCGACTTTATACTTCGATACAGTTTTTTTGTTTTGTACCAAATTTTCAGAATATAAAAATATTATGAAAAATTATATATAAAAAAATACTTTTTTTTACATTACTTCTGCTATGGAATTTTTTGCTTATGATATTTTTAATTCCTTATAACAGTAAAAATGATTGAGATCGTACTTGATGTAGCCACCCAGGTTCGAATATTATAATATTTGGAAGAACTTTTTTTAGTAGAATAATGCATTGTTTCCGACATATCATTTTTTGAATCAATAATTAAATAGTATATTATGCACCTAGGGGGGGGGGGGGGGAAAAGTGCCTCTCCCCCTTGGCGCATAAGATATTTTTCATAACAAATGGATGATTTCAGACATTTCTCGAAATACAGTCATGATTTCAGTCCATATTAGATTTTGTATAATGAAGCATCAAATTAATGTTAACCTAATCTATGGTAATTTTAGAGGTGATTTATGGTAACTAATCATAGATTATCCAAAATTCATTTCTGAAAAATTCCATAAATCCCCGGAAATTTATGGAAAATTCCGGTAATTTATGTTAATTTCACAGGTGAATATGGTAACTTACCCGCAATTTCAAAAATTTCCATAAATTTCCGGAAATTTATCAAAATTTTCCATAAACTACCGGGAATTTATGGAAAGTTTTGGTAATTTATGGTAATTTTACAGGTAAATATGGTAACTTACCATGGCATACCCAAAATTCATTTTTTTAAATTTCCATAAATTTCCGGAAATTTATGAAAAATGTCGGTCATTCATGGTAATTTTACAGGTGAATATGGTCACTTACCCAACATTCATTTTTTAAATTTCCATAAATTTCCGGAAATTTATGAAAAATTCCAGTAATTTATGGTAATTTTATAGGTATATATGGTAACCTTCCATAAATAACCGCAAAATTCTATTATCTGCAACCAAAATTTCCTCTCAGTTTTTACCGTGAATGGGCTGATAATCATAAAATGCGAGCTCATAGATGCATAATTTTCATTATTCATCTCTGACGTCACTTTTGAGTCCCTAGGTAGTAAAAAGTAGAGCTTTAGCCCCGCTTCATAGGCATTGAGAAGGGCTGAAATCATGCATGTGTCATAAAAAAATAATTTGTAATACAATTTTAGTTCAAATTAATTTCCATATTCAAAGCACTAATAATTTTTCCAACCTTTTCACATTGATGTTTGTAGAAATCAATACCATTTATTGAAAAAAAATTTTTTCTCATTTTCTTAAGATTTTCAACAAAAATAAAATCTACAATATTCTACTGTGATATCGCGATCTTTAATATTCGTTTCTCGGAACCGATTTTTTTTTGTATTAAACAGTTTTTATTCTAATTCAGCATCCTCATATCTCATGAGAAAAATTTTATTTTGGCAAAAAATTTAAATTTGAATCACTATTCAATGTTTGTTTCATCTTAAAATAGTGATTTCAATTTTGCATTTGATATATTATTACAATGCTTAAAATATTTTTTTATTCATACACATATCAGTTATGTAAATTAATGTTACGTTTCAAATGAAGTGAGATGATAATAAAGTAAAATTAAAAATTCCAAAGATTTCATTCAAAATCATTTTTTCAACTCTTGATTTACAAAAATGCAATATATGTAGTTTTTAAAAATTGTAATTTTAACCATTTTATAATAATACATATAAATTACTAATAATATATTTACTGTGTGAGTTTATACTTTTCAGCAAAATATTTTTCCCTAGCTCGTTACAATTTATTAGATATCACCTGTAAAAGATTAATTAAAGAAATTGTAAGTAGATATTTATTTTCTTAGCTGGCCACGTTTTTCTCAGAGAAAACGCTTGATCGAGACTTTGTCAGAAAAATCTAAGTGGTTCCGTAGCTCACTTGACTAAGGCGTGCGCTATATTTAGGTTTCAGGACAGGTTTTAGGTAGGCAGGTAGGGTTTGATTCCCCAGCGGGGGCGATTTTTCAAAGCGTTTGAGCGCGCGATCATATGTATAAGACTCTATGCGTGCGATTGTGTAAGAATAATCGTGAATTACGTGCAGTTATCATATATAACATAATTTTTTTCCTCCTCAAATCGATCGACATTTTACATCATTTTTGTTTTGTATAGAATGCGTGCAATGCATATATATATATATACATAAACGCGTTACGATGCGAAATCGGCAAAGTTACTCTTCGCAGAAGGAAAGCTTACTACACGAAATAGTAAATTCTTCTCGCTGAGCATTGATGGTTACCAAGTGATGCAGTGCATCTTACTATTTGAAATTGTTCATCCTACTCTTTTAAAGAGTCAGTTTAACACACCTGAACAAAAAATAGTAATTTTAACAAAATTCACGACGAAAAGCTGCGGTTCAATTTAAAATAGTTAGAACTAGTGGTTTCGAGAGTTCTTCTCACGATCCACTTTTTTCCGTGGAGAGAAGTTGTAGGCTCCGTCAGTTACGATCATGGTTCCTTAACGCAACTGTTAGCGTTTTTCTCATTGACTACTAATTGGGAAAAGATTTTTTACCAAATAATACTACTCGAGTTAGGAAAAGCAGTATAATTAGAAAATTGAGAACACTATATATAAAACTAATGAATAAAGAGTAAGTTTCGTTCCGAGTCGCGCTTTTGTGCTTTCCGTTCTCGATTCACAAGCGAACTGACTCTCTCCCGCATCCATTCCACATTCCGTCTCACAGTCTCATTCCTCGTTCCCAATCAAACTCATTCAAATTGAACAGATTTTGTCGCATGAAAAATAACTTGCCAACACTCGGCCATCCTATTAGAACTCGTCCTCGAGTTCCTTGGCAGTCAAACAATTGCCATATCTCGCAGGAGCCCGTCTAACTCGATCCGAACGCCTTACTCCCGTACTCACATTTTTATTGTTCCGATCTTTCAATTTCATCTTATCACGTGGATTATTTTTAACATCAACCTGATTTTTCGAATTTATCACTAAATCACTATCGACATCGAACACTTCTTCCTCGCGATCACACTTTCTCTCCTTGTCACTAGAGTCAATCGGAGAATTTCTTCCACTTCCGTCTTCTTCTTCGCTGGCCGTCAAATCGGTGTCTTCCATCGCTGGCTTCCACGATCTCAGTTGGCTGACGTGAGCAGTTGAAGAATAGCGTCGTCCGGACTTGTCCTTTTGTAGGTCTGCTACCTTGTATGTGTCGTTAGGAAGAACCTGATAAACCATCAAAGGTCCTCTCCGTTTTCTACTGAATTTCGTCGACGTTCCCGTGTCAGTTGGGGGTGCAGCCTTTGTGTAAACGATTTCCCCTACATCGTAGCGTACATTTCGATATCTGTGTTGATCGAATCTGTTTTTGTACTTCTCCTGTTCCTTCCGAATATCTTCACGGGCTCGTTCTTGGAGGACTTCCGGTCGCCGATACAATTTCCCTTCATTTTCTACGGTTAAAGTGCGCAACAAACCTTCTTCTCTTCTAGGGGCATATCCGTAAAGCAATTCAAACGGTGTTTTGCCCGTACTCTTGTTTATTGAGTCATTTAAGTCCATAGCCACGGTCTTCAGCTTCATATCCCAATTGCGTTCGTTTGACTCGAGTGTTTCCGCTACGATGACTGGTATCAGAGTTTGATTCATGCGCTCAACTTGCCCGTTGGCTTGAGCGTGCTTTGGAGAGTTGAGCGTGTGTTTAATGCCGTACTTCCTACAAAAATCTTCAAACTTGTGTGCTGTAAATCCGGTCCCGCGATCCGAAATAAGTCGTTCCGGTGCAAGGAAATCCAAAATAAATGCTTCCAACTTGCGTATCACGGAATCAACTCCTGTGTCCTTCACGGGTTCCAATCTCACGAATTTAGTTAGGTTGTCAATGATGACAAAAACGTATTTGTGCCCCCTTCCACTTGTCACCAAAGGTCCCTCATGGTCGACGTGGATAACTGCGAACGGTCTGCTTCCAGGGGGAATGGGAAGAAGTTCCCCAGCTTGCTTCCCGGTGCCTGTCTTTGCCATTATGCAGTGAAGGCAGGATCTGATATGTTGCTGAAAGTATCTTCTCATCAACGGGAAGTAGTAGTTCCGACTAGCTTTCTGATATGTCCTGTCCAGACCTTGATGTCCTTGACAATCGTGAAAACGAACGACGATTCCTTTTCGCATCGCAGCTGGAACTACGAACTTTATACTTCCTTTCTCGCGCTTGTACAGAATTCCTTTGTAGAGTTCGTATCCTTGCACTTCCCCTTTTTCTCTTGCAGTTCGTTCAGTTTCATTTTTGCGTAGAATGTTGATTTTTTGTTGCAGTTTCTCATCTCCGTGCTGATAAAGAAGAATCTCGTCCGATTCAGTGTTTAAGGCAAACATCGTTGCTTGCTCTTCGATGTTCTCTTCCGGTGCGTCCTCTACTGGTGCTCTGCTCATAGCATCCACATGCTGGAGTTTTTCTCCCGGGCGGTGAATAATTTCATATCGATACTCACTTAAGAGGTGGTGCCATCTCACGATCTGCGGATTCTTCGTTTTGAGAGCTTGCAGATAAATTAACGCCCGACAATCCGTCACAATCGTGAAGGGTATATTAATTAGGAATACTCTCAATCGGCTCACTCCCCACACAATTGCCAACAACTCCAACTTACTCGAGTGATAGTTCGTTTCACTCTCACTCGTTCTTCGGCTTATGGCATACACGGGATGCATTCGGTTGTCGTCTCCTAATTGTAAAAGCATAGCTGCCAAACCTTTTGCACTAGCGTCGGTATGCAGCTCCGTTTTTCGTCCATTCTCAAAAATTCGTAAGATTGGTTCAGACCCCATGGCGCGTTTCAACACGAGGAATGATTTTTCTTCGGCGTCTTTCCAATCTTCTGGTAGCTGTTTTCCGTTCTTTAGCAAGGCATAGAGTGGCCCAGCAATCCACGCGAAACGTGGAACGAACCGTCTGCAAAAACTGGCCAATCCTAAAAACCTACGTAGCTCGTGTACATTCTTCGGTCGAGGGAAATCAAGAATAGCTTTTACCCTTTTCTCTCCGGGTTCAACTCCATGCTCCGAAATATCAAATCCCAAATAATTCACTTTCTTGACCAAAAACTTACACTTAGACAATCTGAGCTGTAATTTTGCCTTTCGAAGGGCCTCTAAAACCAAGATCAATCGCTCCTTTAAATCTTCCCAGTCCTTTCCAGGTAGAAGGATGTCGTCCAAGTAATATAAAACCACTTTGTTTTGAAGAGGGCCCAAAACCTTTTTCATCAACTTGGAAAAGAAGAATGGTGCGTTCATTAAACCGAACACCATTCTCGTAAACTCGCCGGAGTCGTCCGGGGTCACAAATGCTGTCTTCATTCGCGCTGCTTGGGCCAAGGGCACCTGTAAATACCCATGAGCCAGATCAATCACGATAAATAATTTTGCACCCGCCAAACAAGCCATATGGTCGTCCAAGTTAGGTAGAGGGAAATTAATTCTTTCCGTTTGACTATTCAACTTCCGAAAGTCGACCACTAGTCGTTTTTCTCCAGTTTTCTTCTTCAAAAGTAAAACCGGACTAGCATAAGGCGACGTTGTATCAGTGACCAGGCCAGCTTCCTTGAATTCGCGCACAATTTCGGCGATTTCCTTCCGCTCCTGATTACTAAAGTGTATTAATTTTCCTCTGCACGGTTTGCTTCCTGGCACTTCCTTGATGTCCATTTCAATTAGATCTGTGCAACCTAATTCCTTTACACTTTTAAATACACAATCACGATAGTCACTCAACACTTGGATGACGTCACGCTTAATTTCATCCGATTGTTCTTCTCCGACATATACTTGCTCTCGAATGACTTCACTTTTATCCTCTGGTTCTTCGTTGCTCGACATTAGCAAAACTTCTTGTCCTTTTAACACATTATTCTTTTTCTCAGTCACAATCGTCGGCTTGTCGCCCAAATTCAAAATCGGTAAAACGAATTCCTGAGAATCGTTCACTACACTCAAAAAGTTGATCGTTGCGGCAGGCAAACTCACCTTTTCATCCTTGGATTCTAATTTCTTTTTTACAAGCTGATCCAATTGCATTCCAAAAAAGGGATCACTTCTCAAACCGAATAACAACTGATCATCGAGCTTCATATAAACAACTTGCGGTAACTCAGTAAAACTCCGTCCAATAAAAATGTCAACAGATTGCGCGTCGTCTGGTACAACTAATAGTTTTATATTTTCAATCTCTATGTTGTCCACGGTCACTTTTGCGAAGATCCAACCTGGAGATGTCATCTGGAATTCCTGAGGACCCCAACATTTTATAACAGTCGAACATTTTTCAATTTTGTAATCGCCCGTCAAAGCTAAATTCGCCTTTATTGTGCAATCTGAACTTCCGAAATCCACAAAAGCCACGTGTGAATTACCGTTGACTTTAACATTCTTTAAAAACTTTTGTCCAAAATTGGTTGTATTCGTTGACACTTGCTTGATTTCACTATGTCCAGGCTTTTTCTGCTTTGGACAATGTCGTTGTGTATGTCCGATTTCGTTACACGATAAACACTTCAACTCCCTTCTCGTTTCCGTGCAGTCGCGTGACAAATGCCCAAAACCATTACAATTATAGCACTTGAAATCTCCCTTTTCGTTCTTTACGGGGGGTCGTTTGTCCGGGTTTAACTTAGTCGAACTACCTGTTTTCTCCTCTTGACCACGTTCTAGTCGGTCTTTGCTTGATTTCGTTGGTTTATCTGATGTTTGTCGATCCTTGTTGGTTCGAATACGCTCACTTCGACGTTCGTTTAATCGGTCCTTTTTCAACAAATCGTGAAGTAACTCGTCTTCGTCCTCGTGGTTCGTCGCACTTACCACCGCACACAATTCTCGCGACCAAAAACCAATCAAAATTTGATCTTTCATGTCCTCAAACACTAATTTAACACTTTTACACAATTTAACTTTTTCGTGAAAATAGGTGCTCAACGATTCGTTTTTCCCTTGCACTCGATCTGACATTCTTTGCCAGCGCACTGGTAAACTTTCCATACTCACAAAGGTTTTGCGAAAAGCAGTGTTAAACGTCTTCCATGAGCTTAACTCTTTCTTCCGACCTCTAAACCAATGCTGTGCACCTTTTGTTAGATGGGATCTGGCCGTTTCCAAAGTAAAACTGTCCGGCCAATTGTGAAGTATCATCATGCTCTCAATGTTTTCGATCCAGTCTAGCGCCGAACTTCCTCCTTCTCCGTCAAAACTTTGGATATTTTTGCTCAAATCTGGCATAATATGATAAGATGGCGTTGCTGTCTCCATCCTTACCGACTGAGCTATATGCGCGTTGGCCAATTTCTCCAACACCTCGTCGAACTTAGCGTCTCGTTGACGCTTTTCATCTAGTAATAATTGTACTACGTCTTCGTACTGCATCTCGTTGTCTACTTGACTTCCGTTTCGACTATCTCTTCCGTCGTGGTCTATTTTGTCCTGATCTTCCGTCCGATTCCTCATGGTATTTTGTGCTTCACTCCCTCTACTCAAATTACTATGATCCTTCAATGCTCCATTATTATCCCCGCCATCCGTGCTGTGTACTTGAACAGCAATTTTCACGTTTTTCTTTACTGTGTTATCCAAGTCTGTTTCGCTCTTTTCGCTTCCGCTCGTATAATCGTCATTTCTTTGTCCATCGTCGTCCACGTTGTCGCCGTTTTCTTTGTCACTCGATGGATTCGACACCTTCTCACCCGGACCCGACATTTTTTACTGTTTTGTAGGATAAATGCTCAAATAAAACGATCAACCGCACTGTACTCTGCACTGCGAACTCACAATACTTTTCCTCGAACTTTTTCAAATTTCCGACCACGTGTCAAAAATGGCGAGCACGATCGGCGTCCATCGCACTTCTGAATTGTTAGCGTTTTTCTCATTGACTACTAATTGGGAAAAGATTTTTTACCAAATAATACTACTCGAGTTAGGAAAAGCAGTATAATTAGAAAATTGAGAACACAATATATAAAACTAATGAATAAAGAGTAAGTTTCGTTCCGAGTCGCGCTTTTGTGCTTTCCGTTCTCGATTCACAAGCGAACTGACTCTCTCCCGCATCCATTCCACATTCCGTCTCACGGTCTCATTCCTCGTTCCCAATCAAACTCATTCAAATTGAACAGATTTTGTCGCATGAAAAATAACTTGCCAACACAACCAATCCCGACGCAAATGCTACGGGTACGTCATCCTCTTCTGCTCCTTCTATCCTAGTAGGTAAGCAAGAGCGGGAAATTTAGGCGAGATAACATCAGGCAACACTGTTCTTTGAAGTGCGGTCTCTAGCCGCGGATGACCTCACGCGGCAGACGGGACAGTTGGAGATGAAGGTTTCACCTCTGGATACTTTTTTAGAGCTACCAATCTTTGTAGAATTTCAAGAGGAACAGTGTTGACGGACCACATGGAATGATCCCAGAAGAACAGCCTTTTGCATCCGGTTCGCGATTAAATAAGCCTGACGCTGGCAAGCCGGAATCTTGTTGAGTTAGCTGATAAATGAAGCTTTCATACCTCCAAGACAGCCGAGTATGAGAATTATAAGACTTATATAAGTATATACTTATATAAGTATAAGAATTATAAGTACAGCCTACTCAGTTCGAAAAGAAGTGCTTGATATTTCGGCCGTTTTTCTCCCTCCTTGGCCGTGATATTACCATCGCCTGGTGCTGAGAATTCAATCACGTGAGTGATCTTGTTCTTCAGATCTTGGAGGACAATATCAGGCTTCGTAGCACTGATACGTTGAGTGGTGGAGAATGAGAAATTCCAGCATATCTTACACTGTTCATTCTCCACAACGGACTCGAGTTCCCCCTGGGCGTATGACAAGGCGGACAATATATCAACACCATAGAAGTGCCTAAGATGGAAATGTAAAACTTCTAGAGCCGCATTGTGTCTCTCTATGTACCCGTAGCGTGCATATTTAGAGCATTCACTGAGAACATGTCCCAGTGTTTCTGGCTCTTGTTTGCACACTCGGCAGTTGGTATCGCTTACAGGTACATTCATTATGTCCTCGCGGTAAACTAAGGTGTATATAACGGCGTCTTGACAGGCGAAAAGAAATCCCTCCGTCTCCGATCTCAATCCATCTGACTTGAGAAACATGTTGGACAGACCCATCGAAAGCTCTTCTTTGCGTATGATGCCGTAGAATTTACCATGAAGGGACTTGTCAGCATTTTCTCTGAGTAGAAGCGTATGTTCTGCTTCCTGTACACGACATTTGAGCACCAAAGGTGTTAGTGATGCTAGGCCATGTGTAGTGTCACTGGAATTAAATGGGAGGTCAAGCTCCTCTGCTGTAGCAAGAACTGCTCTTCGATGAAGACACTCTAAGCTTTGCAAGCTTCTACCCCCTTCATCTCGAGGGAGATATATTCAAGGTACCGAAGATCCAGGATGAAGACTTCGATGTATTCTCATCATCTTGCATGTGCTTCGGTCAAGTCGCTTCAACTCATCGAAGTTCCATTTTTCTGCACCAGACATATTGGTCGCCTGGATCTTATTCTTTCCAGATAATTCGGAAGCCCAAATTTTTCTGAGAATTTGATGATACCTTTTTCCAAGGGCCGTTTTTAACTTACGCACATTTCGGGTTTCCGCTTGCGGCATTCCGAGAAATGTATATGTTTCTCCAATATTCAGATGTCGATGGTATTTCCGCCTATGAGCTAGACATCGTGATCGTCACGCGATGATTTAGTTTCCAGTCTTCCTTGGTGTAGGTGGAACGCAGGCACACTTGTCCAGTCCAAAGCTCATGCCAATCGCTTTAGAATACCTATTTACCGCCTCGGCAAGGATATTAAGGTCCTCTTTCGAGGAAGCAGAGAGTTTAAGGTCTTCCATGTATATTATAGTATGGATTTTCCAGATTGACCTAGAATTTTCTTGTTATTTATTCAGACAATGAGTTTTTTTCTCAAGCCTGCTCCGACCCAAGTTTCTGACCAATCTCTCTAGCGATCACTCCGAATGAAGAGCATATAGCTAATTACTTTCCCTTTATACACTTGTTTCATTATACGTTCATCCTTCATTCTTTCAACATGCCCGAACCACTACAGCTCATTTCTTTCCCATCTGTCAACTAGTGTCTCTTCTGTGCCATATTGTTTGAGGATTATCTCGTTTCGGACTTTGTCCATCAGTGTTTTCTCGCATATTGTGGCCAGAGGTTTCATGCCATGTCTCCTACTGTACAGCACAGTCGGTACAAATATAGAATTATGTTTTGCTATTTAAGCTTTTTTATATATATTTTCACTTCTGAGAATGGACCCTGCTCTACCGATAACCTTCTGACCCTCGTTTATGCACCTATCTAACTCCCCATCTATCTTCCCGTCACTAGTGAATAGGCTACCTAGATATATGTACTTATCAACTTGTTCTAATTTCTCTTCATTTAGGACAATCTTGCACATTGTTTTCTCACCTTTTCCTTAAAACACAGAAAAAACTAAGTGTAAACTTTACCCGGAATTCGGGGTAAGGATTACCTGCAACAAAAATTACTCCATGTGAGTAAACTTTACCCGCACATCTAGGGTATTATTCTGCGTTTACCTACGTTCGGGAGTAATTCTCATTGTTTACCCTGAAGACCTTGTAAATGTCATATTGAACTTTTGACAATTCTAAAGATTCGGCAAAACAGCCTTTATGAAGCCGCACTTATCCGATTTGCCTGTTACACCAACCATCAGCTAACTTCACTTCAGCGATTCAAAGCTAGTGGTTTTCCAATTTTCAAATCGGTGGTGACAACTTTAATGAGAACAAAAGACAGTTTCTGCCCATCGAAGGTAATATTTATATTCTACCAATACGAACAGGTAAAAATACGAAATTACCTGCAACACTATTTACCCTAAGTTTTTTCTGTGCTATGAGTTTTATTTTATTTACGTTAATTTTGAGGTAAACGTTTTTCATGCCTGTATTTAGTTTGCACAACATTATTTGCTATAACAACAAATTGATTTTGCTATAAGAACATTGTCATCTGCGAAGGCTTACCTACGTACATTTCTGCCATCACAATTCAGTTTAGAATTGTGATGGCAGAAATGTGCAAAATTTTTACATACCTTAGTTCTGAAGATGATATATTTTTCGAGTGACTCCTGAACACAAATAAAATTCCTGGACTTTTCAATAACTATAAATTTGTCCATTTTTTTGTTTTTTCATAAAAACATGATTTTAAAAATGTCACGAATCAAAATAAATAAACACAGACTCTGGATAAATAATGTCTCGCCCTAATAGAAAATGTAACAAAAGAAAAAAAGTTTTTGTCTTGCGTCAATAAGGAAAGTGAGTTCATGAAGAATAAACAAAGTTATTAATAGTAGGTATAGGTTTTGCAACAGTTTTATGAAAAATTACTGCACTAGTTATCCTCGATGATTGTTTATTCATGAACACTCAGAGAGAAGTTTTTATTCGATCGGAAGATTTCTGTTTACTTTCGACAGATCTAATCTCTATATAGATAATGTACATTTTTTACTTTCTTAACAATAAATTCTCTGTTATCTTTCTCGAGTAAGAATGCAAATGTTTAGTTGGAAATTAGAGTATCTTCTTAGAAAATCTACTTTTTGTTTGAAACTCATATTTTGATATATGAAAATTTTGATTAAAAAAAATTAGACGGTTGCGCCGACGTGATCTTAAGTTTATGTGGTACTGCATTTAAACAAATATCTTATGCTGGAAATTGATCTTTTGTTCCTTCCTATTTTTATATTTTTCAAGCTGTATGTCACAAAAAATTCCTAAACTAGACGTCACGCCGCACAGTGGAAAAAAATACTTTTTTGTTTCAAAATAACGTATAGCCCACAGATATTTACTGATTTTTACCAAATAAAATGTTTAAAAAGCTGATGTCAATAACAGGAACATCATTGAAATCACCTTAGTTGCATGGAGTGACATCAGTCAACGATGTACGGAAAAATTCGTTTTTTTCGATGTCAATTTTTTAAATTGGGAACTTTATGATCATTTCAGCAAAATTCATGATTTGATGATTGATCTCATGAATTTTTAAAACAAATTTAATGAAAAAATGCATGATTGGGGCATCTGTTGACGAAAAAATTCTGAGAAACTCAAACTGAAAGGACAGAGATTAAAAAAAGAAATTTTCTTTGACAAATGCCCAAATAATGCATATGTTTGCTAGATTTGCTCAAAACATCATAGAATTTATCAATGAAATTATCACTGAGTTCTCAATGAAAATGACTAACATTAAAAAAAAAACAATTTTCCCATTGACAGATGCCCGAATAATGCGTTTCAAAAAATCATAAAATTTATCAACTATTCATGAATGTTGCTGAATTTATTATGAAGATCCCAATCAAAAAGTCTGATATATAAAAAAGAGAATTTTTCCGTCGTTAGATGCGAAAATAATGCATTTGTTATTGATAAATTTGTTCAAAAAAATCATAGGATTGATAAAAAAATTATGAATTTTGCTGAAATTATCATAGAGTTCCTAATTGAAGAAATTGACATCGAAGGAAACGCATTTTTCTGTTGACGAATGCCTGATTAATGCAGATGTTTATTAAATTTGTTTTGAAAAATCATGAAATTTATCAATGAATCATGTATGTTGCTAAATTTATTATGAATGTCCCAGTTAAAAAGTCTAATAAAAAAAAAAAGAATTTTTCCGTCGACAAACGCCCCAAGAATGCATTTGTTTTTAATAAATTTATTTTAAAGAGTCATAAAATTGATCAAAAAATTATGAAGTTTGCTGAAATTATCATAAAGTTCCTGATTAAAGAAATTGACATCGATGAAAATAAAATTTTTCTGTCGACAAATACCTGATTAATGCATTTGTTCATTACATTTGATCAAAAAAATCATGAAATTTATCAACTGATCATGAATGTTCCTGAATTTGTTATAAAGATCCCAATTAAAAAGTCTGACATGAAAAAAAAATTTCCGTCGACAGATGCCCCAATAATGCATGTTTTCAAGAAATTTCTTTAACAAAAATTATAAAATTGTTTAAAAAATTATGAATTTTGCTAAAATTATCATAAAGTTTCGACATAAACTTTTAAACACTTGTAATTTAAGCTATTTAACGCTTCAATGTTTTGAATTTAGCCATATACCCACCCCGAATTTTGGAACTCCAACCCTTGATGTTAAAAATGAACCCACTGGTACCACGCAGATATGACTGTGTCAAAAAATAATGTTTTTGAGAATTATAAAATATCAATAGAGTCTCTGATTATTGGGCTTCTCGAAAACACCCACTCCGATTTTCGGGATCCATTCCTTAAAGTTAAAAATCAACCCCTTGGTACCACGGAGCTCAAAACTTGGAGTGAGTCTCTCCAAGGAGCCCAGGAATCAGAGACTCTAGCCACACTGTAAAATTTTCAAAAAGATTATTTTTTGACAATCTCATATCTGTGTGATACCAAGGGTTTGATTTTTACAGTTAAGGGTTAGAGCCCAAAAATTGGAGTGGGTATTTGCGAGTAGCTCAAAAATCAGAGACTCTATTGATATTTAAAAATTTTCAAAAACATTACTTTTTGACAAAGTCATATCTCCGTGCTACAAGGGGGTTGATTTTTAACTTTAAGGGTTGAAACTCAAAACTCGAAGTGTGTCTTTACGAGGAGCACAAAAACCAGTGACTCTAGCCACATTGTAAAATTCTCAAAAATTTTATTTTTGTACAATGTCATATCTGCGTGGTAGAAAGAGGTTGCTTTTTAAGGTGAAGGGTTGGAGCCCAAAAATCAAAGTGGGCATTCTCGAGGAGCCCAAAAATCAGAGACTCTAGCCACATTGTAAAATGCTCAAAAAGGGTACTTTTTGACAATGTCATATCTGCGTGATACAAAGGGGTTGATCTTTAACGATAAGGGTTGATGCACAAAAACTAGAGTGGATATTTTGATGAGCCCAAAAATCAGAGACTCTATCCACATTGAAAAATTCTCGAAAATGTTATTTTTTGAGACTGTTATATCTCCGTGTTACAAAGAGGTTGATTTTTACCCTTGAAGGTTGTAGCTAAAAAATTTGGAGTGGGTATCTTCGAGGAGCCGGAAAATCAAAGACTCGATCCACAGTGTAAAATTTTCAAAAACATTACTTTCTGACAAAGTCATATCTGTGTGGTTCCAAGGGGTTGATCTCTAACGATAACGGTTGGAGCCTAACAATCAGAGTGGTTATCGATTCAGCAACCCCAAAAATATATAATAATCATGGTCTGACCTCCAGTCCCGGAAAAAGATATTTCATGAAGTTTTTGAGGTTATGTAAGAACTCTGACGTACTGGGTTTTTTTGGACCTCGAAATCGGATTCAGCGACCCCAACAACATATAATAAATATAGTGACCCCGTACTTGGAAAAAAAATTTTAAGATGTTTTTTTAAATTGTGTCAGAGCCCTGACATGCTGTGGTCTTTGTGACCTCGGATTCGGATTCAGCGAGCCGAAAAACATATAGTAAACATGATCTGACTTCTAGACCCGAAAAAAGATTGTTTTTTCTGTGGCTTTGTTATTATCGCAAGATTGTAGAAAGTTTGTATTCCTCTGAAATTAATTCAAACAATGAGAAGGATGAAATTGGAAACATGTTTTGTCACGTTCCCACTTTCACAATCTGACGTTCTTATTTTGTCAATAGAGTCAACAATGTCACACCGTCTCGTTGTTTTATCAAATTTTTTTATTTTTCAAGTTTTCAATTTTTATGACTTTCTAATTATTATGTACAGTACTATGTGAATATATTTCTGGATCAATGAATGATCATTTTGAAGGTCAAAATGTTGTACGTTAATAAGCCTTCAATAAATATACCAAAAAATTGAATAGCTTACAGTCCCGAGAATTATAATTATAATATAATTATTATTATAATTATAATAACCTCAAGGTACGTTGGAGTTGAAATTAATTGAAAAACGTTTTCTTAAACTATGTTAGTTGGTTCTTCGCAAAATAAATCTCTTTTGAATCCGCTTGTATTAACTAAAAAGACAGACCCATAAAAAAGTCATCGTTCGAATTATTATCTTTACTTTTCAGGTCTGAGAACCATATAGGAAAGATTTAAAGAAGGAAGAACCTTGCTAATGAGGTTTTTCCTTATTTGAGTTAAACGAAGCTTTACAGCAATGCGGAACATGACAAATTAGATTTTCATCATACCTCAATCGAAAATTCGACTCTCGATGCCTGTGAAGCGGGTCGAAAATCGAATTTTCAACCCAAGGAAAGAAAATTCAATTTTCGACCCGCTCGACAGGAATATCAAGTCGAATTTTCCATTATCGATATGATGAAAAATTGTATGCATGTCTCGGGCCGAGGCAACGATTTCACTGAGATTTTTATCTTCATTAAAACAGTGAGAAGCTATTATTGTGAAATTTGTACATATACTATATCAGCTCCACCAACAGAAAATAAATTTTTCTATTTTTTGAAAATTTCGCAAAACATATTTTTTAAATTTTTATTGAAATTTAGAAGGCCATTTGAATGATTTGCAAGTTTTCTTGTCGTGTACAAGAAACTTTCACAAAAATGTCGGAAACTCTTCAAAAAATGTTGTTTCCAAATTTGAAAATGCTTTTACTTTTTTAATTCTTATCGAATCAAACAATTGGATAAGAATAGTTTCGAAATATATTTGAAATCTAGTAAAAATTTTGATTGACATTTTTTAATCTATCAGAAAAATATTTTTTTTTCTGCTTTATGAAAGTTTTGAAAATTTTGAAAAGTATATAACTTTACTAATTTTCATCGAAATCAGAAATTTCACGAAGATAATTTTTAGGTCCTTTATCCATCTGTTAGAAACTTACACCAAAATTCCTGAAACTTGGGAAAAAATTTTTTTTTAATTTTGAAAATGCTCTAAAATTTTTTAATTTGGTTGGAAATATCTGGATAACAAAATCAACCTTCATTTTAAGACCCTTAACAATTTTATCAAATGCTGACTCGATTGGACACATCCTTCAAAAGTTAGTGTGGCTACAACATTCAGGTAACCATACAGACAGTAGACAGACAGACAGACAGACATACATACATACATACATACAGACAGACACCGACAAAATTTTATGATTTTTGGACTCTGTGAGATCGAAAATTTGGTCGATTACATGACACTCTCATGAATGAGAATGTAAAAAGTTTCAGATGCAGAGACGGAAGTAAAAAGAATTTCAAGATAAATTT
Source organism: Andricus quercusramuli (assembly GCA_932178445.1). Classification (NCBI taxonomy): domain Eukaryota; kingdom Metazoa; phylum Arthropoda; class Insecta; order Hymenoptera; family Cynipidae; genus Andricus; species Andricus quercusramuli. Next base: position 62,196 of record CAKNXH010062442.1, read on the forward strand.
TTGAAAAGTATACACGTGGGGCTTTAACGAAAAATGTTCAAGCATATGTTGGCAAAATTTCACAATTAACCTTCACGTGTACTGATAAACTTAATTTCTTGCTAACATATGTTACAAAAATTTAACTTCCCCTTTATTCATTTCCGTTTTCGTATCTGAAAATATGGCTCAATCCAGTTTCAAAATAGTAGTAATAAAATTTTCGCCACACCTCGAACCAAAAATTTTTCAAAATAGGTACAATGATAAACAACACGTTTCAACAGTTTCAAAATGAAATGGGAATTTTTTGATATAGTCGATATATGGATGTGAGATATTTTTATGTATGATTGATTAAGTTTATATTATTTTCTACTTACGAACAGAATTGAGACATATTAAAAACATGAAGAGCAGCAGGATAAGAGTCAAAATTTCCATCTTAGTAGAAAACGGAACTAACTTGAGAGATGTTTCTTGAATTTAGGCTGACAACATCTTTAACTGGCTGTACTTGTATATATACTAGCCTCCGCGTCATGTTGACAAATATCACTACGTTTAGGCGATGAAATGGTGTTTTATTCTTACGAGAAAAAACTGTTTACTCTCATCGCAAATATTAAACGTTCGAGAAATAGACACGCTCTACATGTATCAATTGAAAAAGCGACACTTCCGCAACCAATTTAAACAAATTTAAAAACTTTTCTCATTATTCTTAAAACTTGGTACTTTGGGGTTCTTGGGGATGCATATTGATAATTTCAAATCGAGTATGAAAATTACAGAATTCAAAATAATAAATTTGTCCAATTTATAGGGTTAAATTAATGATGGTGTTTTAAGCGATGTTGTTTGGCTGAGTGATATAAAATGTATAATAATATAATAGGTATTTTTTTGACATACTTCAGACCAAATAAAAGGAGATTAGTTGTTGAATCCTTTATTGCACACTTTCAGTAGCCAACGTTTCAAAGACAAAATGCTTTCCTCGTCAGTCTCTGATTTAATTTTAACTAAATTAACGAAACTGTTACTGTTGAAAGCTTTAATTTTAGAATATACTAAACAATTTAAATGGCATCAATTAATTTGAACAAAATTTAACTGGAAAATGAAGACATTTAAGCAAGACAGAAGAGGAATAGAAGTCTACAGATAATTAAGATGTTGAAGAACTTCGCTTTCGGAACGTTGGCTACTGAAAGTGTGCAATAAAGAATTCAACAACTATTCTCCTTTTA
>CAKNXH010062442.1:76210-139982 GCA_932178445.1 Andricus quercusramuli
AATATGAATTTTCACCAAAAAACTAATTTTTAACCAGGCAGTTAGTTTCGCAATCAAAAGGATGAATTTCCTACTTCGAAGATTAATTTTCTTCCAAAAAAGAGAAATCTTCAACAAAATCTGAATTTTCAACGAAATAGTTACATTTTCAAACAAAAGAAAATTTTTTGACTAGAATGATTTACCTTGTAACAAAAAATAAATTTAGTTTTTAATGAAATAGTCAAATTTTTATTTAAAAAGTACTCAATTTTGAACGGAAATCCAAAATACAGAAATTTTCAACAAACTAGTTGAATTTTCAACTAAAACAGATTAAATTTCAACCGAAAACTTGTATTCTTAACAAACAAAGGAAACATGTCCACCAAAAGCGATGGATTTTTATACAGAAAAGACGAAACTTCAACAAAATAGTTAAATTTTCGAAGAATGCAGATTTTTCTGTAAAAAAGAATAAAAATCAACAAAATTATAATTTAGGGAGAAAATAATTTTTAATACAAAATAAAAAATGCGAATGGCGATCTATTCAATAAGTTTCCTTGTTTATTTATTTTCAGAGTTATATGAATATACTTTATCTGATTTGTGAAAAAAGTGAAAAGAGAAAGTTTTAAAATATCTGATAAATTTTCTGAAATATCTTAGAGTTTAAAAATATCTGTAACCTCGTCCACACTTCTCAAATTTCTAAATATGTTTTAAACCTACGCTAATTATTCCTCAAATTTCATTTAAATATTCCAACACTAAAATAATTAATCTAAAATCTCGCAAATAATTTTTTGATTATTAAAAGTCTTTCGGAAATCTTTCAGAGTTCATAAAAAGCTGCTAATTTTTTTCCTTCGAAATCTTTGAAAATCTACATTTTCCTGTTAATTTTGTGAAATATTGTTATTTTTACAGCAATTGATTAGAAATAATGAAGTTGACTGAAAATTCATCTTTCTGATAGAAAATTAATTTTTTTAGTTGAAGATTTATTATTTTAGTTGAAAATTCAACTGTTTGATTTTTTGTTCAACTGAAATTCGAACTGATTCAGTAATATTGGCCAAATGGAAAACTTCTCAGACAAAGTCCGTTTTATATCAGAGTCCAATTTACTGATGTATTGGAATTTACGATGACCGTGTGAACATGCTTCACCTCACGTGAGTCTGGTTAAGCATTGTTCTTTTCAGACAACTCAAAATCACCGGGCCAATTTTCAGGAGATTGGACCAACCAGCTTGCGCCATTTCACCAAAGTGTATTTGACGTTATTTCAGTCGCAGAAATCCCACGTGATGTGCAAACTGCAAGATTATCAGCAGTAGGCCAATGATGCCGTGAAGTTTTCGGAAGGCGAGTGACTATATCAGACACTGAATTAACGACAAAAGTTGGCCATTTAGCCTCTGGCAAGCAAGAACGATTTTTGAGTCTCACCGAAGATAAGTTTAAGCAGACTCTAAATGTAATGCACTTTGAACATACTGCACTGCTTTTGTAAGCAACAATGTGGCACATAATGCCAAGCGGTGAACGCTGAGCTTTTTTAAAGGAGGAACTTGAGATTTTGCATAGGAAAGGGATTTAATAAACCTTCTTTCTGATGCAATGTGTGAATACGCTGATGCAGCATAAGCTTGCGTTGATGCATCAGTGAAACCGTGTATTTCCTCGTCTTTCTAACTTGATATACTACTTACCCAACGCGGAATAGATACAATTGTCAACTGCTTCAGCTTCGTGCAATAAGATTGCCATTCTTCATGCAAATAATCTTGCAGCAAATCATCCCAGTGTGATTTCAACCACCATAATCCTTGCATGGAGATTTTGGCTCTGACATTTGTAGGAGTTAGATAACCAGCTAGATCAAACATTCAAGCGATGGTTTCGGATAGGGGAACGCCTCCCAGATATGGTTGGTACCGGGGAAATCAAATACCCGGGGTGGACAAAAAGCAGCTAGGGGAAGGAACCCCGAATTCTAACCAATCATGAGTGTGTATGTGAAGAATGACATACCCCAAGGAAGTAGAAATCTCCCCACTGATTCCAATCGGGTGAAAGCCACGGTTGTCAGAGCTGGTTCCATGGATTTTGGGGGGACCAAAAATACTTGGAGAGGAGTGTTTGTGAGGAGTTAGGTGGTCCTTTGGACGTGACGGAGGAGGTGGGAGTATTGATGAACAAGCCGGACATGGAAGAAATGGATGCCAAACTCTCAGAGACGTATGCTCTCTTTGAAGAGTTACGAGGCACCATAAAAGAAATGGTGGAATTTAGTAGCACAAAGAGGAATATGTGGCTGCCAATTAGGGATGGGCTGGAACGAGCGGAACGGCTCATGAACGAACTGCGCGATCACTCTATGATGACCGAAGGGCTTCAGAATTTGGCGGTACATGTTAGACATATCAGCACACAGTGCGGCTTCATACATGCGCCATCGCATAGTAACTGTAGGGAGATCTGATTTTTATTTTGGCCCTACAAGTGTGTGAGAACTTAAACTCGTTCCATATGACCAAGAGATTCATAATTAGTCATGAAATTTGAGTATAATGATTTATTCCTTTGAGGAAGGAAGAAATTTCACTGACCTCAACATATTAGCAGAAGTACCCTCCAATGCACTAACAATAATCCAGCCAAAGATTGTGCCCTCAGCGACTGGGGCGTCAATAGGACCTTTCATTAAACCTTGTTTCGTATTTGCAGAATAAACTTCAGCAGTGAACATAATGTCAACCTGATCCTTCGAGAAAAGTTCAGGATCCGCATAAGCTTATTCGGAGGCGTACAGAGAGTCACACCATGACAAGCAAGTGTGTCCAATGTCAGTTTAATGCTTGGATTGATTGAAGATTCTATATTTAGTGTTACAATTGCAGTTGCAGTTGTCAAATGAGCTACAGCTAAACCTTCTACGATGATTGATCGTAGAAGGTAACGATCGAAGAAATGGTAAAATTTTTAACAAAAGAGGTGATATTTCAAATAAAATGATGAATTTCTGAACAAAAAATACGAATTTTCAACAAATAAAGAATTTTCAGTGAAGAGAGAAGAAGTGCATCCTAATTGTTGAACTTTAAAACCAAAAGACGATTTTTCTGTAAAACAGTTATATCGCCTTTCCCTTTCACCCATCCACAGACATCACAGTTCACCCTCCATCCACAACAATGAACCACATTTTTCCTAACCCCGCCACCTCATATAATACCTTTTTGAGTATTTTTTCTTAACGTCCAATCAAAGTAAATTGAATTAATGTTCTAAAATTTGTGAAGAAAAAAAAATTACCTTGATACACATGTAGACAGGATAATTCTCTTCTTATAATGTAATAATTTACTTATTTTTACGTAAACCACAACAGATTCTATTGAAATGTTCACGTATAGAAAAATTTTACTAAAAAACATTTTACTTTTTCGTAATAACTTGCATCATTTATGATCAAAATTAGAAAATTATTTTTTCATGAAAAAAATGCACTACATCTCTCAATGCATGATAAAATATTAGTGGCGAATGGATTACTATTGAGCAAAGACAATAATTGCCGAGCAAATAGACGACTTAAATATTTGTTATCATATTTCTTAAAAACTGAAAGATTGGTAAGTACTGCTATTAATCTATGTGTCATTCATTGTCTTCAATTTTGTACAACTTATACAGGAATGGAAATTATTATTTTTATTAATTGATATTATGATTTTTGACCAGAGAAAATATCAATTCTTACGATGTTAACGTTTTTTGTTCACTTGATCTAAAATTACTATTTTCTGAATATTGATTATTTATTTTTGAGTTTCGGAAAAAATCTCTCTAGCTCCGCTGGTGTTCGAACAACTGGTCTTTCAGATCAAAAACCATAACATCAATTAATAAAAATCACTCTCATGTTGGAATGATCTAACAAGTATTGAATGACGTCGAAATTCAATTTGTAGGAGTTTTGAAGAGAATCTTCTCGTCTCTCCGTAGCTTAGTTGGTTGAAGCATGAGACCGGAAATCTGAAAGATCTAGTGTTCTCTAAGATACTAGGTCGCCTCCTAGAGTATACAGACCTTACCCCCGCATGCGGAGCTCTGCGGGAGTGTACCTATACTTCCCTAGTTACTTGTTGGAATAGGATGGAGAAGCAACAAGACTAAAAACGAAGCGTGTGTGAGGAGATGGGAGGAGAACTAGATGTGGTGGAAGATCTTGACACGAGTCAAAAGACGAAGGCCAAGTTTGATATCTTGGAAGCAGATAGATGGAATAAGTTGACTCAAAAAGCCCTGGATGATTTGAAGGGTGTGCTGAAGGGATGCAGGATTTCTGCGGCACGAAGCATGACATATTTCTGCCGATCAGGAAAGGATTGGATGAGGCAAGGCGTGCAGTAAGCGACCTGAAACACTCCAACTACAGTGATTTGTATCTCAGAGATGCTATAAATTACGTTGGAAAAGACATCGGCGAAAAATTTGCCAAATATCAGAAGAAGGCTAAGGCGAAGCAAGGGGCCAGCCAAAACGGTACTCAGACAGAAGAAACTATGAAAACTTCCACTTCCCATCCTGGGAAGCGTGAGAGGGAGTCCAGTGGAGGCTGGCACCTCGAAGCCACAGGTGAAGAAGATGAAAACCCGTACCGCTGTAGCGGCTGCGACTTCGACACCGAAGAAGGACAATGACGGAACAAACCCTGCAACCAATAACAACGGTAAGCAAAAGAAGAAGGGGCAGAAAAGAGCTCGCCCTGAGGCGGTCCTCATAAGATCGGCCGAGGGATCGAGCTACGCGGAGGTCCTCAAGGACCTCAAGCGACAGGCGCCTGCTTCCTGAATGCTGCTTGATCATTATTTCCACAAGTCTCTAGAAAAAAAGACCCTGAAAATGCAATGAATTGATCAACGCCTCTGACATAAAGTGCTGTCCTAGACGTTTCTATGGAACTATCATAAATTACTGATCTGCTCGTGTTACTCAAGCATCTAGCTTTTCCTTTGTAAGTTCTAGGTTCTGGTATTAAGTTAAAAGCCGTTTTTTCCGCTGTCAAACTTCTGCTTAAGATAGCAGATCTAGTTCAACTATGGTTTTTGAGAAGATCTCATACTAATTCTCTTAAACCCATAGTGGAGCCTGCAATCAATCTTCTTGAGACCCTCGGTTACTTCTGGCTCTGCAGTTATTACAAGTTGGGTATATTGTCTAACCGCATTGGCGTCGATAACCTTCTATCCTTCTGTTTTCAAGGGCGTGTTTTGAACTGCTAGCCTCTTTTTAAATTTGTTTCATTTAATTGTTATTCAAGGTTGTTATCCTCCAACAGCTTCAATCAGCCAAGTTAGGGACAATCAGTCCGAACAGATGACAATACATGTGGCCACCTTCAGGTCACATTGAAGGGCTTGGTTGTTAGAGTCCATTAGACCTCACAATCGCACCTTCTTCAGCTCCCTGATTTTATTCGGTGTGCTGCTTTCAGCATAAGAACTCTTCAAAGTTCCCATTTGGCTGACTGTTGCGTCCCATTGATTCATAAGTTTACGTCTCAACCTCATCTTAGCAGTTACCCGCATGTCCACCGGAGTCCCTACCGCCCGCTACCGCATGGCTACTCCCAGATAAATCCTCACTTAGAGATTCCGAAGTATGCTCTAAGGTGCATTTAGTAATTTCCATTTTCTCTGAAGAAGATACTTCTCTCCAGACATCTTATGGCCATCTCCCCCGGACTTACCCTAATATTTTTAATTTTATTTGCCACTTCAACAAAAACAACATCAGTTGATTCATGCTTCCATCCCGGAATATATTATAATCTTCATATTCGAATTTTCCTTTCATTATATCAAGAGACGACTTCCATGAAATTAGATAACATCAAAAAGAATAAAATTACATTTTCGGAAAAAGGACACAAGGTATAAAAAAAATTGATTAGCAAAGCTCTTAAAGAATGACATAATGCACATGCAGTATTTGAAGTTAGTGGTTAAAAAAAGTAACTGAGTCAGGATTATTATTTATTGAGCACCAAAAACATAATTTATTGAAAAAAAAGTCAAATTTTTTGCCTTCTAGCAGAGGCTACATAAAGCTCACACAACAAATTTAAAGAAGACGAGTAAGGGAATGGACCCGAATCTCGTAACTTTCGACGCTGACCCTGACCAACTCAATTCGTTCGGTGAGAAGATAACAGGGTAGACAAGGCAAGATTTATGCATGTCCAAACGCAAGAAACAGAAAATAACACTCACGCAGCACACGGTCATACAATAAAAACACAATAGAGAAAACCGATGTGAATTATCCATAAGAAAAATAAAAACACAAAAATTATTCATCCAAAAATAATCTATAAATTCACAATCAAATTTTTTTTTTTGATAGAACGCGTAGATTTTGTTTTACCCGTAAAATCTAACATTGAAAAACGTCTCCTTAATTATAACATAAAATCTGAACAATTTAAATTTTAGAAACAAACGACAGAGGGTACACGAAAATGTCTACTATGTAATAAAATTATTTGCCTATATTATATCCAACGAGGAATGAGTTGCAGAAACTGATAAAATATAAATGTAATATGAAAGAGTTGAAAATAATATGGAAAAGTTCGCGTGATTAGAATGTGTTCGTCAAAGCCGAAGAAGCTCTAACGAAAGAGAATTCACAATCACCAAATTACAGTTGTCGATGGTTTGACCTTCAACTATAAATAGCCACGCTAGTACTGGGTGAACGCTTTAATAATCCAATGTATTTGTCGCCGTTTATATTTTGTACAAATATGTGGTATTGGTCTGCATACTGCGAGGAAAATCGTTGCTTATCACTAGGTGTTTTGAGATATTTTAATTTCGAAAATAATAGACGTTTATTCTGTAAAATTAAGAAGACATTGACTGGGTGAATCGGCTTGGCAGGGACATTAAGATCAATTCTGGTAGTGGCATGGGGTTGGTTGTTATAATATGTCAGTTCTGCAATCCAAGAAACTTTGCTTGGAGTTAGTACATAAACCCAGTAGTGACCTTCCGATTCTGTGAAAAGCCAGTCAGGATGATCATCTCTTTGGAGTCTACTAGATATGAGATGTCCAATACAACCATTATCATCCGACATTTTAATGTCAACGACAGTACCTTCTTGAATATCAAACTGAGGATCTACATATTGAACTGCATGCACGGAAGAAGAAGAAGAAGAAGCAGATGAAGGATTGTATTTTCGTCTTCGTGTGCGTGATTTTTTTCCTCCAGAAGATCCCTCCGCAACTAATTTCGTAAAAAGAAAACGAGTTACTTATTTCAGAATTTAATCCTCGCGCATTAAGTTTTTAAACGGTGAAAACGATTATAAGTAACGAGTAACCATTGATATTCATTTGTTGATATCATAGAAAACTGTTTAGCAAAATAACAGGGGGAAAATAGAATTGATAAATTTTTCACAAAGAAGGACAATCTTCAAAAATGCGAATTTTTAACAAACTAGTTCAACTTTCAACCAAGTAGTTGAATCTTCAATGAAAAAAATATGAGTGTTTAACCAAGCAGTTAAATTTTCAACAGAGAAGATAAATTTTTCTATCAAGAATATTAAGGTTCTACAATAGAAAATAAATTTACTACTATTATTACTACTACCTGGGCCTAATGATAAACTTAGGGTGGCTTCTTCTTGCTGCATGGCCTTCTGACGTTCCTTTTCGACCTCAGCACGGTGTACTCTCATCAACATCGATTCACGACCTCCAGCTACAAAATATAATATATTCATTTATATTAAAGGAATACCTAGTAACCTGATAACTAATTCTAAATTTTATAAAGATTATTATTCTTAATGCCAGCCGGGAAATGAACGTAGTCACTTACTCATCAGATTTAATCATCCACTAACAAGTCGTGATCGTTTCAATAAATGTAGTTAACAAATGCACTGTCTGGCTATTTTTAGAGAAAGGACTTGGTTTTTTCAACGTTATGATAAACGTCATGATGAACGTTATGACAACTGAATCTGATAAGTGAGTGACATTTAATTTCAAATTTAGCGAAGAGTGAGATTTTATAATCCATAGGTGAGCCTTTTCAGTTTGGATTCGAAACCATTTTTAAAATAATCAAATTAGTTTTTAAAAGTTTGCCATTATTAAAAACAAGCTAAGGGTCCGAATAGAAACAGAACACACCTTTGATATTCTCCTCCTAAATACTAGGCTGCGCTTTTCTTTAAACGTTTTTTTTAACGATTACCATATTTCTTCATGTTCAGTATTTGTTATAAACAAACTGAGCGTCCGATCAAAGAACCAAAAGAGTCAAGATTCTCTTCGCCATCAGATTGGATTTTTAAAATCTCTGAGATCTTCTTTTTATAATAAATATTCAATTTTTAACGCTTTGAGCTTTGTGAATTTTTGTATCACAAAAAAGTAAGATGGCCTTATGTCGATCATCACACGGTAGTTAAAATCAATCACCGTACCTACCCCCGCAAATGCGCTCATATGGCTGGGCAACATCAGCCTACACCCCCCCCCCTCAAGTTGAAAAAATAAAGTTTAGATCGCATGGTATCCGAACCCCGAGTCGAAATTTAGGCCCTACTTTGAACCTGCAACTCCTACAGTATTCGAGGCTTTATTCTCAAAGAGTGATTACCCATTTATGATCCAAAGTACTATTCATCACTGGCCACTACTTTTTGCCATCTTTTGGGCAATTGTCTGGTACCATCTCGAAAAAAAATTCGTCATTTGAGGCGATCCACGAATCGATCCATTCTTTGACTCCTTCATAAGAGTGAAAATGATATTCATCCAGGCCATGTGCCATCGATCGAAACAAGTGGTTGTCGCAAGAAGCAATGTCTGGAGAGTACAGCGAGTGGGGTAGGACTTCCCATTTGAGGTTTTCCAAGAATGTCTTGACCGGTCTTTCTCACGGAACCCAATTCGTACCCAAATTCGTACGCATGAGTCTTCAGCAAGTAATGCCTCCAGTTCAGTATCTTCGAACATTTTCTCTCTTCCACCGCCATGCTGGCCCTCGACATCAAAATCGCCGCTCTTAAAGGATTGAAACCACTCACGACACATTCCTCCACTAAAAGCAGCCTTACCGTAAGCACTTGAAAGCATTCGATGAACCTCAGCCGTAGTTTTGTCTGAATGAAAGCAGAAAATCAAAACTTCCCGCAAATAACAAGAATTTGGTTCGAAAACTGACATCTTCGATCGAGAATGAATTTCTGATACACACACACATTCACTAATTTGGTGCTGTCGTTATGTTAACAGATGTCCAAGCTTACTGTAGGAAATTGTTGACCTGCCTACCCCAACCGGCATTTACCACTGCAGCCTTCTATCGAAAAACGGCATGCAAAGTTGCGCACCTAATAATATCTGTGATATAAATATCAAGGATATTTGCAATTATTTTATGGATATATTAGTCAAAATATTTTTCAAGGTCATGCATATGAGAGCATTTGTGGTGCAACTTAGTGAGTCAAAGAAAACCCTCGAAATATGATGATTCATTTTGAATTATTCTTACCACAAAAAACATACATATAATTTCCTGAACAAACTTTCCACTAAAAGTTGTTGCTCGAAATTCGCTTCAAGATGCATGATTTACGCAATGCATCAGTTAAGAAATTAACAAATTTTATTCATACAAAAAGGTTCATATCTTACTCAATTCAGCAGCTTCAAAATATCATAAGCGAGGTTTGCTGTAAATTTTTTATGAACGGGGTTTTCGGGTTTTTCTTTTGGAATCGTAAAAAGCCGCAACATTTTTGTCAAAAGAAAAGAAAGCGCTCAATCAAATTTCCTATATAAGGATAGGTACTTTCAAGTTGAAATTCGAAACTTGTTTCAGAATCATCCAGGGGTCAAAGGCGTTTAGCGTGAAAATGTATTGGCTGTTCAAAAATTAAATTTGTTTCCTTTTTCCCGAATAACAATTTTTCTTTGTTCAAACAAAACATTAGCTTCTATTAGACTGTCACTGATAGTTAAACTAATGCAAAAATGGACTACTACTATTATTATTACTACTACCGTGGATGAACTACTGATGACCTACCTGCTGCTTTTAGGGCCTTCGTACATTGCACTTCGATCTCCTTACGGCGTACTCTAGTCAATAGCGATTCCTTACCTCCAGCTAAAAAATATATAATAGAAATGCTCAATAAAAAATCTTTCTAACGAACCCAAAACATTTGCTATCGAACCTTTTCATCTTCAATAATTCAGACTTTAGGGGCCCTAGAATAGTATAGCATATGCATGTTAAATTCCCCACACGTAAAGTTGTTCTATATCCAAGATGTAAAGGTCTGTTGGTTCAGATGAAAGATAGCCCAAATGTAATCACAAGGTCTATTATTATGATCACATGACTCCAAGAACGCTTAGATATTATCCGGCTCATGGTCCGGCCTCTACACGGAGAAACTATTGGTTGTGAAATTTGGAATTATATTATTAATTTTTACAGGCATTAGATGGCAATCTAGGATATAGCCGAGATGATAGCGTTATTACCACAGCTATACGAAGAAATACTTTTTACATATAAATTATAAATATACTGCAAACTTAATAATTGCCTTTTAGAGTTAGAAAGATTGATATTTTCGATAGCAGATTGAAGTAAGGAAGAAACAATATTCATAAATCGAATAATCGAATAATAAGGCCGTGGCAAATAACATGAGTTGAAAAATAGGTGAGAAAATTTGCCATTTTTAATGGGAAGGTTCAATAAGAGGAAAAATATTTAAATATAGTGCTTTGCGAAAATTCCCATTTAAAATAGGAAATTTAGTGAAAGTCAAAAGCAGGTAATAACTGTTTAGAGGGAACGTCTGTTACAACAATTTCCAGGGTCCAGCGCTGTTCAGTGAGAAGAATTTATTGGCTGTCCAAAAATGTATTGTTGATTGTTTTTTCTGAATTCCAATATTTTGTCCATAGTTAAACAAATTATAATATACCAATATTCATTATTTGAACACATACCTTTGCGGACGTCTTCATTTAACTGGTGCATTTGTCTGCTGTAATGAGCCACAATTTGTTCTTGCTCTGAAGGCTGCGTATTAACTGGCGCATGATCATTACCATCTGCGAAATACAATATACGGTTTTTTATAAGAGTAAGTTATCATTAACGCATGACTCTGGGATCGTTAAGATTTTGTCTGGCTTCTAGCAGTGTTCCACTCGGGTATTCTGGTTTCAAAGATATACCACGATAGAAGCAATATTTGTTTGAAGATGACCAATACAAAAAAAAAGATACGCACTGCATTTTCCACAAGAAACCTGTAGAAAGTCAAAAACAAGTATTCACCATTTTGGAAAGATCTCGGTGAGGCCAGGTGCGGAACCAGTGAAGTGAGACGTCATTATGAAACTGGATATTTTTTTTTTAATTTGTCTTCAATTTTCAATGAAAGCGACATAAGTGATGGCAAGACAGAAAATTTTGAGGAAGACGATCACCGGTTATGCCAAAAATTCTCATAAATTTCACAAATTCTAATAAATTTCCACAAATTATGTACATTTTCATCCATTCCCATAATTTATAGAAATTTGTTTTTTTGTTGTTGTTGCAAAACGGGCGTTTCGGGATCACCGAAAGCAAAATAATGTTCAACATTTTTAAAACGCGAAATTAAATTTTCTCTAGAAATATATACTTCTTAAGTTATAATTCGGAATTTGTTTCAAAGGCCAGCGCCGTTCAGCAAGAAAAATTTATTGGTAGTTACGAATATTTTTTTCTGTGAATCACATCAATTTTTTCTTAGTTCAAAAATTGAATGTATACTAACGTTGCTGAATAATATTTTGACCATGTCCGAACCCTTGTCCCATCTGCATTCGCATCAGGTCTATTTGAGACTGCGCTGCTGCAGTGCCTGGTCGTGGTGTACCTACAGCTGTAAAATATGATTAAGAGATTTTTATTCAAGATTTTTTTGAAGAATCTCAAAAGTTTTGTATTCGTCCGAAATGAATATAGCCCAAATGTAATCTGAAAGTCAGTTAAGATAAGCAAAACCTAGGGACAAAATTTCGGTGAAGTATAACTATTTTTAGAATCTTGACACCCTGAGTTATACATTTTGAGAGTATCATGTCATTTTTATTTCTTATTGACCATCGATAAATGGCAAACGCTTAAATTTGAACATTTTTTAAAGGTTACATTTTATGAAAAGTGAATATATCATCTGATAATGAATGAAAAGTATATGATGCAACATGTGCGTAAAATGCCGTTTTGCCCACAAGATCACCGCCAGTGAGTAAATCGTTCGCAGATGTTTCATGCACTATTTTTGACACACTGTACATAAAAATTCGCTTTACACACTCATATGAGCATTACATCGGTATTGAAATATTTGTAGACTTATCATAGGTATATTGACAAAATATAATATTGAGAAACAGTTTTATCTGCTAGTTTGAAACATCAGTCTCACATTACATTTCTAAGTCTACTTTGGGCACGAAATAAAATGTGAAAAAATACTTGAAGCATACTTTCATCTATAATTTTTGTACTTGTTCTTCCAAAAATATCCGTTGTTCAAATTTTTTAATTACATCACTCCGACGGCTACTTTCAACTGTGATGTTTCGCGAGAAAAGGGGCCTCAGGGTCGAAAAATCAATTTTCAGGTTAAGTGAAGGGGATGGATTCCGGAGATCGTCCCCACTCTAAATGTATGACTTCGACCGTTTCTTCAATCGCTTCTACTGAAAATTCACCTGGTAACCCTGAAGTCCTCTTTTCCCGCCGCACGTAATAATTATTGTGTATGACATTTTAAGAAGAAAAACTGAAAAATGTCTCTTAGTACACAGTTTTATCATTTTTTTGAACATATAGTCGCTATATTAGACCCTTAATTTCAAATTTTCAAGTTTTGACATCAAATTCTAAATTAGAGACACTAAAAATCCCTTTACATCAAGTTTCAGAAACCTCCCCTGGGGACTGTATCACCTTGTAGTTGGTGAGGAGTCTTTAGCATGTGGGACATGGGGGTGAAAAGGACCTCGGCCTGCATGCGTATGGATATGAATGAAAGGATCCCTATAAACGGGCTCTCCTGGGGGAGAGGAAATGGAGCCCTATAAAGAAGCTCTCCTGGCTTGTGTGATTATGGTATGGTAGAAGGGTGAAAGAGCCTAGCTAACACGGGCCTTCTGGATCCCTGGGTTGAGGCCCCTCCCGGACCGACTTACAGTTTGTAATCGGGACAGGAATGACCTGCGGCCCGCATAGCGACTAAGAAACAGCCCTCCGTTTTTTTTATGGTGGTTTACAAGCGGATATTCGTACATTGAGTATCTCACTTAGTGTTACCACCCCCCCCCCCCCCCCCCTCCTATGCTGTGGGTGTGGAGCGATCGTGCTCATGGCACTTTGGCACCTAGGGATTACGAAGGTGTCTTAACGGCCTCTCGGGGACACCGGACGACCTCTCCGAGTAACTACAGTCTTACCTCTGCATGAAGGGATCTGCAGGGGCCGACTTTTTATATCCCTAGCATACAGGTATCTCGCTAATCCAAGAACCATGGTTAGTTCGAGGTACCATCAGGGGATTAGGGGGGGCTGGTCTTTTTTGTTACAGGGACCCCAAGGCCGAACCATGGGCGTGCATACTGACGAAGGGAGTTAGCGCTGTCCCGCTGCTGGAATTATGTTCGAGAGACCTGATGGTCATAGCCATATATCTCAATGAAATAGGGAGGCTAGTTCTGGGATCAGCTCATTTTCCTTATGACAGCGATATTAACCGACCAGAGGAGGTGCGTACACTAGTGGAATATTGCAAGGTGAGAAGTATTCCTCTTCTGTTGGGGTGCGACGCTAATTCCCAGCATACAAGGGGAATACCCCAACGTTCCGTAATTCAGTCAGAAAAAAAGTCATTACCATCACTCTCTGCACCAGTAGTTTTAGGGATAGTATCGAGAAGTGGAGGGTTTCAGATAATCCCTCTCTCTCAGGTCAGTCACAGATAGAGTTCGTGTTGGAATCCGTCGTATCCGCTGGCCCTAAATGGGTCAGAAATACAAGAAGAATGGACTGGGATCAGTTTTCCACGGAACTGAGATGTGCACTCTCAGAGGTTCCCAGGTCAATTCGAGAGGTGGACACCCTGGAGATGGCAGCCAAAACTTTCACGAAAGCCATCAAAGCTACTTACGAAAGTAATTGTCGACCTACAAGAGTCCAACAGGCTGGGGAGACATACTAGTGGAATGGGAAACTCGAAAAGCTTCGCAGGGTAACCCGAGAGAGGTTCATACGTGCCAGTACTGGCAAAACGAAGGAACTATGGACGTAATTCACAAGGATGAGGGACGAATACATAGGTGCAATACGTAAGGCAAAGCAGAAGAGCTGTACCAACTTTTGCACAGACATCGAGAAGGGAGCTGAGGCGGCTAGACTGGACAGGCTGGTTTCTCGAAATCCGGACGCTACTCTCGGCACTCTGAAATTGCCCGCAGGGCGATACTCTTACTGCAGTCGTGAAATGAACCTGCCACATGTTGACTAACAGGAATCTAACAACGACTAAGGGTGATGTCACTCTCATTGGAACCATTGATTCTGGATTTCCACAGGGATGTGTTTTATCGCCCTTGTTGTGGTGCCTGGAAGTGGATGAATTACTTCATCTAGTCTCGAGTCAGGGCCTTCACATGATAGGCTATGCAGGCGATGTATTGGTTATCGTGCGCGGTAAGCATCTGGATGCACTCTTCGGAGTAATGCAGCAAGCACTGATGATAGTAGATTCATGGTGCAAGAAAACTGGATTATCGGTTCATCCTAGTAAGACAGATGCGGTTGTTTTCACCAGAAGGTACAGGTGGGGAACTACGAGTACATTGGAACTTAGAAGAAAACAACTGGAAATCAAAGAACGAGCTAAATATCTAGGAGTAATTCTGGATAAGAAGCTGTCATTGAATAAGCATCTGGAAAACAAGTGCAAGAAGCCAGTAGCGACCCTACGGCTCTGTAGGAGAGCCATAGGGAAAAGCTGGGGCTTGAAACCGGAGACACTTATGTGGATTTATACAGCGATCGTGTGACCCAGGTTAACCTTTGTGGCGGTAGTCTGGTTGAGCAGGGTCGGGCTGTCCACTGTAAATTCTTGACTGAAAAGGATCAGGGGACTGATCTTGAGAGGCGTCACTGGAGCCTCGAAGTCAACACCCACGATGGCACTGGGAACACTAATAGGCTTAGAGCCCCTACATCTTACCACCAAGGCCGTGGCTGCGAAAGCTGCCTGGAGGCTGAATTTGGTGAATGATGGAAGGACCTCGCAGGAATGAAGATCCCAGTCGACATCGCGAGAAGCCCGACCCTGAACATGCCCAGGGACAAAATGGTCACTCGCGACCTCTTCGATAAGAAGTATCGAGTTAGCCTATCCACGAAGGAGGAATGGGTTAACGGCAACGCATAACTGCCCTGTGATGGAGACAACTGGTTTACAGATGGCTCCAGGAACGAGGAGAATACAGGAGCTGGCGTATATCGTAGAAGGAATGGAATGGGCTTTACAATTGAGATGGGCTCCTACGCCAGAGTTCTACAATCTGAGATTATGCCCATGCTCCAGTGTGTCTACAAGGCAAGGGAGCACGGCAATGAAAGGAATATCCGCATCTGCTCAGACAGCAGGGCTGCTATATCAGCCTTGAATGGAACAACGACTACGTCTCTATAAGTATAGGAATGCTTTGAGGCACTGACTGCTTCAGCGACCGAAACCCGAGTTACTCTGCTGTGGATCCCTGGACACAGTGGTTTCAAGGGCAATGAGATATCGGATAGGCTAGCCAAGCTAGCAGCAGGAAGGAATTTCCCTAGACCCTAGCCAGTGGTAGGCATTTCCAGCACGTCAGTCACTAAATTAATTAACAGTTGGCTGACTGAGGAACATCAGAATGAGTGGAACTTGGTCTCTGGTTTCAGACAGGCTAAAACACTCTTGGGCTCAAAGCTTAACTCCAACCGAGGTAGGGAAATACTCAAGCTCGAGAGGAATGAAATCGAAATTCCAACAGAACTATTTATAGGACGTGGGAAATTAGGTTATCACAAACGTAAGATAGGGCTTGCAGAAAGTCCCCTTTGTTCTCTGAGCGGAAAGGATAATGAGACATCTACTCACATCCTGTGTTATTGCTCTGCGATTGCAGGGAAACGTCTAACACTCACAGGTATTTTTTTATTAGTGAGTCAGAAATATCAGCCAATAGCGTGCCTGCGGTCCTCTTCTTATGGAGAGGGCTATGGGGTCACGCTTAGGCTCACAAGGGGACGCAACAGGATTACCCAAGTGTCAGGGGCTGCTAGAGTCTCAACCCATAACTAATAATAATAAAAAATAAAGTTTCAGAAAAATATGTAAAAATTAAAAAACTTTGACCGGCATAATAGATTAACCTTTTGAATTTGTATCCGTTGGTGTTAAGTTTGAAATCAGCGATTCTAAAAACACATTTGTACCAAGTTTTATACAGAAGCGACAAGAAATCGATTTGTTGCCACTTTTATTGGATTTTGGTCCACTGTGTGGCTGCTAGCATCAGTTCAGTTGAGTATTCTGTCTTTAAAGATAAACCAGGATGGATGCAGTACGTTTTCAAAGACTATTTTTTTGTTACTTTTAAATCTACACCCTTCAGGAAGTTGCAACGTTGGAGGGCCAGCAAACTTCAAGAAGCCATAGAAACATTACAATTTCGCGCACAATTCATATATCACCAAAACATTATCGAAGTTAACAAAAGTAACCGGTAAATTACCATAGAAATCTCATATTTAAAAATTTCTACATATATTTCCACCCAGCAGAAGCATCATCAAAATTTACGGGTGGAATACTACACATTTGCATACATTCCACGAATACCATTACGTTTCCACAAAGTTCGTAAATCTACATAAATTTTTTAAATTTTCAGATATTTTTCTTCTAAAAAACGGCTTTTTGGATTTACTTTGAAAATGGAGGAAGCTGGAACATTTTTGCAAGAAGAAAGAAGATGCAAAATCAAATTTCCTATAATAATATGTGCTTTCTAAGTTGAAATTCACCACTTGTTTCAAAGATATCCAGGGTTGAACGCCGATCAGCATTAACAATTTATTAGTGGTTAAGAAATAAAATTTGGATTTTCTTGCGACCACAGCAATATTTTGTCAGTAAAAAACATTATAATATACTAACGTGGTCCACTGGAACTAGAACCACCATGACCGAGCCCTGTTGATATTCCAGCTAGATGTTGCATCCCAGAACCGCCATCTGAAAGATTTGACATAGGCATTTTTATTAAACAATTTTTTTTAACGAACTCCATAAATTTCAAATTGTTCTACAGCTGCGGCGAGAAATCGAAGTTTTCGCACTTTTATTGGTACGCCTGGATGGATGCTTTATTATTTTAAAGATTAATTTTGAGCGGCTTTTAAATCCACACAGAAAAAATGCTCACGAGAAAATTTTGGGCACCCACTGCATGTTCCAGAATAGCCCTGCTAGAAATTAAAGAGCTGGAGGCTCAGCAAACCTGTAGCAGTCATTGAAAGGCACGCATGAAAATTTCGAGCACAATTCATACGTCATACCATGAAAATCTCAAAATTAAAAAATTTCGAATATTTTATATATTTCAACCAATTTCCATTCATCTGGAACCTCTCCCATCTTGACACATAAATTTATCAATTCGCACAAACTGTGAGGTATGTACAGGGTGCGGCACAGAAACTTACTGATTTGTCTTTGGCGCCAAGCGGCGAGAAGTGGTCGGATGAGAGTGAGGAGGGCCTCATTCAGTAGGGGACGTCCTGAAGTTTCTTTAACCCCACAGTCAGTGGACATCATGCATTGGACGAAGGAACAGCGCGCATTTGCCTGCAAGGCTTACTCGGGGGGACCAGATATCCAAGTGGAAATAAGAGCCCTCTCCATAATAAGGCCAAAATTTTATTTTTTTTATATTATCAATTTTTCAAAATGTTCATTTGCATATTTTCCAGAATCTTCGATGAGGGTAAAATATAAAACGCGATCGTGGGGAATATTTTATGAAAAAAGGTAAATTTTGTCTTTTGATCAAAAAGTAGGACATTTTATAGATTTCTAAAGTTTAAGAGAACAGGAGGTCAAGCAAGCAAAAATTAGGACATTTCCTCCTAAATGAGGACGTCTGGTCACCCTAGGCTTTCTTTCCCAATGGTCGTTTCATCAGCGCTACTCAACTTGCCTTCCGTAGTCGGTTCAACATTCATCCTGCAGGTCCCGTTACTGGCCGGCAGTCGATTGTTTCGTGAGTGGAAACATTCAGGGTTGGACAAACCGACTGCCGACCAGGAACGGGACCTGCAGGATGAATGTTGAAACGAGCATGGAAGGCACGTTGAGCGGTGATGATGGAACGACCCTTGGAAAAGTAAGCCTCGTAGGCAAATGCGCAATGCTCCTTGGTCCAATAGATGATGTAAGGAAACGAAACTTCAGGACGTCCTCTACTGAATGAAGCCTCCCCCCCCCATCCGACCACTCCTCGCCGCTTGGCGCCAAAAACAAAACGGCAAAATTCTTTGCCGCACCCTATAGTTGCCACCGTATTGGAGCATTTCAGCATTATTACTGTCAATACCAGCAGCCTTATAATTTGTTGAGTTATTAATTATATCCCTGAGCCCAGAGGCACAAACTCTCTCAATTAGGTTTTCTAACGTGTCGTGCTCTATGTCGCAATTGTTATGCACTAAAACTTCACCTCCTACTAATTCCTCGAAGTAGTCTCTCAAACCGTCTAGTATCAAGTCTGTATCTTATAGAATTTCGCTTTTGCCATAGCTTAGAGTGATTAATTCTGTACTTTTACCTCCTTTCATATTGATCAACGTCTACTTATGTAACAGTTTCCTGCTTCCTTCAAACTCGGTTTTCAGATTCTTTTCTTCCTTTGCTCTTATTTCATCTTTACATTGTTCGACTAGTACTACTAGTCTAGTAGACTAGTCATTTCAAATCTATTTCTCTCCTCATAGCTCAGGCCTGTGATGTTCAACTTTCTGCCATACGCTTCCCATTTTTCTTGGGTGGCTGCTGGGATTTCATCATTTCACCACGCATCACCAGACTTTCTTCCTAAAACCGCAGTACCGCACACTCCATTCTTACTTCTAACAATGACATCCTGGATCGAAGCCGATGCGCCCTCTACATCTTTATTGATTATCAGCGCCTACCAAGTTACCTCGTCTATTTTGAGTTTCAAAACTCTCTCAAATATCTAAAGTAAATCTGAACTGTCACTGCTCCCGATTAGACTTTCGCCATTTTACTTCGCTGCTTCCATAATGCACAGGAGCTCTTCCGATATTTTCATTTTTGCTGATCCAGGGATCTTTCTAATTTTTTTCGTTCGCTTTCAGCTAAATTTCTAGCTATAATACGGAATAATATCCCTGTTAGAGCTAAATTTTTTTACTTGGTAGTATCATATAGTGTCCTAGAAGGCGTATTTTATTTTGCTCGGTTCACCATCAACTGGGGCGTAGCAGGCTATCAAACAGACATCTTGCTACCATGTGATTCATTATCTACTCCTGACCATAATTTAATTCCGCCTCCCAAAACTCCATTTTCTATGGTTCCAATGTGGCACCCCTTTTTCTTTGTTTTAGGTACACATAAAATATCTAGCTTCCTTATGTGCATCGTTCCTCGTAATTCTCTTACCTTAAGATCATTCACCCTTCTAGCCCATATATTTCCACAAAATTCTATTAATTATAAATTTCGTCCAATTTATCAAATTCCAAGAAAATTCCCACAAACTTTATAAATTTTAATAAAGTTTTACATATTCCCATAAATTTCGAAAATTTACAGAATTTTTCTTCTACGGGATTTTCGGGTTTACTTTGGAAACGGAGAAAGCTCCTACATTTCTGGCTAATGAAAAAAGATAAATAATCAAATTTACTATAAGAATATGTTCTTTTCAAGTTAAAATTCGTAACTGCTTTGAGACGTCTCCAGGGGTCAGCGCTGTTCAGTGATGACAATTCATTGGCGTTTACGAAATGAAATTTGGATTTTTTTTTTGAATCCCAACTATTTTTTGTTAGGTGAATAGAATTATACTTACGTGGAATGCTATGAATTGCGGTATAGTCGTGCCCAAACTGATTGTAGCCCATCTGCATCCCATAAGGATAGTCTATCTGTGGAACATTTCCAGATATATGCGGCTGCAAGTGGTTTGCTGCTGGAGGGTGATTATACGCCGCCCAATGATTCTGTGCTTGGGGGTCATTCATCTGCCAAAAAGCTTGAGGGTCATTCTGCTGCCAATTATATGGCGCTTGAGGGTTATTTTGCTGCCAATTATATGGCGCTTGAGGGTTATGCGGCCACTGATCTCCTCCATCTGTAAGATATATAGTATACGGATTTTTATTAAAGAATTTCTTTAATGAATGCCAAAAATTGGCTATTGTTCCGAAATAAAGATAGGCCAAATGAAATACCAAAGTCAGTTGATATTAACAAAAGCTAGGCTCAAAATTTCAGTGGCGTCAATATATTTCAAGAATGTAGACAAAATATCGATTCAATACATAGATAATATATTGTAACTTGCGGGTTTTAGCCGAGGTGACTTTTAAGGAATAAATTTATTATTCAAACAATTTCTTCATAAAATAGGATCACGCATGCGCGAAAGAATAAGATTTTTATATCATTATGCATAGCCCCGTGAATATGCATGTATATGTTCATTGAATCTGCTCAAACCCAACTTAAAAAAAAAGTTCTTCTAAAACCTACTCTGAGCATATAATATAATCATGATCCTCGTTTCATTCTCAACTTTTGTGATAAATTTATGCAAAATATTGCTATTCGATTATTCGATTTATCTTACTAATTCTTAATATTATAGGACATGGTCTCGAACTGTGAGGGAGGTGAATTTTACGAGGTCTTTATCTCGAAGTATATTTTCGACAAGAGCTTGTTGTCAATTCTTCTTTTCTCCATAGATCCCTCGTCGTGGTTTCTCCATAAATTTCTGGGATCTAGTCTCCTTTCACAGCTTCTCTGCTGCGTTTTACTCTCCTTTAGGAATTGCAGCTTGCATTTCTCGTATCTTTCTGGCTTTTTTCCTGGGATCCGCCAGGCTAAGAGAGTTGATTTTAAATTCTTTCTGTATTCCTTCATCGATGTCTTGAATTATCTGCGAGGGAGCATGTGTTGATGTTTTGCGCCTCTCAGTAGTGGCGGACACTGGGGCTTCTCCGTGGGGGTTCTCGGTGTCATCGGTGCCCACTCGCTTCTTCCTGAAGTCCTTCGTTATTTTCATAGCACCAACTTCTGACACTGTTGTGTTAGGCACCCTGGTTGCTCGTCGTCGATTCTGGTGATGAATCTTAACCTGGCGGCGACCTCCAAGTGCAACAGTATCTCTGTTATTATGACATCTTTCTCTCCACTTTTTCAAGTTGCATTGAACTGCTACTTCGCAGTGGGTATAGAGGGCTTCGTACTGGATTCCTGCGTCCGGCATGGCTTCTGTCGAGATCGTAACTGACGTATCCTCACTTTTCCGTTCCGATGCAGACCCTCAGTTTTTCGATTTTTCGTCATCCCATCCTTCTACACTTTCTAGCCTATACCTATTGAGATCCTTTACATGGCACTGCCCTCTCTCTCGATCCTATTCGTCATTCCAGAGTATATAGACATTATTTATGATTTTCTTTCTGATTCTATATAGGCCATCATAAAAAGATAAAAATGTTGTCATCGCACAAGTTAAGGCCTTTGAGAAATTGCATGCTTTCACCAATACTTTTTCTCCTACTTCATTATTTATCCCTTTTATCTTTAAGTTTAATCGCGCAATTTTCGTTTGACTTTTTCTTTTAATTTTCTCACCGATTACCATGATTTGTTTCTCTCGGTCGATTTGACGGTGTGGCGGTAATAGCGGCAGCAGTTAGACCCACCATCTTTTCGGCTTGCGACCCCATAATACCTTATATGGAGTTACTTCCGTGGTCTCGTGGTGTGATTTGTTTAGGATTGTTTCGATGTTTTCCAACTGTGCAAACCAGACGTTATGTTTATTAGGTGGAAGGAGCGTACGGAAAAGTCTTGAGAGTTCTCTATTGACTCTTTGCACCATATTGGCTTGTGGATGTCGAATGAAGCTTAGAATCATTTGCATCCCCCTCTCTTCTGAAGCTTGTCGCTACTTCCGGCTTGTAAATTGTGTTTCTCGATCCGGAAGAACTTTTTGCGGCTTGCCGATTTTCATAACGTACCCGTCGAGTTTCTTAATTGCTGCTTCACTTGTCACCTCTCTAATGGTTAATGGCTCGAAAAGATCTATTGATATGAGCTCAAGTGGTGACTGTGATAGTTTTTGCTTAATCGATTGGCACATATATCCTGTATCTATTTCCGTGAGCGTGGTATAAAAGGTCGTTTATGAGTTTGAATGTTTGTTTTCTTCGGGTCCTCATGCTGCCTCTTGCTTCGAAGGTATCGCTTCTGGGTCCTCCTTCTGCTGTCATGGGATGTTCCGTATTTTGTCTCCACGTTGCGTGACCATTCATATGGTATGGCACTTATGACGAATCTTGTCTTAACTCGATTTGTTTCATAGCTGTCCTCATCGTATAGACGACTTGATACGTCTGCCATTACATTTTGTTTTGCAGGTAGATGCTCGGTTTTTATGTTATAGTCTTGTATCGCAAAGACCCACCTGTTGAGGCCTTCATTAACGAATTTACAAGTTATGAGAAGCGTTAGTGCGAGATGATCGGTTTTATTTATGATATCTGCTCCATGCAAATAGGTGCTGGATTTTCGTAAGGCCCACACAATAGCCAGGAACTGTTTTTCTGTCGTAAAATATGTAATTTCAGGAGCTTTGAAAGTTCTCCTAGCTAATGCAGGGCTCACCACTTTCAGCAGGTGCTGACTGCCACGACAAGTGTATGACTGCCACCAAGTTTTTCTGTGATTTTTTTCTTCGCTTTCCAGGAATCCTAGAGAGTTACGGTCTTTATGGTCACGGTTCGCTGCAGCTCATTGTTCACACCAAAGGTTCTGATTTTTTGTACTTGAATGCACAATACATTTTCTCAAACTGTAATTTACCCGGAAAGATTGGGAACGAGTCAAAGGACAAGTTCAACAAAATAAATGAGGGCCACGGTCGGTTCGACTCAGTCTCTTGACTGTCATTGATAGTCGTTGCAGTCAATGACTGCCTTCTGGAGAGCCCTAAGCTAATGTAATAATCTCTCTTTCAGATTTGTCGTTTAATTGATATAGAACGGCGCAAAGTATATAATTGCTCGCATCGGTTTCCAAATGATAGCCTTATCTAGGATCTGGAAAATATAACATGATAGACGTTCCAAATACATTTTGTATTCGTTCGAAACTTTCTCTTGCTTCTTCATTTCAGTTGCATGGTGCACCTTTCTTGATCAATTTTACTATAGTGGTACTGTTTCTTCCGCATGATTGTCGCTGATCTTCGAATAAAAATTTATTAGTCCTAAGAATCCTCGCAATTGCTTTACATTCCTAGGTGCTGGGAAGTCTTGTATGCCTTGAATTTTTTCTAGATATGCTTTCACTCCTTTGGTTGTTAATATAAATCCTAAAAACTGAGTCTTTTCTTTTTTAAAAAATGTGATTCTTGCAGATTTAAGAGTCTTATTCAAATGTCGTCCAGATGTTCATGATATTGTTGATTGTCATCTGACGTGATGAGCGTGTCATCCACGAATGTTATGATGTGCTCTCCCATGCCTAGTAGCGCGTAATCTGAGCCGCGTACCAGTGCCGCCGTGTTGATTTTCAGTCCGGAGGGTACCACTACAAATTCATAGCTGTGCCCTCGATATTGGAAGGCTGTATTTTGACACAAATCAGGATGTAGTGGCACTTGTCATAAACTACTCGTTATGTCCAGATTTCACATTATGGTCATGCCTTCACACTTTTGGAACAAGACTTCCGCGGGTTCCGGGAATCCGCAATCCTTGATAAGAATACCGTGGAACTTTCTCGCGTCTAGACACAAACGAATCGTGCCGTCCTTTTTTATCAGTGGTACTATGGCATTCATGTGAGAGCTGCAGGATCGCTGGATTATTCCCATAGTGAGCATGCGTTGTATCTCCTTGTCTACTTTATAACGATGAGCCATGGGAAAAGGGTAGTTTCTTTCCACAAAGGGGTGCCCCTCTCTTACTCTGAGTACATGTTCGTTGTTGTTAACAAACCGGGCTCTCGACGAAATACGCGGCGACGTTGCCAGAGTATTTTTCCGAGTGCTTCCTTACATTCTTTTTGTAAATCAGGATTCTCATTGATTTTTACCTGAATTTCCGACCACGTAATGTGTGTAGGGGGGGGGGGATGGTTATTTATACTTGCCTTTGTTCTCAGTATTTTGTGATCTTGTTACATTTTCTTTCAAAATTGCCATGTTGATGAGTCGACACGGCCCCTCTAAATTTTCGCCCCTTTCATCCTGTGCGATTGTTATGATCGCTTCTCCGTTTATGTACGGAAATGTTAGTGTCGCATTATCATTACGATATGATAATATCATTATCCAAGTTTCTTTTCGTTCTATATTCGTCGAAAACGTCGATTCCAATCATGCAGGTACGTGACAACTTTGGTACAACTAGGAAAGCAAGTTGTACCATCACATTTTGCAGTGGCATATCGGCGTAAAACTGTAGATGTAATCGCACGGCTTCGCCCCCCATGGGCTCCGTCACTGCCACCATGAATTCCATGAATTCTATGAATGTCGTGAAATCCGTGAATTGCATGAATTCCGTGAATTCCATGAATTTCGCGAATTCCATGAATTCAATGAATTCCATGAATTCCATGAATTCCATGACTTCCATGAATCCTTGAAGTTATATTTAACTTCATTTCCAATTTAACTTGAAATAAGGAAGCAACTACAAGTATACACACGATCTTGAATGAAGCACTTACTTATCTTACATAAGAAATAAAATAAACCATGCACCAAAATTTCAATATACAGTTCTAAAAGTAAGTTCAAGGCAACCTGAAATAACATGTGAGGCATTTGTTAACTAAAATTGAGAAGTACGCCTTACTGAACTTCAGGTTGACTCTACCTGAATAGCGCTGGGACTTGCGCACGACGCGGTCTTGGTATTCGGCTTCGTTTCTATATTCGAGTCCGCGTTTCAAGTGACACTTCGTCGTTAATCTCTGAAATTTTCAAACACTACTGGAGCTTAATGTGTATCTTAAATTGTATTCAGTTGAAAAGTCACTCGTGAGCTGTCTGTTCAATGTTTTTCGAAGTCAAAGCTGCATAATTTGCTCATATGTTCAGCGTGAAGTTAGATTTTCAGAGAACGCACATTATTCTTTGTCCAGTTTATTATCAAAAAGTATACGATTGTATGGTAGTGTTCACATAAAAAAGTGAGACTTCGAAATTTTTCTCCCAGAAAAAGTATTCTAGCTGTGAATTTATGGAAAATCCAAAAGGATTTTATGAGGATTATGTCGAATGGAAGCTTCTAATGTGTCCCCTCAGGGTTTATATTTTTCTTGTATCTCTTCCCTATTCCTTCACACACACCCTACCCCCCCCCCCCCCCCCCGCACACACACACACACTTACTTGGTGGTGGCAGGGGGACCTACAGTTTAAGGTGGTTTCCGAACCACCAAGAGCAACAGCCTTAAGTACTTAGAGAACCTTTTTCTCTAGAGGTACCGGTCACACGACTCTCCGGAGATGAACAACTCCCTTTCTAGGCAAGTGTTCACCGCATGGGCCACCGAGGTTCTTCCAGAGTGCGAGGCGCGAATCGAACCCGTAAGCTGACGGAGCGGTTCCAAAGCCTATGCCTTAACCCCCAGGACCATCGTCCCACTTCTTATAAGGATTATGTTTATAATTAATTTTATTTCAGGTTGGAGTTCACGGGATGAGGGAGAAGGGATGAAGAGATTTATAATTTTAGTATGAACATGCGACTTACTTTCAGCAAAGAGAGTCCCTGATCCAATGTCATTTCAACCTTATACTACCTTTTCTCTATTAATATCGTCTTAATTTCAGGTCTTTTCTGCCTGAATTTTAGGTCTTCACTACCTTAAGTTTAGATTTTCATTACCTGAATCTCAGTCTTTTCATTTGCCTACTACAATGACCAAAACAAATTCTTAATTTCAGGCTTCACATGCTTTTTTACACCTTAAAGTAATTCCCATTTTCGAATTAAATTAAGTGTTTGTTTTTTCTGTGTCGTGTTTAAAGGAAAAGGTGAGAAAACAATGTGCAACATTGTCCTACATGATGAGAGATTAGAAGAAGTTGATAAGCACATATATCCTAGTAGCCTATTCACTAGCGACAGCAAAATAGATGAGGAGTTAGATAGGCGCATATGCGAGGGTCAGAAGCTTATCGGTGGAGCAGGGTCCCTTTTCAGAAGTGACAATATATCAAAAAGATCTGAAACGACAATACATAATTCTATATTTTTACCGACTGTGTAAAATCACTATTTTCCATGCGAGCCAGTCACGTCTACCCCAGAAGGGAAATGGCTTGATGGTATAATGATGGATGGATGGATGTGGCGACCCCATCGCCCGAGAGCTCCGGCTCTTGCAGTCAGCCACGTTGCTTTGGGCTAACTCCCCAATACAACGAATTATGCTGTTACGACACCAGTATCGCGCAGTGCCACCCACAATAGGACTCTCTCGGATGGAGGCCATGGTTCAGTTGGGAGTGGCAATAGGAACGAACCGAGACTACGACCAGGCAATGGCCCCGGAAAAACGTGAGAATATCGATTTAAATGGTGGGACCAACTCAGGAGGGACATCCTTACCTGTTGGCAAAGAAGCTCACCGGCGCGGAGAGGAGTCTCGAAGAGGTTTCATGACCATTGAGTCCATATGCTCCCGAAATATGCTCATAAATTGCATCAGTATTTAACAGATCAGGTATCCTTTTTGCGAAAAAACGGATGTGAAGCTCGTTATCAACAAGAAGAGGAGCAACATCCTCCAGCGAACATTCCGCCCGTTCCAGCAAGACCACCTTTGCAGATAGCCGATAATGCTAACATGAGAAGTAGGATATTTATCCACCAAAAAGTCTTTCTCAGGATGGAAAAATTAGCTGGAGCTAATACTGCTCTTCCCGGTTTGCTCCGCGAAGATGTTAATCACTGGAATCTGAACTGTGTATTTTACGAGAAGGCGGTCTCCCTGCTTAGCGACAATAGAAGTAACGATACTTCGGTACGTCTGAGTAAGACTCGCGAGCGTATTGCACAGCTTCGATTCAAAATTGAAACGGCGAGACGGCATGCATCAAATATTCAGTGTGTGGTTAGCTACATAATGTCAAATGAAAAATTCACTAAAAAGGTTAGGGCACTTGCTAGGAACTTAGGGAAAGCAAATAATACGCTGAACAAGTGTAAACTGTTGACTATCAAGCAGCACTGGACGCAAAAAAAAGATCTCTTTCAACAGCGAAACATCGCCTTGAACGGCGAGTAAACGGGATTCGGGAAAATTCCACCTTTTCGACTCATCCCTCCCGTCTGTTTAATAAAACTTCGCGTGCCGTTAAAAATCCGCCTAGTCGAGAAGAAATTCACGTCTTCTGGGAGCAAGTATATGGAGATACTTACCAGCTGAATGAAGACGCTTTAGATATATCACTCTTTCGTAACTTTTGCCAAAGGCAATGGTTACAAGGTGCATGCGAAGAGCGTTCACCAAGTACTGATGGAGAAGTAAATAAAGTTATCGCTAAAACTATGAACTGTTCACTGCCAGGGCCAGAATAAATCAACAACTTTTGGTGGAAGAAGTTTACTTCTATGCACCAACATCTAGCTCGTATATTTACTACTTTCTTAAACGGAGGACAGCCTGTCCTGCAGTGGCTAGTAGAAGAACGCAAGGTGATGATCCCTAAGACCGAAGATTTGTCAAGTCCAAAGAACTACAGGCCCATAGCTTGTTTAAACACCAGCTACAAGCTATACACTGGCATCCGCAAAGAGAGGATATTAACATCTATTGAGCCGGTATGGAGAGCAATAGTTGAACAACGTGGATGCAAGAGAGATCTGGCAGGTTGCAGGGAGAACCCGTTAATAGACAGGTGTATTAGCCAGGAATCGACACGATCTGTCCATGGCTTGCATTGACTACCGTCAGGAATATCACGTATAAGAGGGGAGTCTTTCAAGGAGACTCTCTAAGTCCGATACTTTTGTGCACCTCCCTCTTGTCTTTATCTATTGTGCTTCAAGGAAAAAGCTCTGGATACCTAAGTGGCCCGCCGAACAGAAGAGAATACAAGGTCAACCACCTTTATACATGGACGACCTCATACTCTTTTCTTTCTTGAAAGAGGACCTTAACATCCTTGTGAATGCGGTACATAGGTACTCTAAAGCGACAGGCATTATTCGGGATTGTTCGGGATTGATTGCTTTAGGGAACCCTGATCGTAGCTGTCGGAGCCTACAACTTCTAATTAATAATGAGGTGAATACCGAATGTGTTCTCTCGTTGTCGTCGCGGTAGAGCCTGAGCTTTCCTATTATGAGTTTGATGGCCATGTTGGCTGTTGCATCGCTAATGACAGGATTTTCCATGCCAGACAGGCAGAGAACGAAGAGGAAAGTGACTAAAAAAAACACCAAAATCCATAAATGATAATGGAGAGTCTGTTGAAAATTTTTGAACGCTTGTCGCTACCCGAGGATCGTTGGGGCGCCTCTGGAGCCACCGCTGGGGACCACAGCATACAAGACGGTGGTGATGGTAAGCTGCGATATGATCAGGTAGATCGCACGAATCAAACAGCTGGCCCGCTATAACATCTGCGACATACTGTGAGCGGTTAAACATCAACTGTGTCTGCGGAGGTTGATTTGGCTAGCGTTAGCAATTAGCAGCCACCCACTTCAACAGAAATTCCATGAGAGAGCATCAAGTGAGATACCACAATGAATGAGAAACCGGTGCGTCTCTATCATGAAAGTGCGATGTTTGAAACCTCACGCAAAAAAGGACAAAATTTTAGAACAAAATTTGCCGCAAAGTATCCTCAAATAGAGAAAGTCGCACTAAGAGATCTTTATCGCTATGTTGAAGGGCATCAGGACTAATCCACTCATCTCCTAAGATCGAGCGATGGAATTCAAACAAAAGGTTGATTTGGGGCGGAAAAACAACAGCAATGAACAGCAGTTAGAGGAAGCTGCGTCACACGAACAGACAGCGGCAATTGATGTTCTACCTCAACCTGGTGATGATCCAGCACTACCACAGTCTCTGTTGGTAGATGGCCTGATACATCCAGTGCCAGAAGCAGAGGCTTGACAACCAAGAAGGCGATTAACATGGACATACCATATGAACAGAGATGTGATGCGCTTTTATTTTGTGGCAAAGAAAAGTGGGCAAAGTTTAAGGAGAGAACATCATCGTCTCTTCTCACTTAAGTACTCAGGACTAGCCAGAAGAGTAAATGAGCAGAATCTAGCAGATCAAGGATGCTGAATACATGTAAACAGGTTTTTTCAGCAGTTGAAATAGCTGCCATCGAAATGGAATTGGAACAGCAGCTTCCTATTGATGAAAGCTCCAGGTCGGGACATGGTGCACAATTTCTAGTACAAGTACCTGACTAGTGTGCATCCTGTGTTGGCAAGGTGTTTTCAGAAGATCACCGAACACCAAAATAACGATAGCCTGTCTTCCAACAATATATAAATGCTATCACAGCTGATAAGGTATATTCATACTGCGGCGACAATGATATCCTTACAGAAGAACAAAAAGGATGTTGTAAAAACTCGCAAGGCAAGTATTTCTTTCCGTACAACATGAATATTTGATTAAAGTCTTATAAGTATAAAAAATTTGCCCACACATCATTGACTTCCTAAGTGGTGCGATGATGCTTTGGTGTACAAATATCAAGTATTTTGATCATGGACAACCAAGGATAACTAGATCAATACGCATTACGACGGGTATATTCCAAGGAGACTCCTTCAGTGCATTATAGTTCTGTTTAGCGTTGAACCTACTGAGCAAAACACTAAATAGCATGTCTCATGGGTTCCAAGTACATGATAACGAGGATGGTCATCAAGTGACCCATCTTCTACACATGGATAACCTGAAGTTATACGCTAGTTCGGACCAGAAACTGCAGCAACTGATCGATGTCACAATTCAGTTTTCCAATGATATCCACATGGAGTTCGGATTAGATATGTAAATGCAGAAGAGTGCATTTAACCAGAGGAGAATCAGAGACCGCAGAACTAGAGAACGATTTCGAGAATGACATCGAGGCAATGGCTGAGGGCGAGTCATATAGATAACTATGTATTCTCGAATCTAAGGGTAATAAGCATACGATAGTGGAGAAAAACCTAACGACTACCTTCACTGCAAGACTCAGATTGGTTCTGAAGAGTTCTCTCAACTTAGCAAACAAGATCAGAGCAATCAACACCTGTGCCATCTCTATTCTCACGTACTCCTTTGGGCTCATCAAATGGTCGAGCAACGACCTCGAACGATTAAACAGAATCATCCGCATATAAATGATAAAACGCCGAATGCACCACAGAAATTCGGCGATTGAAACTGTGTGAGTCACAAGTTATACAGTTGCGAGACTATTTTAACAGCAAGCGATATGTTACGCTTTACAACACCATCTGCAAAGCGGATCCTGACTACATGCCCTTGAATTTGTACTCAGAGGAGGCCTTGAATAACAGGGCAGAAACCATAGAGGAATTGGTAACGCAATGGAGACAGAAAGCCATCCACGGTGAACACACCAGAAAGTTAAATCAATATGAAGTCGATAGTGAGGCATCCAATATTTGGCTGAGAAAAGGCGTCCTGTATCTAGAAACGGAAGGATTCGTCATGACGATACAGGACAGGGTTGTCAGCACCAAAAAAGATCGCAAACACGTTTTACATCAAGACGTGGTTGACCGGTGCCGATTATGTGGAGATACCTACAAATCCATCGAGCACAGTTTCATCAAAATTGCAGGTTGCGTATATGCATATTTATGATGAAGAGTGTTTAGGGGTATTTAGCCCCTGCAATACGATTTTCGAAAAAAATACAAAAAAAACGTCAACTTATCCTTGTTTGTGTGG
Source organism: Andricus quercusramuli (assembly GCA_932178445.1). Classification (NCBI taxonomy): domain Eukaryota; kingdom Metazoa; phylum Arthropoda; class Insecta; order Hymenoptera; family Cynipidae; genus Andricus; species Andricus quercusramuli. Next base: position 107,612 of record CAKNXH010062442.1, read on the forward strand.
GCAACACATATTTTGTTCAGATTTTTCCCTTGAGCTTTACCTTACTTTCCGTTATTTTTGTCATATGTAGGAGGTGGTTTACTTCTTTAAAATTTTTTATTCAATTCGGGCAAATGGCGTTTTTGATCCCTCATTGTAGCAAAACTTTTCCCACTGGTTTTGTAAAAAAACATTGTCTTCTTAAATGTGAACCAATCAAACCACCCCTTGACACTACCATGTAAAACTGCCTAATTTGTTCATTTTTGCGTGTGAAGAAATTTGTTCATGGTAAACTAAACTAACCTAAATATTCAAAAATTTCATTTTATGCAAAAATTATTTAGTAAACAGTTTTTTTCTCCGTTAAAAAAGCAACAAAAAAGCGCATATCATAGCGAAGCCACAGTTTTTGATAAATTTAAAATTGTTTATTTTTGGGGAGCGAATATTTATGCAAAATATATTGTTCACAGTACTGTGAATGAATCATTCACTTGAAGGTGTTTTTTTATTTTCCAAGCTTTTCTGTTCTCTGAATCAAAATTGGTGAAATTTAATTAATTGTTCGTGAAATTTCACAGCTTCGATTAGCGAAAAGTGAGCCACTAAAATTTGGTAGAATAACGTGATACTTTGAGGTTTCTCTGAATCAGAAGGGGTCATATATAAATAATCATCAATGTAATTCTATAAATTTGTTCAGCGAAAATTTGGACACTAAAGATTAGTAAAAAAATGAATAATTCCATTAGTCAAACTATTTTCTAATTCTATAGTGGAAAACAACTAATTGCTTAGTAAAAACGTGTCGAATTATTCAGGACTATACATATTGACTCGTTGAAGTTGTGAACGTGAAAACGCAAAAAATAGGAAAGTTCAATCAAAGCACGCGATGCTATAAAATTATCAACACCATTGTTTTCACAAAGTGAAGAAAAAGAAGAATTTTTGTCATATACAATGGATCAATGAGCTATTAATTAATTATGCGTATTCAGTGTCGTCATGCAACACTATTTTTATTTTCTGATAGAAAATGAAACTGATTCAAGAAAACGTGATTTTATGAAAAATATATTGTCTAACAACTTTTGGATATATAATGGCTCGCCCCACTAGAAAATGTAATGAAAGAAATAAAATGTTATCTTGTGTGCCAAGATATTCATAATCAGAAGACTTTGTTTCCTCTTCAATTCTAGAACAGCGAAAAAGAAAACGAATTTCCAACAAAATATTTGAATTTTCATTCGAAGAAAATAATTTTTACAGTGGTTGCTAAGCAACTGTGAAAAAATTCCATTTTTCTCAAATTTGTTTAACCAATCTGAAGGCTACTCTTTTAAATTGAGGTAAACTATGTCAGGTTTGCAATTTCATAATATGGCCTCCTTATTATTTCAATAAATTCAAGAGTGTAACACCATAGCGTTTTTTTTCAAACTTTTCTTTTTTGCAAACTTTCCTGTTTTTTACGCTTTTCATTTTTTAAACATTTTTTCAAGCATTATTCACAGACCCACGTAATTTTATTTATTTGCATCAAGCAATTAGTTGCTTTCCCCTACACAGTTAGGAAATATCTCTCTGATATACAGTTTTTAAATTTGGTTTCTGAGAAAATTGTAGGTTGAAAATATAAGAAGTTTAAGATTCTGCTCTGCAAATAAAAAAGACAAAGGAAAATGAAAAATTGTTCCTGGAAAAATTCGGGAAATTTAAAAATGAATTTTTGCGTCAACCTTACTGTAATATTCTAGTTAGTAGTTTATTTTCCTTGTATTCATATGTATTTATTTTTTATTTGTATTTTTAGTTAAAAATTAATTTCTTTGCTTGAAAGTTGAATAATTTTGTTAAAAACTGATCTTTTTGTTAAATAAAGATTTATCTCTACGGTTGAAAATTTGACTAAGTTGTTAGAAATCAATTTTTTGTTGACAATTCATACTGTATGATAGAAAATTGTTTTTTTTTTCTATTTAAGATGAGTAAAATTGAGAATTTCAAATTCGTTCCTTAAATATTGGTTTAATAAATTCATTCTAGATCCTATCTTAAAAACATTACAGAATTGAATGTTATTGATCAGCAAAAATGGAACAGTGGTCAAGAAAAAATCAGGAAACTTTGAAAATGACGTTTCCACCCTGACATGCATGTATTATCTTTAATATGAAAATCTTTCATTAGTTTCAAGTCCCATATGTTTTCCAATATTTGTTTTGAAATTCATGTATTTGTTTAAAATTTCTCTTTTTTTGTCGGAAGTTATTCTTTTCGGTTAGAAATTCAGCTTTTTGGTTAAAAATAGGACTACAATATTGAATGTTGAACTCTTTTGTTCGAAACTTCGAACATCTTTGTTATTTTTTTCGAAATCCTGGTCAGTTTTGATTCAACAATTTTTTCAACAAGTTCATTATTTACTAACCAATTTGTTACATGACATCATTCTCAGCATCACTGAGCAAGAATAAAACTTTTTGCCTCATGCACTTTTTTTTGTAGTACATATGAACCGTTTGCAAGTTACAGTGGTTTCGTAATTGTCCCTAAAGCTGTTGCAAAATCTATAACTATCATTTATAAAATTTCTTATTCTACATGAACTCTCTTGCTTCATCATTTATAAGTTTTTATAAATAAAAAACAATATTTAGAAAAATCGATAACCAATTTTTTTTATTATTCTTTGACACAAGATTAAACTCAAAAACATCCTTATTAAAGGCAAATGAATTTCACAGAGTTTGCTGTATAATTGGATGAACCCAAATGTGTATGATTCATTTCAAATCCATAGATCCATTACATAGCCACACACAGAAAAATATTTTTCCGGGTCTGGAGGTCAGACCATGTTCAGGACACTTTTTTTGGGTCGCTGAATCAAAATCCGAGGTCCAAGAAACCCCAGAACGTCAGGGTTTTGAGATAACCACAAGAAACCGCATGAAGTTTTGATTTTCGAGTCAGGATTTCGACATAACTACGGATTTGGATTCGACATCCAAAAAACATATGGTAAACATGGTCTGACCTTCGGACTCGGAAAAGGAAGTTTTGTGAGGTTTTTGTAGGTTTTGTGAAAACCCTGCATTGTTGGGACTTCCCAGGCCTCGGATACGGATTCAGGATCCCAAAAACATACAGTCAACATTGGCTAACCTCCAGACCCGGAAAAATATATTTTTGTGTGGCTGTGTTATCGTTTCAAGATTGTAAAGAGTTCGTTATTTCCTTAAATTTGTTCAAACAATCAGAAGGATGAAATTGGAGACAGATTTCGTCACGTACACACTTTCACAATCTGACTTTCTTATTTTGTCAATAGAGTCAACAATGTTACACTGTCTTATTTTTCATTGACAAATTAATACGGAAATCTGAAAAAAGCTTTAAACGAAAGTAATTTATTATAATTATAATAACCTGAAGATACGTTGGAGTTGAAATTAATTAAAAAACATTTTCTAAAATTATGTTAGTTAGTTCTTCACAAAATAAATCTCTTTCAAATCCGCTTGAATTAACTGAAGATAAGCGTAGAATTTTCGTATTAAAACTTATGTATACACTAAAAATATGATTGTCATCTCTAGTATTTTCTGTCTATTTTGGATTTTAAATAATAAAAATATATATTTCAGATGGTTTTTCAAAGTCACATAAAAAAAGCATCGTTCAAATTTTGAAATTATTTGGCAACTACCCATGGTCAAGCTATAATAAATATTAAACAGTGAGCGATGGAGATTCTTATCTTTAATTTTTAGGTCAGGGAACCATATAGGAAAGATTTAAAAAAGGAAGAACCATGCTAATGAGGTTTTTCCTTATTTGAGTTAAACGAAACTTTACAGCAATGCGGAACATGTCAAACTAGATTTTCAATAAAAAATGCGATTGTGTAAGATTGTCGTCTTTATCGAAACAGTGAAAAGCTATTATTGTGAAATTTGTACATATACTATATTACTCCCACCAACATAACATATTTACAAGTTATATTGTTTCAGAATAACAAAATTAAAATTAGGGTGATCGCTAAAATGGTTGGCAATTCCCCACACCCTTTCCCAATAATTAGTCACCTCAATTCAGTATGCTCATATAAAACAATACTTACATTTCTGATATTTGTATAATATGAAACGCCAAAAATCTTTTTTCTACGAGTACATGTCCCGAGTTATCAAAAAAATCATCGAAAAATGCCCTCACCATATGAACACGTATTTAATTTTTGTTATTTGAAAATTAAGAAACGCTTTTACCCATGATTACTATAAATCGCAAGTCATGTCCATAAATTTCCATTAATTTCCATAAATTTCATGAATGCTCAAGATTTTGTCAAAATTTCATAAATTACTATAGATAACTTAAATTTTTGAAAATTTATGAAAATTTATCAAATTCTTAGAATTTTTGTAAATTTGCGGAAATTTATTGTAACTTACTGAAATTGATGAAAATCTATGGTAATTTACTGTAACTTTTGATAACAGTTCTACTGGATGTGTGTACAGTAGCGTAATACGCAATAGCCTAATATAATGGAAAGAAAGTTTTCGATGATAATAATTGAAACATTTTGATCACATAGCATAGAGAGAAATTTTTGCCAAAATAGGTTGAAAAATTTCACAATTAACCTTCACGTATACCGATAAGCTTAATTCCTTACTAACATATGTCACAAAAATTTTACTTCGCATTTATTCATTTTCCTCTCCATACCTGAAAATGTGGCCTAATTCAGTATCAAAGTAGTAGCATTGAAAGTTCCGCCACACCTCGAACCGAAAATGTTTCGAAATACGAACAATAATAATTAACATATGTTTCAACTGTTTCAAAGGGAAATGGGAATTTTTTAATATAGTCGATATATGGATGTAAGATATTTTTATATATAATTCATTTAATTGATATTATGTTGTACTTACGAACAGAATTAAGACATATTACAAACAGAAAGAGCAGCAGGATAAGGTTCAAAATTTCCATCTTCATAGAAAATGGAACTAACTTGTGATATATTTTCCGAACATAGGCCAACAAGGCCTTTGACTGGCTGTACTTATATATATATACTAGCCTCCACGTCATATTGACAATTACAATTACTACATTTAGGCGATGAAATGGTGTTTTTTCCTTATAGGAAAAATCTGTTTACTGTTCTTTCAAATATTTAATGTTCGAGAAGTATACTCGCTCTAAAAGTGTCAATTGAAAACAAGCGACATGTTGCCAACAAATTTAAGCAAATGCAAAAACTGTTCTCAATATTCTTAAAAATTGTTAGTTCAAGGGTTATTGTGGATACATATTGATTCTTCCGAATTCAGTATGACTATTACAAAATGCAAAATTATAGATCTAGTATGACGATATGATGATGAAAGATTTTTTGAAATTTTTCAATTGAGGGGCTGATAGAAAAAGGGGACTGAAAAAAATAGTCAAAGCAAAAGTGAGCTAGTCAAAGATTGACTCGATTTTGCTGGGACTCTGGCTTTTGTAACAGTGTTGGATGCACCCACCAGGTTAAACCTGGTTAACGCCGTTTTTCTGCCTGTTGGCTCAAATCTGGAATTTGCAGCCAACAACACTATTATTGTTTTTTTTATTTTGCCTTTTTAAATTTGCATGGACACATTTAAGAGCGTGTTATTGAAATTTCATCGTTGGATTTGATATATGCCAATGGCTGGAACGGGCGAAAGTAGAAAAAACCTTCAATATTTCGCCCCTGTAAACTTTCACTTTTATAGTTTCCCAAGGCCCCTTTCCTCTGTCGCTGCGATGACTTTTGTTTGCTGCCTATTGAAAGTGCACTAGTGAGATTTTCTTGAGCATTATATGAGTGTGATTTTTAGCGGCTTTCACGCGCGTGATTTTTTAAACGACCAATTGAACTGAACTTTGAAGAGGTTTGGCTCGATACCTTACGTGTTCTGTGCCACCTAACAGCATGGCACCTAAAAGGCCGATAACAACGAATGAACAAGATCTCATCTCCAAGAATCCGTTCGACAACCTTATTGATGATGATAGTGAAGACGCCACAGACGAGGATTCAACTAGAGTGCCTACTGGTATGCCCACGAGACAAAAAGGAGTAGATGAAGCGACGGAAAAAACGTCCAAGAAACTACGTATCCCACTCATAGTTATAATAAGGGCAATAACTAACTACACGGAAAGCATCAAGCAAATACAAAACTTAACGGAGAGTGAAACCGCAAGGATGACTGTTACGAAAGAAGGACTGTCAGTTCAGGTCGATTCTCTCGGTGTCTACGAGGGAGTAAAGAAGGCGTTCGATGAGCATAATATAACTTACTTCACTCACATCTTCAAGGGTCAAAAGCCAAAACTCCTAGTACTGAAAGGACTTCCCGACCTCCCGATTCAGGATATAATGGAAGACATCGAAAACCAAGGAATAATGTGTAAAAGCCTATCATTCTAGTTTTTTGATTACAGTGGGACCTGAAACAGACCTAAAAATAGTTCGGAATATTCGATACGTATGTTCGGTAAAAGTATACTGGGAAAAGTTTAAAAATACTAGGAGAGCTACCCAGTGTCGCAGGTGCCAACAATTTGGTCACGATTCTACGAGATGCAGAAACAATTCAAAGTACGTGAAGTACATCAAAGAACACCTCAACTCAATGTGCGATTTAAAGGAAACGGACCAAGCGCAATGCGTAAACTGCCGCGGTAACCATCCTGCAAAATATTATAAATGTGAAGTGTACCTAAAACACATACAAAAAATTGACCTCGGCAGAGGCAAGGCGAAACACGTAAATCATTCCGGCACGGAACAGCTGCCACTTAATACACGCCAAGCCCTTCCTTCACTCAGAAAGAGTGGCCAGGTCAACGCCAATATCCCGGAGGTGCTTACAACCCCTGAAGCTGCCAAGCACAAAAGTAGATCCACGGCTAAGGAGAACTTAGGACAACAGAACGCGGTAGATTTTTATGAGTTCATGACAGAACTGGAAAAACTCAACAGCTTATGCAACATAGGTAAGATGCTGAGGTTAGGTAAGGAATTAAACTTAAGGTTAGCATCATGTTCTCCAACAATGGAACGCCTACAAGTATTTTCAGAATCAGCGTGCGATGGCAGCGATTAGATCAGGCACTAATAATATTAATATTGTACACTGGAATGCAAATGGTATAAGAAACAGTCTCTTTGAGCTAGTAGACTTTTCAACAAACCACCAAATAGATATTATGCTCATCAATGAGTCTGGGTTAAATAATGAAGCAAAAATATATGTACCTGGATGTGATGTGATGATGAAAGATAGGCTCGATGGGAAATCAGGAGAAGGGGTTTTAATACTAGTCAAATGTTTTCAAGATATTCTGAAATTAAAATTAACACAAAAAATATAGAAGTTGCAGCCATTAAGCTATCAGATAACATTCTTATAGTGTCAGCATATAATCCTCCACAATTAAAGCTAGATGGCAATGACCTTAACTAATTTTGAAAATCAGTAGGAAGGTTCTGATGTACGGCGACTCAAACGCCAAAAATATGGCTTGGAAATGTTACAGAGGTAATGCTGATGGTAGAATCCTTGAAAATTTTGCCATTAGAGAAATGTATACAATCGTAGCTCCAGGCAATTTTACTCTTCATCCATATAATGACGCAGCACCTAGCATCGTTGACATAGGTATAGACAAAAATATTAATTTCGAATTAGAATTAGAAGTTTTAGATGACCTCTCCTCCGACCATAGCCCAGTTAAAATTATTGTGAACAGCCTTCCTACTTTTCAAACGCACAAACGTGATATCTTAGTGTCAAAAGGCAAAGTGGCAAAAATGAGAATTATTATCAATAATGACTTAGTATCAAATTCAAAGCTCAATGCGACTGAGGATATAGACTGCTGTGTAGACTTGCTTGCCGGTATCATCAATATAGCCACTTATTCAACAATCCCAAGGAAAACGGCAGAATACAAACGCAAACCACTGCCCTTATACATTAGAAACATGATCAAAGATAGGAATGATTTGGGAAGGATTTATCAAAGAACGTATAGCGATGCTGTACATAAAATTAAAAAAAAGTAATAAAGAAAATCGTGAGAGAATCTTTTAAATTTGAAAATTCTAACTGGATTGAAAAACTTATCAACCGAGTAGTTGAAAACAATAGTCTCTGGAAACTGGCAAAGCGCTCCACTAAGGAAAACAAAAATATAATTCCTACGCTTCATGATAACAAAGGTCCAATAATTACAGACGATGACAAAGCAAATACTTTACCAGTCAGTTATAAATCAGTTCATCACTTGACCAGAAATATTGGGGATGATGAAACCGAGGAGTAAGTCAATACAAAATATAATCAGGTATTGAAAGAATCAGTAGATAAGAATGATATAATTCTAGTCACTCCAAATGAAATCAAAAGAGCTATTATGAAGACAGGATCGAGGAAGACACCGGGGCTGGATGGGATCCAAAATATAATTTTTAAAAATCTGCCAAAAAAGGCATTTGTTCAAATAACATACATTTTTAATGCCTGTTTGATGTTAGCATATTTTCCAAATCAGTGAAAGACTGCGAATGTCTTGCCATTTCATAAATCAGGAAAGGATACATACACTCCAGCTAGTTATCGACCTATCAGCTTATTACCCACACTCGGTAAACTCTATGAAAAAATTATTCATCACAGAATTAAAATACGTGAGAAGTTAAATAGCATTCTAATACTAGAACAATTTGGATTCAGAGCCAAAAGAAATACAGTGCAAAAATTGATTAGACTTACAAATAATATCAGTACAATTTTTAATACGAACATATCGACAGCAATGCTATTGCTAGATTTGGAAAAAGATTGTGAATTTTCATTCATAAATAATCAAACATAATATTTCCTCTTGCATAAATATAAATAGCGATGTTCAATTTAATTACTTAGTTACTTTTAGCATTGACATATTTCTTGCAATTATTTTAGTTTAATGAAACAAATTCTTTTTTTTTTTTTGATTTCAATAAAAAATTGGCGGTGATAATTCCTCACTTACATTTTCTAAGAACTGAATAATTTCTTTCATGAAACAATCATATTCTTAGCATAGCAACACGATCATAAAAGATGACTTTTTAACAAAAAAATTAAATTTCATCCAAAGAAATTAATTTTAAAACCAAAGACGAATTTTCAACAAAGAAAAAGTTGTTCTTCGTGGAAGAAAAAGAAAGAATATCTAAACTGTTGAACCTTCAAATCAAAAGACAAATTTTTTGTAAAGAAAAAATTGAACTTTTAACCAGAAAATATAAATTGTCAGCAAAAAAATTAATTTTCAACAAAACAGTTACATTTTCTACCAAACAGTGAACCTTCATTCGAAAAAACATATTTTCAAACTGAAAATTCATCTGCGAAGCTAGCAGATGAATTTTCAGTTAAAAAAGGTTGTTTTTTAACAAAACAGTTCAACTTTGAAACAAAGAGATGAATTTTCAACTGAAAATATAAACCTTCAACAAAAAATTGTTTTCTAATAAAGTGGCTCAACCAAAATTTTCAAACAAAGTCCTCAAGCAAAACAAGAAATTAATTTTCAACTAAACAGTTGCACTTCTATCCAAGAAAGATACAATTTCGGCTAAAATAGATGAATTTTCAAATTAAAAAGTTAAGTTTTCCAAGAAAAAGTTGAATCTGCAACGAAACAGTTGAATTGGCAACAAAACAGTTGAATTTTTCAATCAAAAAGTATAAACTTTTCAACAAAATTGTTCTCGTGTTGAATTTTCAATCGAACAGTTGTATTTCTATTCCAGAAAGATGCAATTTATACCAGAAAATAATAATTTTTAAATTAAACAGATATATTTTCAAAAAAAGTATTTAAATTTTCATTTAAAAAAAATCAGTTTGAGTTTTTAGCATCAAAATATGAGTTTTAAGTAAGAATTAAATGTTCTATAACGATATTTGAATTTTCAACCTAAAAATACGATTTTTCAAAGAAAATAGTTCAATTCTCAAACAAACTGTTTCATTCTTATCCAAGATATATTGTAGTTATAAGATTTTTTTGTGATAATTTTCTCATATAAATGCATTTGACGCGTCTTTGAAGCCAAAATGCTTCAAATTTTAGAGTAATAAACTCCATCGATAATTTCTAAACAAATTTCTACGCACACTTTTTTTTGGGTCCTAAAAGGAAAAACGAGTTCTTTTAACAGCTTTTCTTGACCAACGGTTATGGTTTTATCCATCAAATATGCTATCCAAGAATCGAATATTCCGTTTTTACACCAAACGACGACACATAGATAAAAAAAGTTCAAGAGAAGAATTGTAGCGTTTTAAAAATCCTATAATTTTGTTCCGTCAATTTTCTTATAAGACTTGATATCTTGGTTTTATCAATTCAAAATACTATGAAAAAAAAAAATTTTTTTACTCAAATTTTGATCTGAACGACGAAAAATATGGAAGAAAGTGCTAAGGAGGAATTATAGCTTGCGAAAAATCCTATAATGTTTGTGATATCTATTTTTGATTGAATTTCTCATTCTGGTTTTATTTATCGAAAATACTATTTAAAAAATAAAAATTCAAATTTTTGGCCCCACGGCGTGAGATGCGGAAAAAAGTTCCAAAGATGAATTTCAGCGTTTGAAAAGTACCATAGATTTCTTCAAAATTATTTTTTCATAGCACTTCTCATTTTTATTTCATTTATTTAAAGTACTATGGAAAAATCCGATATTCAAATTCTAAACCAAACAACGCAAAGTACGAGAAAAAATCCTAGAAATTTTCTTCTGACCATTTTTTATAGGACTTGTCATTTTGGTTTTATTTATCGCAAATACTGTGCAAAACATCGGAAATTCTAATTTCGAACCAAATGAAGTATGATACGGACAAACATTTCAGCGAGAAATTCCATATTTTAAGAATTTCTATAAAATTTGTTCAATCCAATTTTCAATAGGGCTTGTTTTTTTGGTTTCATCTAGCCGAAATACTCTTAAAAAATCGAAAATTCAAATTTTGAGCGGAACGACGTGAAATATTGGATAGCTAACTTGGTGAAGCAAATATTGTCCAAAACATGGATTTAGTACAATTGGTTCCACAAAATCAAATGGTGCTATTAGTTTTTCTGCATCTCACATATTAAAAGGAATTGCTGAAATAAAAATAATCTAGACTATTTGAAAATAAAATTTTCACACCACAATGTGTGGTAGAATTTCATAGAACTTTTAAGGCAATAAGAGTTGTTTTGAAAAATGTTGTGATATTGGATAGTAGTTGATTGGGAAAAAATGCTATTATTTAGATAATTATTCATCGAGGGGGAGAAGGTGAGCATCTTGTGATTTTCGTAAATATCACATGTTCCAGCAATTTTTTATTTTTTTAATCGGTGATAAAAATCTTTTTATTTTTCCAGCACAGTTACCATTGGTCTGTCGAATGTCCTTTCCATTGATCATGAGGCTGTTTTGAAATAATAAATATTATATCTTCAACCGTGATAGTCGAAAGCAAACTTCACTTTTTTGGAAAAGGCAAACGAAAAAAATTACGTTTTCGGAAGAACGACAAAAGGTATGAAAAAAATTGATGAGAAAAGCACTTAAAGAATGACATAATGCACATGCGGGATTAAAAAATACTCGTAAAAATGTCAATGAGTCCGAATTATCAATTGCTGAGCATCAAAAACATAATTTATTGAGAAAGAGTCAAAGTTTTCGCCTTCTAGCAGAGGCTACATAAAGATTACATAATTAATTTGAAGAAGACGAGTAAAGGGTATCGACCCGAACTTCGAAACGTTCGGCACTGGCCCTGACCTCCTCAATTTGCATTGGCAAGAATTATTGGAAAAACAAAACAAGATACGATAAAAAATGTGTAAGCAGAAGTTTTTCAACAAAAAAAGACTTAAAAATTTCTCATAAATTATTTTTGGATAGTAACATTAGGAAACAATTTTTGTTTGAAACACAACACAAGCTACAATAAAATTCTATAGAATGCATTATAACATTATCACATTATAATACATTATAACATCAAAACTAAACGAATTAAATTCTAGAAAAAAAACGACAGAGGGTACAATGGAATGTGCACTTTTTATAATTATAAAAACTAGACAATAACCAAATTACAGTTGTCGATGGTTTGACCTTTATCTATAGAAAACAGACCTGCTAGTTGTAGGTGGATTCTTTAGATATCCGCTATATATTTTCCCATTTACATTTTTAAAAAAAATTTGGTATCTTCCTATATGCTTCGCAGCGAATAGATACGTTTCTGTAAGTGGCTTGCAAAGTTCTAATTTTGAATATATTTGATGTCCATTCGGTAAGATTAAGAAAACATTTTCTGGGTCAATCTCTTCAAGAGAGACATTAAGATCAACGTTGAAATTACCAAGGTGTCTGTTATAATATCTCGGTGATGAAATCCAAGAAGCTTCAGTTGGAGATAGCACATAAACCCAGTATTGATAATCCGGTATTGTGTTGAAAAGCCAATCAGGATGCCCATCTTCTGGGCGTAGTCCAGTAGACATGAGCTTTCCAACACAACTATTATGATCCGACATTCTAATGTCAACGTCGGTCTCGTCTTGAATATCAAACTCAGGTCGTACATTTCCAACTGAATGCCCTGAAGAAGAAGGATTGAGTGGAAAAAGTGTATGTTCGAGACCAGAACGAGGTTTCAGGCTTCGTAGGCGTGGCCTTTGCTCTCCAGAAGATCCTTCCGCACCTAATTTCGAAAAAAAAAACAAGTTACTAAGTTTAAATCGTAACTCAAGCGCATTAATGTTTTGAGCTCTCAAAACGATTATAAGTCAGGACTAACAATTAATATTTCGTGGTCTGAAAAACTCTAGCACGTCCTGGTTTTGATTTTCAAAGAAACTCATGAAATTCATTCATCCGACTTACGTGTGTCTGCCACTCAGAGAAATGTCCTCTCGTAACAAGAGGATGTTTCTTGACCTAAATGGAATTTCCTTTTAAATTTAAGGTTGAGAGGATTTTCATTTGTCTCAACAGGAATCCTTTCGCAGCAAAAAATTTCCTCATGCGATTCGGATTCAGCGACAACAAAAACATATAATAAACATGGTCTGACCCCCGGACTTGAGATCATGAAATTAGATGAAGTCTTATGACGTTATGTCAGAACCCTGACGTGCTGGGGTTTTTTGGACCTCGGAGCTGGATTTAGCGACCCAAAAAACATATAGTCAACATGGTCTGACCTCCAGGCCCGGGTAACGATTTTTTTCGTGTGGCTGTGGAATCAATCATTAATTTTGAGAATCAATGGCTTTAAGCCGCTCTTATGGGACACCAACGAAAATTTCATGAGTGATTTTTTCTTGAATAATCGTAAGCTGGTAATTTAGAAATACGTCTGTAATCTGCTAACTGATTTTCAATTTGCGGCGCGATTTCGTGGGCTAAAGAAAAGCCTAAAATTAAGAGTTGGGGAGGGGGCTGATGTAACTGGTCTGTTCAGAAAGGTATAATTATATTTTCTACTAGAAAAATGATCAAAATTAATCATTTTTCCGTTAAGAACATGCGCATAATTTCCTGAACAACTTTTCCGCTATAAGTGTTTTGTTCCTCGAAATTCACTTAACTCCAGAAGAGCTTCAAGATGTATGATTTACACAATGTATCTGGTAAAAAATTAACGACTTCTATTTAACCCAAAAGGTTCATATCTTTCTTACTCTAGTAGCTATGAAATATCATAAAAAAGGTTTCCTGTGCATTTTTCTAAACGGTTGTTCCGTTAACTTTTAAGTTGAAATTCGAAACTTGTTCCAAAAGCCTCCGGGGGTCAAAACCGTTTAGCGTGAAAATGTAATGGCGGTTAAGAAATTAAATTTTTTTTCTGAATAACAATTTTTCTTAGTTAGTGGATAACTACTACTATTATTACTACTACCTTGGCCTGAAGATGAAATTCGGGTGGCAAGTTTTTGCTGCGACAGGGCCCGCTTATGTTCCCTTGCTTGCTCTTTGAGCTGTACTCTCAAAGCTTTCTCTTCTCTCTCTAAAAAATATAATATAGGAATTTTTATTAAAGAAATACCTAGTAATCTGATCACTAATTCTAAATTGCTTGAAGATTAGTTTTGTTTAGGTAAGCCGCGAAATGAACGTACTCACTCATCATATTTAGTCATCCACAAACAATTGGTCGTTTGAATAAATTTAGTTAACGAATGGACTGTCTGGCTATTTTTAGAGATAGAACATGTTTTTTTTCAACTTTATGAACTGCAAATAAATAATGTATAGATCTTGAAGAAGCTTATATGGCAATCAACCATTTTGACCCGTAAAAACAATTGTTTAAACAATCTTTCATCACCTTAGGCATTTTCATAAAAAAAGATTATTTTCTTCAAGGCATTAGGAGCCTGTTATTTAGCCTCTTATTTATTTATTTATCTCTGTGCTATTTCACCTTTGAAACTGAGTGAAAAAGTGGGACAAAAAAAATTGGATGAATTGAAAATCTTTTTATCCCTGAAGGTTACTTATCGTTTAGCGCGAAATCGGTCTCCAGAAGCTGAAGGCGTTTAGCGCGAAAATTTATTGAATGTTCAAAAAACGAATTTGTTTCCTTCTTTCTGAATAACAATTTTTCTTATTTGAAACAAAATATAATGTAGTAACAGACTTGCATTAATAATTAATCTGAAGTAAAAATGGATTAATACTATTATTATTACTACTACCTTGCCCTACTGATGACCTACCTTCTGCTCTTAGGGCCCGCCTAAATTTCATTACGATCTCATGACGACGAATTCTTATAAAGGGCGATTCTTGTCCCTCTGAAAAATATATTAGAGAAATTTTCAATGAAGAATCTTTCTAACGAACCCAAAAAATTTGCTTTAAAACCTTTTCATCTTCAATAATGCAGACTTTAGGGATCCTAGAATAGTAAAGCATATGCATGTTAAAGTTACTAGAAAAGTATAGCATATGCATGCTAAATTCCTTACGCGTGAAGTTGTTCTACATTCAAGATGAAAAGGTTTATTGGTCCAAAACAAAGATATCCTAAATGTAATCACAAAGTCAGTTAATATGAACTCATGACTCCAGGAGTACTTGGATTTCATTCGGCTCATGGTCCGGCTTCTACACGGAGAAACTGTTGGTTTTGAAATTTTGCATTATAATATTCATTTTTACAAAACTTAGATGGCCATCTAGGATATAGCGGAGATAATAGTATTATTGCCACAGCAATACGAAGAAATACTTTTCGCAAATATCAATTATAAATATACTGCACACTGAGTAATTGTCATTTAGAGTTAGAAAGATTAATATTTCCGATAGCAGATTGAAGTAAGGAAAAAGCAATATTCATAAATTGAATAATGAAGCCGTAGTTGCAATAACTAGCAGTTTAAATAACATAAGATGCAAAATAGGTGAGAAAATTTTCCATTTTCAATGGGAAGGTTCAATGAGAGGAAAAACATTTGAATGTACTGCTTTGAGAATTACGTAGAATAAGCATCAGAAGAATGTCTTCACTAACAATAACAATGTGATTGTTTGAATAATTTGTTTTCTGTAAAAATGAAAAAAATACCTAGCGATATGATTGTGCGGAATCTTCCTATATTCTTAAAATTCTTTCACGACTAATGCTTTTGTTTAAAATGAAGGCCCAATGTTCATTACCAATGTAATTGTTTTAAAAAAGCCTGTTCAAATTAAAAAAAAACACCAAGAGATATGGCTGAAACAAATCCAGGGCTGTTCTTAATTTTTTGTTAGGAACATTACTTTATTTTTAATTCAAGGTACAAATTTCAAATGTATATGCATAGCTAACTTGTATATCGTTATTACTGTTGTGTAAACTTTAGAGTCCTTTCTAGGGATTATAAAACCTTTATTTTGTTATAATCGCGGAATCTCTCGTGGACAAATTATGTTGTTTTTAGAGGAAATTAGGCAATGCGTATCTTTGCGATTTGTGAACAAAACATTTGACGAAGTTATGCGTATTTAAATTTTATGCTTTGTTTTTCAAAAAAATCCCAATGTTTTCTTGAAAATAGTATAATTTTTCACCTAATTGAGATATTTAAGATTTTTTTTCCTTCTTTTCTTTCAGATACGATAAAATGTGAAGAAAATATTTGGAACAGGTAAAAAAGTTCTACAAAATGTTCCTCTACTCATTCATAACATCTCGCACCATTATCGAAAGAAATAAAATAATTTCTATTTATATAAAAAAAAGATATTCTATAAGTTTTATGCAAGCTAAACCAGTTTTGTGGTCAAGAGAACTTCTTTAATGAAAATTGCATTGCTTTATTTTTCTCGGAAATGGTACAAGATATCATGAATGAGTACAAAAACTTTCTGTGTAACATTTTCAACAAGATTTTTTCGTGTCTATTGTTGTTTGAAAGAAGCATGCGAAAATTCGACTTTACAAAAAAAAAATTCTACAGGCGACAAAAGTTATTTAGCTCGCATAATACTCACAGACTATTCTCCTTATGATAGTACAAACTAAAAAGAATTTTGGCAAAGAATATAGGTGTCCCTAATTTCCTCAAAAACAACAGATTTTGTTCCCAAAAGACTCTGGGAGTTCAAGTGTGGAACCTGCCTGATTTGAAATGGATTCAGTCAATAGTAATTCTTGAAATAGTGACGCTATATCCTGGCTTGCTATTGTCTTATTGTAAAAATAAATATTATAATATCAAATTTTACAACCGATAGTTTGTCCGTATAGTAGTGCTCCAGTTGTGTGTTGTGGTTTTTGAAGGCACACCACGATGGACTCAATATTTTATTCTTTATTTCTTCTGAATGGCTTTCAAATTTACGCAGGAAAACGCCTTCAACAAATTTTGAAGTTAAACTGTACTTTTTACAACAACCCTGCTGAAAGTCAAAAGCAGGTAACAACCGTTTAGGGGAAACGTCTGTTTCAAGAATTTTCAGGATCCAACGCTGTTCAGGGAGAGAAACTTATTGGCTGTTAAGAAATGTATTGTTGATTGTTTTTTATAAATTTTAATATTTTGTCAATAGCGCAAAAAAATTTTAATATACTCATATTCATTATTTGAACACAGACCTAGGCGGACTTCTTCATCCAATTCATGTATGTCTCTGTTGTAGTTAGCTATAAGTTGATCTCGCTTTGAAAGCTGCGTATCAGCTGGCGCATGATCATAACCATCTGTAAAATATAATATAGGGCGAAATTAAATTTCCTCTGAAAATATATACTTTTTAAGTTAGAATTCGAAAGTTGCTTCAAAGGCCAGCGCCGTTCAGCAAGAAAAATTTATTAGTAGTTATGAAATGAAATATTTTTTTCTTCTGAATTACAGCTATTTTTTCTTAGTTCAAGAAATGAATGTATACTAACGTTGTGGAATAATATTCTGACCATGCCCGGAACCTTGTCCCATCTGCATCTGCATCTGCATCTGCATCTGCATTTGCATCTGCATCTGCTCCTTTTGCTTCCGCGCTGCCTTAGTGCCTGGTCGTGGTGTATGTGCAGCTGTAAAATATAATAAAGGGATTTTCATTCAAGATTTTTTTTAGAATCTGAAAAATTTTCTATTCGTCCAAATTGAATATAGCCCAAGATTAATACCAAAGTCAGTTAATATTAACAAAGCCAAGGGACAAAAATTTCGATGAAGTCTAATCATTATTTTTAGGATCTTGACACCCTGAATTATGCGTTTTAATAGTATGATGTTATTTTAACTTCTTATTGTCGATCGGTAAATGGCAAGTACTAAAATTTGAACGTTATTTGGAGGTTCAATTTTATGAAATGTGAATATATATCATCTGATAATTGTTGAAAATCATATAATGCAACATGTGCATAAAATGCGATTTTACACACTCGATCACCACAAGTGGGTAAATCGTACGCACATGTTGCATGCCAAATTTTTTGACAGTGTGCATAAAAGATCGTTTTTACACACCCATGTGAGAGCGTGAAACGCGCATCTGAGTGCTTTAAAATAATCCGCTTTACTTACGCATATGGGTGTGTAAAAACGCACTTTACGCATACGGTGTGCAAAAATGAAGGATATTTCTACATGTGTCTTCAAAATGACGCAGTCAGTTAAGAAAAGGAGTGTCAACAAACTTCAAAAAGCCATAAAAACTCTAAACTTTCGAACGCAATTCATTCGCCCACCAGAACATTATCGAAGTTAACAAAAGTTACCGGTGAATTACCATAAAAATCTTATATTTAAAATTTGTCTGCATATGTTTCCACCCAGCAGAACCGTTATCAAAATCTACGGGTGAATTACTACACATTCCCGTACATTCCACAAATACCACTAGGTTTCCACAAATTTTGTAAATCTTCATGAAATTTTAAAGTTTTCAGAAATCTGTTTTTCAAAAAAACGGCTTTTTGGATTTGCATTGAAAACGAAGGAAGCTCGAACGTTTTCGCACCGAGAAAGAAGATGCAAAATCAAATTTGGATTTTCTTTTGAAGCCCAGAAATATTTTGTTAGTTGAGAAAATCATAATATACTAACGTGCACGACTAGAACCAGAAGCATCATTAGAGCGCCCGGTTGAAATTTGAGCTAGCTGTGGCATCCTAGAACCGTCATCTGAAAAATATAATATAGGCATTTTTGTTAAACAATTTTCCAACAAACTCCAACAATTGCAAATTGAAAACGGAGAAAGCTTCTACATTTCTGTCTCAAGAAAAAAGATAGGGTAAGAGCACCAGTTATTGGCACCTTAAGAGGAAATTTAGACTTTAGGAAATAAATAAACACATAAAATATTGAATTCTGAAATAGTGATAATCATACCGGCACTCCAAGTTTTATGCAGAACACACTGGAATGTTGAATTATTATTCAAAGATGAAAAAAACTTGAAAAATTATTAAAAATAAGCATGTAGTCCCAAAATTTTAGTGCTTGGCACTGCTAACCCCAGTTATTGGCACCCCTCGTCACCAGTGATTGGCACTACACTCACATAACCTCTTCAAACTTCTGTAATTGCATTAAAACATTGATAAAAACAAATTGTGCATCTGAAAATATGAAATAAATTTTCTATTAATAATTCTAAATTTAGTATTTTATCAATTTTGTTTTTGGACAAGCCAACATCTTTGACAGCAGCTACAAAACCTAGCCATGTCACATATCTATTTTTCGGCTTATGTTTTTCTTTCCTCAGAGATACTCTCTGACGGGCAATAGTATGGCAATAAATGAAATAAAAACCATAAATGTTACTCATTTTCTATTTTAAACTAGAAAAATGAATAAACAAATTCAAACATGGATAAATAAATATAGTCAAAATAAATCGCCCACCGATTAAATAAAAACTTTGGCTATTTATAATAACATGAATTCATGCGTAACATTTAAAAAATTGTAAGACATTATTATTAAACACAATATGTATAAAGATAATAAAATTCCATTTATAATTTAAATGAAACCAATATTTACCTATACCTCGAGGCCTAAAAAGAATGATAAATTATCTGAACAGAACTTTGGAGGTTACGATTACCGGTATATAAATGACAGCTTCATTTATTATAATTATTAGCTAATTTCTCGTCTACCTAGTAACGACTTTTGTTGTTCCGGCACTTTTAACACTTCATTGTATCATAAATACGTGAAATGGCTCATGTCAACACAAGGTCTTGAGATTACATAACCTTACTTTTTTCCGGCGAGGCAGGGGTGCCAATGAATGAAATCATTCCCGAATTGCATGGTCTGGTCATTGGCACTGGGGTGCCAACGACTAGAGACCATACTTTTTATATTAATTTCCATTGGCACCCCCCCTAAAATTAATAAATAAATTATTGCCGAGGTTCATTCCTTATTTTGATTATATTGCAAGTATTTCTTTTAAATATTCACAAAAATTGGAACAGATTCACTTGTTCACAACGTTGTTTGAACAAAATTAAAAAATGTTGTCAGCTAAACATTTTCTTTAGAAAACCGGATAAATTCTTGGCACCCTAAGAACTGAAGTGAATTCATTATTTTATAACTAAATTTGACATTATTTTGTATGAATTATATATGTCGGTACACGCAGAAATAATGGTAGAATACAAATAATACCAGCAAAATACGATAAATGTTTGTATTTTCTTGAAATTTAACAAAAATGAGAGAGGGTGCCAATAACTGGCGCAGTGCCAACCACTAGTGCTCTTACCCTACGCAATTGAATTTCCTATAAAAATATGTATTTTCCAAGTTAAAATTCGTAACTGGTTCGGAAGGTCTCCAGTGGCTGTCCAGTGATAACAATTTATTGGCATTTACGAAATGAAATTTGGATTTTTTTCTGAATCCCAACCATTTTTTTTTAGATCAAAGAAACTACACTTACGTGGAAAGCTCTGCATTGAGGTGTAATCGTGCCCAAACTGATTGTGGGCCATTCCCATTCCATAATTATAGGTTACTTGTGGAACATTTTCAGGTATAATCGGCTGAAAATGGTTTGCTGCTTGAGCGTTATGCAGGTGCCAATAAGCTTCAGGGTCATTTAGCTGCCAATTATATGATGCTTGAGGGTTGTTTGTCCACTGATCTCCTCCATCTGTAAGATATAATAGAGGCATTTTTATTAGAAAATTTTTCAATAAACCCAAAAAATTTGCTATTGTTCCAAAATTTTCTCATGCGTCTTCAATATGAACAAATCAATTTGAAAAAGGTCTAAAAAGAATAAAAAGAGTAGCAATATACTATTCTTAACTTAATTACTACGATCAACATTGTAACTGATTCTAGTAAACTTCCCACATCATATGAATTTAAAAGTAAAAGTGATTAACTTTATTTGAGACCACCCTGTTATGAGCCTATTATGCCTCAGAAAAGTGAACAGTATCAGCTACTGACAGTTTATTAATTTGAAACGCCGCCGCACTGACGGTTCATTAGTTCCAGAAATGGCCAGTGAATAACGCACAATGTATTTCATCAAATTTCATAAACTTACTGTCAAACATATCTATACAAAAATCGAACTCGCTCCGAATCACTCTTAAAATTTCGCGCCATACGAGAGTACCAATCACAATCTAAACAGCTGACTCCCACATGAATCGTATGCTTTCATCTCACATAATAGAATCAGTGAAACCTTACCTGCAATTTCGTCGGGATTATAATTGTGAATCTTCGTACACTCAAAGTCTTGGAGAGGCTAAATATGATCTGACCTTTGAGAAATTTGACTAATGGAGAAAACAAAACCGAGAAATGTTCGGACAGTAATCATCATCTTGATCGAAAAACATTCACTTCATAGGACGTTCACGCATCATTCCGGTAAGAGAATATTTAACGCTCACTTTCCTGGGGCTCTACAGCCTAATAACATGGTGGTTCGATCCTAGCCAACAGAATCACGAACTGGGCAGAAGAATACTCACTTTTTCCAGAAGAAAAGGGGGGTTTTAGGCACGAACGTGGAACCAGGAACGACCTCTTTACTCTTGCCGTGATTTCTAAAGCGTGCAACATACTTCGAAACTATAGAAACAAATCCTGGGACACAAGAAATGTTCTTTATAATGCGATTGGCGGGGCGACTGTAATGTTTGCAACGGAATCATAGACATTAAGGTATATCGAACATTAGAACGCGTCAAAATACGTTTTTTTTCTATAAAATTTTATATAGATGGCCTCTAAACACACCTAATTTCTACGTGTGGCAAGAAACTGAATCTTACCCACTAAAGCTTACTATGATAAAACGTGCGCTAAATTGGTCGTGCAAACTCCTCGAAATGCCCGACGATCATTCACCAAAACAATGTCTAATTGCACTTGCCAAGCTTGATAAATAAAGAAAGATAAAAACAGAATGTAACTGGGCTTCACAACTTGAAGCAATGATAGTGGAAGTAGGCGAAAAGCATCTCTGGTCACAACAGTTTGTAATCGATAAAAAAAAACCGTCAACAGGGAGTATCTAAGCATAATATCATCATGGAAGAACAACTTAAAAAGTTTATAAATGGAAAAAGTATAAAGACAAACTATAGTAGTCTTTACCGCCATATAAGCAGCCTAGATTTCACGGAATAATATCTAGAGTTAAAAGCACCTCTTCACAAAATCAAGGTCATATCTCAGCTACAATTATCAAGTAGTAGAAGAATCAAAATAAGTCATAACAGTATTATTTATATAATTAATACAAATGAATTATGCACAATTTGCAATAGGAACTCACACGAAACCCCAGAACACTTCCTGCTGAACTGCCCTATATACCAACCTTCAAGGGGAAGATTTTAAAAGAAATATATCAGAAGAAACCAAGACGAAACAGAAAAAATGAGAAACGATTTATGTATACACGACACAAATCATTTGAATGATGCATTTTACTACACTATCAATTAACTGAAGATAAGATCTATTATAATCAACGAATAATGTATTTCCTCTTCATCCCGCTATTGCGATAAGTAAGGAAGCGTCAAACCCTGCATATGTAATTTGTAATAGCTGTACTCTGTGTCTCTAACGCTGTGTCTTTAACGCTGTCTTGACAGGCAAACAGAAATCCCTCAGTCTCCGATCTCAATCCAGCAGATTTGAGAAACATGTTGGACAGACCCATCGAGACCTCTTCTCTACGTATGATGCCGTGGAATTCACCATAAGGGGGTTTGTCAGCATGTTGTCTTAGTAGAAGCGAATGTTCTGGTTCCCGTACACAACTTTCGAGCATCAAGGATGTTAGTGATGCTAGGCCATGTGTAGTGTTGTTGGATTCAAATGAGAGGCCAAGCTCCTCTGCAGCCCTATCTGAGGCACGGTATAGAAACGCCGCAGCATTGACGACTTCATGTTGATGTACGAGTCGCATAAGGGAATCTGTGTCATTCAGAACTGAGCAGGCTGTAGCCAGAACCGTTCTTCGATGAAGACACTCTCTAAGCCTATGAGTTGAACATCCTGATCGTCACGCGATGATGTAATTTCTAGTCTTCCTTGCTGTAGATGGACGCAGGCACACTTTTCCAGTCCGAAGCTCATGCCAGTCGCTTTAGAGTACCTATTTACTGCCTCCGCAAGGATGTTAAGGTCCTCTATCGAGTAAGCAAAGAGTTTAAGGTCGTCCATGTATAAAAGGTGGTTGAACTTATATTCTCTTCTGTTCCGCGGGCCACATAGGCCTTGGAGCACAATAGATAGAGGCAAGAGGGAGATACAGGAAAGTATCGGACTTTGAGAGTCTTCTTGAAAGACCCCTCTCTTATATGTGATATAGCTTGTAGTCACTTCTATTTTGTCAGATGTTATGACAAGTCTTGTCCATCAAAAGACCATGATACCTGATCGAGTCCTGTGTAATACACCTGTCTATTAACAGGTTCGCCCTGCAACCTGCCAGCCCTCTCTTGCATCCACGTTGTTCCACTGTTGCACTCCATACCGGCTCGATATAGAATATTTTATGCATGCCGTTTCGCCGTTTCAATTTCAAACTGAAACTGTGTAACGTGCCCAGAGTAACGTGGCTGACTGCAAGTGCCGGAGCTCTTGCTGAAGACCAAGTCTGGTTTTCACAGTATTTTTAGAAGCAGGCTTTACCAAGGCTACAAGGTCCATCTTGTAGTTCTCACAATCGGCTATATTGGAGGTATGAAAACTTCATTCCTTATCCAACTCAACAAGATTCCGGCTTGCCAGCATCAGGCTCATTTCATCGCGAACCGGATGCAAACGGCTGTCATTCTGGGATCACTTCACCTGGTCTGTCAACACTACTTCTCATAACATTCTACAAAGATTGGTAGCTCTAAAAAAGTATCCAGAGGTGAAACTTTCCTCTCCAACTGTCCCGTCTGCCGAGTAAGGTCATCCGCGGCTAGAAACCTCACTCCAAGGAACAGTGTTGTAGGATATTATCTGGCGTGAATTTCCCACTCTTGCTTATCTTCTAGGACAGAAGGAGCAGTAGTGAATGACGTAGACGTTTCAGTTGCGTCGGGATTGGTTGCTTTAAGGAAACATGACCGTAGCTTCCGGAGCCTACAACTTCTCACATCATAAAATATATTACTATGATATATTATATTAATAATTATAATAATAATATATTATTTCATATTATATTCTACTTACGAACATAATTGAGAAATAACATGGAGAAAAGTAGAGTAAAAGTAAAAATTCTCATGTTTATAGAAACAGAAACTGATTTATGATATATTTTTTGAACTTCAGCTGAAGAGATCTTGAACTAGTTTTAATTGTATACAGAGTATTTTTTCCGCTTGAGACAATGAAGTATCTCAAGAAATGTGAATTCAACGAAATAAATCTCCGTAATAAACACTTTTTATTTCCGAGGAAGAAAAGCGACTCTACAAAAATGTGTTCCACATCTCACCTCCTGGGAGCAAAAGGAGGTAACTTGAAATTTTCAGATGGGAAACTATAATTCCTATTACAGATTCCGATTCTTCATTGAAAAGTACGTAAGATTTATTTGAAAAAATTTTTCCGATTTGTGCTAGGCGATCTTAATGCATTGGCTGAAAATGACATTGTTGTCTGTATCGCCCAGATTGCTGTGGGTTAGAAAGAAGGTAGGAATCAAAAGATTATATATCACAGCGTGCTACGCCCCAGTTGATAGTGATCCGAGAGAAGTCAAATACGCCTTCTCAAACTTTAAATTATACAATAAGTATCTACCTCACAGAAAAAACTAGGAGTAAATTTTGTTGCAGGTAATTTCGTATTTTTACTCGCTGGTGTAGGTAGAATATAAATATTACCTATGGTGGGAGTAATCTTTCTGCTATTAATTGCTCTGATGGGTAAATAAAGAATATTACCGTGAGTTAAGAGTAACTGTCGTTGCTTCTTGCAATAACCCCACATATTAGTTTTTAAATGTGGAAAGGCGAGTGTTTACATTTGCAATATGTATAACTATTTCAATTATTTGCGCTCACGGGCAATTTAACCATCAATCAATTATGCAAAAATAGCTCTTTGTGACAATAAATGTGGCAGCTCTCAAAAGTTACCACGGCCTTTAAAGTAGAAGGTATTCTTTCTGGGTTAGAATTCCGATGATTGATTACCCACGTGGAAAGATTCTACCAAAAGTTTTGTACGGAGATACCATGTGGAAATTTCATATGGAAATTTTGGGAACATTTCTACAAACTAATTTTGGACTAAGTTTGACTTCCGGTTATGAACTGCGCTCACGGAAATCACACTCCGGACATCACACCCTTATACCAGGTATGCAAGCAACATCTTCTTCGAGAAAATTATGCTACCCATGTCAAAACCTTGCACCTACTGTGGGCTCCTCGAGGACACGAGATTGAAACAAAGCCCCAGGTGTAAAAAACACATCTTTTCCCGGGAAATCTGTGTTTTACCGTACATTAGGGTTCTTAGAGTGAGTTCCTCGAGGACACGAGTACCAGCCATTGCTGCAGATGAAAAAACACATCTTCGGGGAAGTATGGTTTTTACAGTATTTTAGGGTTCCTCGAGGACACGAGATACAGCCAATGCTCCAGATGTAAAAAACACATCTTTTTCGGAGAAGTCTGGGTTTAACCGTACTTTAGGATCCCTGAAATAAGTTCCTCCAAGACACGAGATTGAATGAATGCCCCAGGTGCGCAAAACACATTTTCTCCGGGAAAATCTAGATTTTACCATACTTTAGGGTCCCTGGAGTAAGTTCCTCGAAGACACGAGATTGAACCAATGTACCAGGTGTAAAAAACACATCTTCTTCGGGGGAGTCTCTGAGTTTTACAGTACTTTAGGGTCCCTGAAGTAAGTTCCTCGAAGACAAAAGATTGAAACAATGCACCAGGTGTAAGAAACACATCTTCTCCGCGGAAATTTGAATTTTTACAGTACCTTAGAGTCTCTGGAGTGAGTTCCTCGAAGACACGAGATTGAACCAGACTTCCCCGAAGAACATGCGCTTTTCACACCTGGGCATTGGTTTAATCTCCTGTCGTTGAAGAAACCCACTCCAGGCACCCTGAAACACTGTAAAAACCGGACTCCCCCTAAGAAGATGTGTTTTTTACACCTAGGGCATTGCCTGGATCTCGTGTCGTCGAGGAGCATAGTCCAGGGACCCTATAGTACTGGAAAACCAGGACTTCCCCGAAGGAGATGTGTTTTTTACACCTTTTGCATTAGTTCAATCTCTTGTCCTCGAAGAACTTACTCTAGGAACCCTAAATACTGTCAAAAATAAGATTTCCCAGGAGAAGATGTGTTTCTTACACCTGGTGCATTAATTCAATCCAGTGTCTTTGAGGAAATTACTCCAGAGACCCTAGAGTACTATAAGAAATCAGACTTCCCCGGAGAAGATGTGTTTCTTAAACCTGGTGCATTGGTTCAATCTCGTGTCTCCCAAGAACTTACTCCAGAGACCCTAAAGTACAGCGAAACCCAGACTTACCCAGAGAGGATGTGTTTTTTACACCTGGTGCATTAGCTCAATCTCGCGTCTTCGAAGAAATTACTCCAGGGACCCTAAAGTACTGTAAGAAATCAGACTTCCCCGAAGAAGATGTGTTTCTTACATCTGGTGCATTGGTTTACAAGGCCTTCCAGGTAAACATTGAGAATTGCTCTCCAAACGTATTCAAAAACCGAAGAACACCCGAGATGTTCGGGTAAAGTTGACCCACATGGGGTAATTTTCGTTGCAGGTAATCTTTACCCCAAAATCCGTGTAAAGATTACACTCAGTTTTTTCTTTGCTGTGATCAAGGTAAAAGAATAATTCTGCTAGGAGATATGAACGGATGGGTCGGGGTCCAACGTCAGGGTTCAGATACAGAAAGGTTGCTGGGTAATTTTGAGGATTCAAGAAAAAATTATAGCGGACAAAGATTAGTTAGCTTATGCTTAGAAAAGGGTCCATTTATTACAAATACTTGGTTTTGACATA
Source organism: Andricus quercusramuli (assembly GCA_932178445.1). Taxonomy (NCBI): domain Eukaryota; kingdom Metazoa; phylum Arthropoda; class Insecta; order Hymenoptera; family Cynipidae; genus Andricus; species Andricus quercusramuli. Next base: position 134,736 of record CAKNXH010062442.1, read on the forward strand.
AAATGATCCACATGTACACCTGGCGTGAAGAAAATAGCCTCAGTATGATTGACTTCGTTATTGCGGATAAAAGACCAAGAGAACTAGTAAAAGATACAAGAGTCATGAAGGGCTCTGAAAGCAACACTGTCCATTAACTTCTAGTCTCCAAAATAAACATAGGGCGGGGATGGAGAAGAAAGAGTACGAAACAAACGCAAATCAAGATTGAAAATTTACATCAACCGGAAGTGCAAATAGATTTTCAGAATAAGTTAAACGAACGCACAGATAGGGCAACTTGGGAAGCGCTTATAAGCAATAAGGATATAGAGGGCGCATGGACTATGCTATGGGATATTATTGTCAAAACTGCGATTGAAGTGTGTGGTATCGCGGTTGCAGTTAGAAAGTCTGATGATGCATGGTGGAATAATGAAATTAAGGCAGCCCGAACAGAAGAAGAGAAGAAAACACAAAACGACTTTGAAAGTAGCAAGAAATTATTTTAATCTCAAATTGTGATTTTGAAAAGTCAAACTGAAATATTGTTTTGATAAAAATTCAACATTTGGTTTGGAAACTTGTCTTTTTAATCGGGAAATTCTTCAATGTTAGTAGAAATTTCGCCTTTCTTTGGTTGAAAATTGCAGTATCTTCTTAGCGAATTTAGTTTTTATTTGAGACTCATATTTTCATGTTCGAAAGTCAAACTAGAATCTTTTTTGAATAACTATTCAATTTTTTTCTGAAGTTTTCTTTTTAATTTGAAAACTTGTCTGCTTAAGTAGAAATTCAATCTCTCTCGAATAAAAACGCAACTGTTTGGTTGAAAATTCCGGTATCTTTTTAGCGAATTTAGTTTTTATTTAAAACTCATATTTTGATGTTAGAAAGTCAAACTAGAATCTTTTCCTAATGATTATTTATTTCTTCCTGAATTTCGTCAACTACCCATCGTTTAATTAAAATAAATATTGAACAATGAGCGATGGAGATTATTATCTTTACTTTTTAGGTCTGAGAACTACACAGGAAAGATTTAGAGAAGAAAGAACCTTGCTGATAAGGTTTTTCCTTATTTGAGTTAAGCGAAGGTTTACAGCAATGCGAAATATGACAAATTAAATTGTCAATAAAAGACTGCAATTGTGTAAGATTGTCATATTTATCGAAACAGTGAGAAGACATTATTGTGAAATTTGTATATATACTATATTAGCTCCACCAACACAACATATTTACAAGTTATATTGCTTCAAAATAAGGAAATTAGAATCAGGCTAATCGCTTCAATGTTTGCCCCATCCCCCCTTCCAATAATTGGTCACCTCATTTAAGTATGCTTATATAAAAGAATAATTACACTTCTGATATTTTTAAAATATGAAACGCCAAAAATGTTCTTTCTACATGTCCCGAATTATTGGAAGAATCCAGATAAATTTTTGGAACGTATGTTGGCATACACGTGGGGCTTCAACAAAAAATTTCCAAGCATATGTTGGGAAAAATTTTAGTACAAGGTTTGATAACTATTAAAAAATCTTTATTACAAAGCATACACTGAAATTTGTACCAAAATAGGTTGAAAAATTTCACAATAAACCTTCACATGTACCGATAAACTTAATTTCTTGGTAACATAAAAAAAAATTTACTTCGCATCTATTTATTTCCCTCTCCGTATCTGTAAATGTGGCCTAATTCAGTTTCCCAATAGTAGTATTAAAAGTTTCGCCATACCTCCAACCAAAAATGTTTCGAAATTGTACGATGATAATTAGCATATGTTTCAACTGTTTGTAGTGAAATGGGCATTTTTTAATATAGTCAGTATCTGGATATAAGATATTTTAATGTATGATTGAATTAGTTTATATTATATTTTACTTACGGACAGAATTGAGGAATATTACAAACATGACAAGCAGCAGGATAAAAGTCAAAATTTCCATCTTTATAGAAAACGGAACTAACTTGTGAGGTATTTCTTGACTTAGGCTGAAAAGGTCTTTACCTGGATGTACTTGTATATATACTAGCCTTCACGTCATATTGACAAATATGATTACTACATTTAGGCGATTAGATGGTGTTTTTTTTCTGATAGGAAAAATCTGTTTACTGTCCTCGAAAGTATTAAACGTTCGAGAACTAGTCTCGTTCCACACATGTCAATTAAACATAAGCGACACGTTGCCAACGAATTCAAACAAATGCAAAGTCTTTTCTCAATATTCTTAAAAATTGGCACATTGGGGTTGCTGTAGGCACATATTTATCATTCCAAATTTAGTATTAAAGTTATGGGAAGCTCTGTTACTTTAAATAATTTTAAAGTCGACATATCTCTAGGAAAATTATATAAGGTTTTAAGTAGTTTGTTTTGAAACCTTTGTATTTTATCCAGTAAATGTTCTGAAGCAGAAGCCCAGTTTGTGATCACATATCTAATATGAGATTCTATGAAAACTTGGTAAATCATTTTTTTATTTTTGTCACTTAATACCCTTTTGCATCTTCTTAAAACACCATACAATGGTACTATTTTTTTCATGACTTGTTCTATATGTCGTTTCCATGTTAATTTATTATCAATTATAGCCCCAAGATATTTGTACTCCCCAGTTTCCTGAATCATAACATTTTCTATTTTTATAATTAGTGGTCGCCTGGGTATACTAACTAACGCAAAAGTTATATATACTGTCTTTTTTTCATTTAGAGTTAACTTATCACATTTCAACCAGTCACAGTAAATTGACAAGTCCTTATTTATTTCCTCTTCCAATTTTTTACAATCTTTGTTAATATAAAGAAGAACAGTATCATCTGCAAACTTAAAAATTTTACCTAACAATCCCGCCTCAGTTAGACTCTCAACATAAATTAAATATAGTAGTGGTCCAAGAACTGACCCTTGAGGCACCCCCATAGTAATATTAGTTTTCCTACTTTTTGTATTATTGGCATAGACATACTGTTTCCTTTTATTCAAATATGATTTTAGTAGTTCAAGAGCTCTATTTATTTCAAGCTTAGAGAGTTTTTTACACAGTATTCCATGACCAACCGTATCAAATGCCTTCTTTAAATTAATAAATATTGCAGCAGCTATTTCTTTGTTGTCTATTCTCCTAATGATGTCTTCATTAAAGTCCTTTATAGCACGCTGCGTATCAGACCCTTCCTGAAAACCATGGTGCATTCTACTGATTCCTCTGTTCTTGTTTAGATAGTTTATTAATCTTATCTTAATTGCTTTTTCATAAATTTTTAAAGAGTTACTTAACACAAAAATTTGGTCTATACTTACCCACATTATCTCTAGATCCGCTTTTATGTATAGGAATCACTTTCCTTATTTTCAGAATTTCAGGAAATGAACCAATCTCAAAATCAGTGTTTAAAATCTTTAATAAGTGATTTTTTATGACAGGATAGTATGTCAGTAGTTCAAAAACAGTAATGCTATCATCACCTGCTGCTGCTTGTTTATTTAGAGTACTTACAATTTTATCTAATTCATTAATAGTGGTTGGCTCGAATTCGGCTAACTCTGTGTTAAGTTCTATTTCGCACACCTCTGTACCCTCATCTCCTATATTTTTTTGCAACTTGTCACCAATTTCTTGATAGTAGTTATTTATCTCATTTGCAATATTTTTAGAATTCACAACTTCTCTGTCACTGACAATTAGCTTTTTTATTTCTTCCTGAGATCTCTTGCTCCCTTAAATAATCTTTGATTGTGTAGAGTTAGGTCTTCGTTAATATAAATATTCTGATGCTTGTCCCCTTGAAGGTTAAATTCGCCAATTTTGATGCCTGTAACTTCCTTCATCTTTCTTATTATGTCTCCTTTGGCCTCTCTAGTTTTTAACTTCAGGAAAATCGTGGGTAAATTTTTAGCGGATTTTATCACGTAACATTTATCAATTTCTTTTTCTGCGAGTTCATAACCCATGCCTTTCATAATTTTTTTCATTGTTGCGTGGGGCTCTTCTTCTTGTTTCGGTATTCCTGTCATAATTAAATTTTCAGATTTTAGTTCTTGATCTTTTTCGTCCTGTTTGGTTTTTAAGTATTCCAGATCACTGGTCAATCTTTTATTTTGTTCCTCTAACTTCGTCATCCGCTTTTTAATTTCTTCATTACTTTCTCTTTGTTCCTCAAAGAGAGTTCACTTAAAATCCACCGACTTTTTCAATTCATCTATTCTCTCACTATTCTGATTTTCAAGGCATTTATTTGCTTGTTAAGATTGTTGAATTGTGATTCCATATATTTTTGTAGGTTCGCTATTTTTAACTCTTTTGATTTTTCTTCTGAGAAATTAACAAAGCTGCTTACTGTTTCGTTTGCTTGAGATGAAAAATATGGCTAAAATATTAGGTGAAATTAGTCGCATAAAAACAATTTTGGCTGCAAAACGATTCCTGTTTGGACGAATGAAAATTCTCTCAACCTTAAATTTGAGAGAAATTGTCATTCATGTACGTCAAGCAACATCCTTTTTGCACAAAAGGACATTTCTCTGAGTGTTATATACAATATTTTTAACAGATGACCGGTGGTATCACATAATTAAATAATTTTGATCAAAAATGGGTTGGAATTCTTTAAAAATTAAATATATCAGGGTGAAATAATTTTTTCGATGTATCATTTATTTTACAATAATTTAAAGAAAAATATGACAGAGGGTAAAATAGAATGGGCACTTTTTATCACAATCAAAACAGGACCATAAAAATACGTCTGTTGCAATACCAATGCACATTATATAGTGTAATAACATACATTTATTGAAACGATTTAGTTTTCGGCGTAGCTACGAAGTGAGCAATCCAGGAAGGAGTTGCAGAAACTAATGAAATACACATTTGATATTAAAGAGCTTTAACGAAAGAGAATTCACAATCGCCAAATCACAGTCGTCGATGGTTTCACCTTCATATATAAATAGACTTGCTAGTTGTAGGTGGATTCCGTAAATATCCATTATATATTTTGCAATTTACATTCCTCTTTTAAATTTGGTATTTGTCTTTATGTTTTGAAGGAGATATACGCGTTCTTGTAAGTGGCTTGGAAAGTTCTGAATTTGTATATATTTGATGTTGTTGGAATATATGTGCGCCCACACACATACAAATAAGAGCCCTCTACAACTTTAGTTCTTCACTTGTCCGCGCCCGTTTTGCGTTGCTCCTTCACTTGCGTTTGCGGCGTTCGCCTGAGAAGTGCTTTTGTGAACGATCG
>CAKNXH010062442.1:139992-165728 GCA_932178445.1 Andricus quercusramuli
ACGTGTGTGTTACTTTTTCACTGCTCTGAGCTTCAACAAACATGCTCAACAGATGTCCATTCGGTAAGATTAAGATAACATTCTCTGGGTCAATCTCTTCAAGAGAGACATTAAGATCAACGTTGAAATTGGCAAGGTGTCTGTTATAATATCTCGGTGATGAAAATCAAGAAGCTTTAGTTGGAGCTAGTACATAAAGCCAGTATTGATAATCCGGTATTGTGTTGAAAAGCCAATCAGGATGCTCATCTTCTGGGTGTCCACTAGATATGAGCTTTCCAAAACAACGATTACGATCCGTCATTTTAACGTCAACTGGGTATCTTTATCAATATCAAACTCAGGTCGTACATTTCCAACTGGACGCACTGAAGAAGAAGAAGAAGAAGAAGAAGAAGAAGAAGAAGAAAAAGAAGAAGAAGGATTGGTTGGAAAAAGTGCATGTTCGACAGGAGTAGCAGGTTTCCGTCTTCGTCGGGGTGGCATTTGCTCTCCAGAAGATCCTTCCGCACCTAATTTCGTAAAGAGAAAACGAGTTACTTATTTTACAATTTAACCCTAGCGCATCAATTTTATAAACTGTGAAAACGATTATAAGTCACGAATAAGTATTGCTATTCATTTCTTGATGGCACAAAAAACTTTTCAGAAAAATAATAGGGGAAAATCGGAGGGGGGGGGGATATCAAAACTAGCACTGACGTTATCGTCTATTGGGTTCGACGATAAACCACGTTGCTGATATTAGGCTATATTTGCCCCTTCCTCCCTCGTCTTATCTTATCCGCATCTCTTTCCCCGAAAACTTAAGTAGCTCAAAATTCTATCAAAACATATGAAAGTTTATCAAGTTTTAAAATGATTGTTAGTGCTAAATGACACCTGGTTTAGATTCAGAAAATGAGTGAGCTTATATTCCTTTTCCTTACAGATCACTTCCACTTGTACAAGTACAGAAACATAGCCTCCTTCAATTTCGTTTTTGTAGTCTTATGGTAGCCCCTTTCCTGCTCATTGCGTGTGCAAAAAATTGAAATTTGTTTCCATTTCTACTACCGGGCTGGTCTATCAAAATTTTGTATAGGTTTACAAATACGTTACCACAAATATTGTATTAATATTAATTACTGCTGGTCAATTTCTATAAAAATTTGTAGATTAATTGCAATGTTCAACTTTAAAATTTTTTTCTAATCAATCTAGAATTAGAGTAAAGAAGTTTACCAACTCAATGAATAATAGAGTTTTTGATTAATGATATAGTAGTATTTGAGCATTTCTCTAATGGAAAAGTAAAAAAAAATCACAAATTAATTTTATACTAAAGTGAGTTCATGATAATATTGAGCAATGCCTCAGTCATTGTTGTTAACGTGAATGAAAAAGTAAGGTAAAATAGATCAAGTGTGTAAATAATGCTAGTTTTTTCCTTGTGAAGCAATAACTTGTAAATACCTTAAGTTGCTCGAGGTATCGTTATAATTTATTTTTCTATTCTATCAATCTGACGCAATCGTCTCTTTTTATCAATTTATTTTTCATGTTTTTTAGTTTTATATTTCTATTTCCATATTTCAATAAATTTGCAAGAATTCTTTATAGAATAAGAATCAATCTTGAATTTTGAGAATCAATGACTTTAAGCCACTCTTATGGGACCCCAAAGAAAATCCCATAAGTGTTTTTTTTATGATAATTAGTTGGTAATTCAGGAATACCTCTGTAATCTGTTAACTGATTTTAAATTGTTTAGCCTGAAAATTTTATGGCGGTTAAGAAATTAGATTATAGTCTGAATAACAATTTTTCTTAGTTCAAATAAATTATAATGTACTGATGGACTTGCACTAATAATTACACTAATGCAAAAATGGACTACTTCTACTATTATTACTACTACCTTGGCCTACTGATGAACTTCGGGTGGCGAGTCCTTGCGGCGAAAGGGCCCACTTATGGTCCCATTTGCGCTCACGGAGCAGTACTCTCATCGCTTGCGCTTCTTTCTCTACAAAATATAATATAGGAATTTTTATTAAAGAAAGACCTATTAATCAGATAAATAATTCTAAATTGCTTAAAGATTAGTTTTTTCCACCGCGAAATGAACGTACTCACTTAATTATCAGATTTAGTCATAATCGGTGATCGTTAAAATAAATTTATGTAACGAATGGAATGTCTGGCTATTTTTAGAGATAAAATTTGGTTTTTTTAACTTTCTGAAATGCAAATGAATAATGTATAAACATTGAAGAAGCTTATATGACAATCAACAATTTTAACTGGTAAAAACAATTTGTTAAACATTCTTTTATCACCTTAGGCATTTTTAAAAAAAAAGTTGCGTTTCTTTAAGGTACTAGCACCCTGTTATTTAGTAATGTCTCCGTGCTATCTATCTACAACAACTCATAATTGTTTGAACAAGCTCAATTAACAAATGCATTCTCTGGCCATTTATGAATGTTACCACTTGGGGGTTCCAACGTAACCAACTATTAATAACTAATTTTTAAACTTTTTTTTTAATTGATAAGGATTCACTATTTTTATTGTAATTAATAATTTTGTAGACAGAATTGTTCATGTTCGTCGATGATGAGCGTTTAATTTTAGGCATACAAAAATGCATTTTTTGTTTTCAAATGTATAACAGGACAAAAATTCATCTATAAAATTGTTAATGACAATGAAAATGGTGGACCTCTCTCCAATTCGGAGAGAGGCTGAGGTAGACGCGTTGGAAGTGCCGGAATAAAAGTGGAGGTTTAAAGTTGAAGAAAGTTGATGTGAAGTGTGGGAAGGTTGAAAGAAGGATGAGGAAAAAGGTTAAGGTATGGCGGAAGTGAAGGCAAGGAAGTGGAAAAGAGTTGAGGAGAATATGGAAAAAGAAAAACGGCACGTGTGGAATTCTAGGTTAGGAAACCGAACCGGAAAGTCGGGAAGGCAGCGACGCCTAGTGGAGAGAAGTATAAAGTGGTAAACTGGTCACGGAGTTTTGACTTGAGTGGTAAGGAGCGAGAGGCTGGTTGGAGAAGCAGAGAGGGCTAATTGAAGAAGGGCAGTGGTGCTACCAACAAACAGTGAAAGTAAGTGAAAGTGACTGGCTCGTGAGTGAAAGTGAGGATGAGCGATATAATGAGTAACCAAGGAAAAGAAAGCGTCGGATAGACCTGGAAGGAGAAGATGCGCAAAGAATTAAGAGAATTCAGGAAGAAGATGAGAGAGAATGGGTAAAAGGAATCTGCGCGTGCAAGGCGAGAAAGAGGACGGGACAGGGCTGATAAGGAGGTGATTTTGGAGAAGATGAGAGAGGAGATCAAGAAGCTGAGCGTGTGCCGTAGTATGGAGATTGGAGTAAAAGAGTTCTGTAAGGTGGGATGTCAAACGAGGGAGGAACAGCGGACTTGGAGAGACCAGCCAAGGAAGTTGAACGGAGTGGAACTGCAGACAGAGAGAGAAGAGAGATTATGGAGAGGGAGAAATCTTAGAGTGCTGGGGGTAATGCAGATGAGAACGAAGTGACAAATGTGGCGGGAAGGCTACCAGCCTGGATGCAAATGATTCCAAGAATTGAGAGTTCATGGAGAATTGAGGGAGGAAGAGCCATAAGGCTGAAGACGGTGGACACTAAATTGGAGATAACAAGGAGCAGTAGCAAATTGAAGGGATTAGGTCTATGGCTGGAGGAGGATGCAACAGAGAGAGAGAGGAGGAGATTCAATTTTGGCTGAGGAAGGAGAAGAAGAGGCTCGAAGCAACAGGCTTGAAGGTGGCAGTAAGAAAACTAGAGGCGAACGTGTGACAAACGTATTGGTGATTGAGCGAGGACAAGGGAGAAATGGTGGTGACAGGAATATAGGGGATAGACGGAGAAGAAGAAAAGAAGAACCTAGAGAGAGAAACCCGACAATAATAATGTGCCCGAAGGGTTGTAATGTGAGGGTGTAAAACCGGATGAAGGAGAGGGGTCGGTCTGAGAAGTGTGTGAACCAGTGGGGAAAGAGAAAGAGAGACAGAGGTTAAACACGATAAGGAGTGAGATGAATGAGAAAGCAAATCTGTAATTTTGTAACTGACGGGTATTGTGATGGTTGAAGTTGGCTGGGAGTGGAGATTATTGTTGATGGATAAGAAGGGGAGAGGGCTTCCGTTTGAGACAGCATAGTTCAAGCAACAAATGTTTTTTGATGTATTGGATTATGTAATGGTTTTGAAGACTCCAAAACCCGTAAAAATTGTTATCGATTGATATCACGGAGCCATTACTGAATAATAGGCTGCTGATATATTAAAGAAGCGGCATTGAAAAAAAATGACTGCGATGATAAAAATTTGTGTAAACAATTGTTTTCGACAATGAAATTTGTAAATTGTCACGTAATATCCTTAAAGGCCAAGATATTAGTTACTTACACTTCATTACGTTGAGAAATCCAAGTATTCACCTCCAAAAATAGCCGAATAGTGCATTCGTTAATTAATTTTCTTTAAACAATAATTATTGTCGGAAAGTGAGATTTTCTGATTTATTGGAAAGTCTCTTATATAAATACTCAATAATTTCTTGTCAATAAAAATTAAATGAGAAAAGTTGTTTAGGGATTGATTTTTTAATCAATTATAAAGAAACTGAGTGTATGGTAAAAAACGAAAGAAAGAATGTGAACTTGTTTGCGAAATATCTATAGGTGAGCCTTTTCATCCTTCTCTTCCGAAATACAAGCCTGCGCTTTTCTTTGAACCTCTTTTCGAACAATTACAATATTTTCTCATATTTGGCAATTGTTGTAAACAAACTGAGCGTCCGGTCGAAAAACAAGAAACACATTTACATTTGTCAGTAAAATATCCATGAGGTTATCAATATGGTGCAAAATTTTTTCTTGATGGCACATATCAGCACATTTGAAGATCTTCAAGGTCATGCACATGAGCGAATTTGCGGTGAAACTTAGTGAACTTAGTGCAACTTCAGAAAGCTATAAATATGTTTTTAACTAGAACACTTATCAAAATTAAACCATCAGTAACAAGCTGTGCAGGTTTTATTTCGGCTGCGTGTCCCATTGATGCGCCATTATTATCTTGAGACGACGTGTTATTTATTGGACGGAATTCAAGGTAGAAAAATATGAAATAATTTATGAAAGGTAAATTTCAATTGCTCTACAATTAAACAAAAACATAAGATGCATCAGTAAACATACAGGCTTCAAGGTGAAACAAAACAATACAATGCACTACATACTTGTAATATTATGCATGTAGTTTTTTTACTGATACTATTAAATAAAATAAAATGATTAAAAAGAAATACGATTCATACAAGCGATCATCAAATTGTCACATTTAATTATGGACTTTACAGGTTAAGTTTAAGATTTCACAAAGTTTTGAAAATTCACGCTGATTCAATGCTTTAATTAACGTCATTCAACACTTTATAAAATCTTAAGCATCATCTGTAAAGCTCGTAAATAATACGTCACAGTTGCACAAGCTCATTTGGTAGTTCTATCAGATTTTTCTCTTGTAAATTTACCTTATTGAACGACATAATTAAACGAGTGTTGGTATAATTACAAAAAAATAGTCTACACAAACAACATTCGTTACACTCCAAGAAATAAAAATGTGGGTTATAATTATATAGCTTCATTGTTGAGATACCAATCGCTTCTTCATTTCTGAATAGAAATATTTATGTAGAGCAAGTAACAGTTCAATGTGATTATTTTCGCGCAAAATTCAATTTTAGAATGTTAACTTCCACTGACCCGTGAATAAAAAAATTACATTCTATGCTAAACTTATTATTGTAAATAATTTGTCCCTATGCAGAAACACACCATTTCATAAAAGAAGTGCCACACACTATTTAATTAATATTTAGTGCTAGTATTTACAGAGTAAAATTAGGCAATTCAATTTTGAGGCTCAAGCTTGATTCCAACACCCTGAGCTTCATTTTCCTAACTACAGAATTCACAAAGGAAAATTTATTTATTTCTTGGGTAATTTCGAAACTGTGCTACTCAGAATATATATTTCTAATTTATTATCATTCCCTAATAAAAATTTGTTTTTTCTTTAAGATTGGCTCCAAAGAAATGAATTACCCGATGCATAACCAAGGCAAGAGGCCTACTATAAAGTTTGCTGTGAACAGCCGCGGGCAGAAAAGGCGGATTTAGAAGAAAAAAACAGAAAAACGAGCCGCAGTAAGAAGAACATGGATATTAAACCTTCACAGAAGAGGATAACATCAACTGGAATCACCGTGATATTAGACACCGATAAAAATATTGACATCAAGCTAGCTGCTCATATAACGGTACATAGTGCAGTTAGAACCGTGAATCACTTGGGAAAATTACTCATCTCTATCGGTAAACGTAGAAAATTAGAAACTCTACGTCTTCATCGAACAAAATGTTCGAAAATTATTAAGCACGTTATTTCTCCATCATTATCAGAGGATTTAATAGAACATCTCGCGGACGAAGGTTACTCCATCATTATAGACGAGGCGTCAACGTTTTTGCAAAAATACATGGGTATGTGCATCAAATATTACAGAACAGGATCATATATTACTCAATCTAACAGTCTTGAAATATCATTAAGAGGTTAACCGTAAATTTTTTGTAAACGAGTTTTTCGGATGCTTAATTGAATTTCCTATATAAGAATAGGTACATACTTTTAAATTGAAATGCGAAACTTGCTTCAAAAGCGTCCAGGGGCTAAAGGCGTTTAGTGTGAAAATTGATTGACTGTTTAAAAAATAATTTTGTTTCCTTTTTTCTGAAAAACAATTTTTCTTACTTTAAACAAAATCTAATGTAGTAATAGACTTGCACTAATAATGAAACTGGAGCAAAAATGGATTACTACTACTATTATTACTACTACATAGGATTACCTACTGATGACCTACCTTCTGCCTTTAGGGCCCGCTTATATTTCCTTTTGATCTCAGCACGACGAATTCTATTCAAGTGCGATTCTTCTCCAGCTGAAAAATATATTACAGGCATTGTCAATAAAGAATCTTTCTAACGAACCCAAAAAATTTGCTATAAAACCTTTTCATCTTCAATAATTCAGACTTTTGGGACCCTAGAAAAGTATAGTGTATGCATGTTAAATTCCTCACGCGTAAAGTTGTTCTATATTCAAGATAAAAAGATCCATTGGTCCAAATCAAAGATAGCCCGATGTGATCCCAAGGTCAGTTAATATGAACACATGACTCCAGAAATGGATACATTTGATCCGGCTTATGATCCGGCTTCTACACGGAGGAACTATTAGTTATGAAATTTGGCATTATAATATTCATTTTTACAAAAGTCACATGGCCATCTAGGATATAGCAGAGATAATGGTATTATTGCCACACCGATACGAAGAAATACAAAATAGGTGAGAAAATTTGCCATTTTCAATGGGAAGGTTTAATGAGAGAACTTTAAAGAAAAATTTTGGCAAAGTATATAAGTGTGCCTAATTTCCTCTAAAAAACAACAGAGTTTGTTCCCGAGAGACTCTGGGAGTTCAAGCGTGGAACCTGTCTGATTTGAACTGGATTCAGTCAATAGTAGTTCCTGAGATAGTGACGCTATATCCTGGCTTGCTATTGTCTTATTGTGAAAATTAAGATTATAATATCAAATTTTACAGCCGATAGTTTTTCCGTATAGCAGTACTCCAGTTGTGTGTTGTGGTCTTTATAGATACACCACGATAGAGTCAGTATTGTATTTTTTCCTTCTTCTGAATGGCTTTCAAATTTACGCAGAGGAAACGCCTTCAAAAATTTTTGAACTCAAACTGTACTTTTCACAACAACCCTGCTGAAAGTCAAAAGCAGGTAATAACCGTTTAGGGGAAAAGTCTGTTTCAAGAGTTTTCAGGGTCCAACGCTCTTCAGTGAGAAACATTTATTGGCTGTTAGGAAACGTATTGTTGATTGTTTTTTTTTATGAATTTTGATGTTTTGCCCATATTGCAAGCAAATTTTAATATACTAATATTGATTATTTAAACACAGACCTAGGCGGACTTCTTCATCTAATTCATTTATTTCTCTGTTGTACTCAGCCACGATTTGATCTCGCCTTGAAACCTGCGTATCAGCTGGCGCATGATTATAACCATCTGTAAAATATAATATTGGGTTTTTTATTAGAGTAAATTATCATTAACGCATAACTCTGGGAACTTTAAGATTTTTTCTGGCTTCTAGCAGTGTTCCGCTTGGGTATTCTGGCTTCAAAGATATACCAAGAGAAATGCAATATTTGTTTAAAGATGACCAAAACAAAAAAAAATTGGGAAGGCACTGCATTTTGCACAACAAACCTGCAAAAATTTAAAAAAAAATGCACTATTTAGGAGGGATCTCTGTGAGGCTAGGCGCGCAACCAGTGAAGTGTCTTATGGGGGGAAGGGCTGCGTCGGAAATGCATATACGCATAAAGCTATGACTACTTAAATTGACCAACCGAATAAGCCCGATTAATTGAATTTGTTGAAAACTTCACGTTATTATGACACTGGATATTTTAAAATAATTTTTCATAAATTTCACAAATTCTGAAAATTTACATAAATTACGTAAATTTTCATGAATTTCTAAAATTTCTAGAAATTCGTTTTTTTGTTGTTGCAAAACGAGGGTTTCGGGATCACTTTAAAACCAAAATAAGCTTCAACATTTTAAAGACGCGAAATTGAATTTCCTCTGAAAATATATACTTTTTAAGTTAGAATTCGAAAGTTGCGTCAAAGGCCAGCGCCGTTCAGCAAGAAAAATTTATTGGCAGTTATGAAATGAAATTTTTATTTTTTTTCTCTGAATCATAGCAATTTTTTCTTAGTTCAAAAAAAGATTGTATACTAACGTTGTGGAATAATATTTTGACCATGCCCGAAACCTTGTTCCATCTGCATCGGCATCTGCATATACTCCCTTTGCTGCTGCGCTGCTGCAGTGCCTGGTCGTGGTGTATGTACAGCTGTAAAATATAATAAAGGGATTTTTATTCAAGATTTTTTTTCAGAATCTCAAAAATTTTGTATTCTTCCAAATTGAATATAGCCCAAGTGTAATGCCAAAGTCAGCTAATATTAGAAAAACCAAGGGACAAAATTTCGATGAAGTCTAATTATTATTTTCGCTATATTCGCTATGGTGGACTCTTCATTTCAAGTTTTTACCTTTTGACGTCAAATTCGAAATCAGAAACACAAACAATCCCTTTATGCAGTATGTTTCCAAAGATTTTTTTCCTTTGCTTTTAAATCTACACCTCGCAGAAAATTGCGTCGTTGGAGGGCCCACAAACTTCAAGAAGCCATAAAAACACTAAAATTTTGAACGCAATCCATTCGCCCACCAAAACATTATTGAAGTTAACAAAAGTTACCAGTAAATTATCATAAACATCTCATATTTCGAAAATTTCGACATATGTTTCCACCCATCAGAACCGTTATCAAAATTTGCGGGTGAATCACTACACACTTCCATACATTTCACAAATACCCTAGGTTTCCACAAATTTTGTAAATCTTCACGAACTTTTAAAGTTTTCAGAAACCTGTTTGTCGAAAAAACGGCTTTTTGGATTTACTTTGAAAACGGAGGCAGCTGGAACATATTCGCACCGAGAACGAAGATGCAAAATCAAATTTCCTATGATAATATGTAGTTTCTAAGTTAAAATTCGCAACTTGTTTCAAAGATATCCAGAGTTAAACGCCGTTCAGCAAAAAACTTTATATTATTGATTAGGAAATAAGATTTGGATTTTCTTTTGAATCCCAGAAATATTTTGTTAGTTGAGAAGATAATAATATACTAACGTGGTCTACTAAAAGCAGAAGCATCATGAAAGCGCCCCGTTGAAATTTGAGCTAGCTGTGGCATCCCAGAACCGTCATCTGAAAAATATAATATAGGCATTTTTGTTAAACAATTTTTCAACAAACTCCAACACTTTCAAATTGTCTACAGAAAAACACCCCTTGTACTAAGTTTTCTACAGCTGCAGCGAGAAATCGAAGTTTCGGCACTCCTATTGGTACGTTTGAATGAATGCAGTATTATTCTAAAGATTACTTTTGAGTGGCTTTTGCATCTACACGAAAAATACGCCTTTAAGAAATTTTGGGCACCCACTGCATCTTTCGTAATAGCCCTGTCAGAAATTAAAGAGCTAGAGGCTCAAAAAACCTGTAGTAGTCATTAAAGAGCATGCACAAAAATCTCGAGCGCAATTCATACGTCCAGCAGAACGGTTATAAAAGTTATCACAAGTTGCCGGTGAATTACGATGAGAATCTCAATTTCAAATAATTTCTATTAATTTCATATATTTCCACAAATTTGATAAGTTTCCATCAACTTTCATAAACTTCGTCAATTTTCATACATCTCTATTAAGCCATTTCCTTTTTAGGAATGATTTTTAGATTTTTAGATTGATCTAGAATTGCCGTTTGATTTGAGTAACACGTTCGTTCACCAACACTGCTGCGATCCAGGTTGCTAATTAATCTCTCCAGCGGTCACTCTGAGTTAACAGCCTCACAAAGTCATCATGTGAATCTCTCCAGTTAGGCCCATTACTATCCAAGGTCTTTTGTTTCAGCCGACATTCACTCCACTTAAACTCTTCTTCACGTTTTTCTGATGAACTATTTGTCACCACATTTTTCTGTCCTGGCATGCCCCCTAGCTTCCTTCATGTCCACGCATTCTCTTCTGCATGCTCTTGTGTTTCTATGAGTTTTTATGTTTCTTCGAATTAGGGTCCCATTCACACATGCTAACCATATGGTCCGCGGTCTGCATTCTGTCACTTTGCCATTTACTTTACCTCGATGAACTTATTTTACTAGATGCTCTTCTTTCAGTCTCTCAAAATGTGCAAAACATCTCAAAGAATTAGTTTTACATATCTCAACTAGTGTCCCCTTTATACCACACTCATTGAGAACTACTTCATTGCTCACTTTATCCACCAGTGATTTGCCGCACATCTTGCGCAGGAATTTCATATTATTCGCGTTAATTCTACTGCAATCCTTTTCTTGGTAGGTTTAGGTCTCGCTACCGTAAAGCACAGTCTTTATAAATATAGAATTATGTATTGTCTTTTAGCTCTACTTGATATATTTGTACTTCTGATAATAGGCCTTTCTCTACCAGTAACCTTCTTGCCCTCGTTTATACATCAATCTAACTTTCCATCTATCTTCCCGTCGCTGGTGAATCATCCACCAAGATATACGTACCTATCAACTTGTTCTATTCTGTTATCATTGAGGACAATGTTGCACATTGTGTTCTTACCCTTTCCTTCAAACACCATAATTTTGGTTTACTTACGTTAATTTTGCGCCCCACGTTCTGCATGCCTTTATTTAGTTTGACTCAACCATTACAACCTTATCATCTGCAAACGCTGAATCACGTACACTCAGTCTCCTGAGATCTACACCTTCTTCATCAAAGAGGGCCATTCTTAGACACACGTCCACAAATACAGGGTGTCCAAAAAGTAATGAAACACCTTAATAATTTTCCAGGTCAAATATTTTTCAAAAAGTCAAGGTAATTCTTGAAGTACCTTTCAACGAGGAATCCAGTGGTGACCTTGAATTTGACCTTGATCTCAACCTTCGAGGTTATTTCAAATGATCTTCGTTTTTTGATTGGGAACCCCTATTTTTGACAACGGTAATCGAAAGAGCAGGAAATTTTTTGTCCGAATATGGACTCAGGTCATGGGTCAAGGATGACCTTGAACTTCAGCTGAAGGTTTTTGTCTTAAGGGGTAACACCACTGTAGAAATGTCAAAAAATCAATTTTTTTTATTAGCTCAAAAAAGTCTTTGAACCTTGTAGAATAAAGAACAAAAGGTTTTATACGTGTTCTAAATCGATTTCATTGAAATTTGCAGCCCTTTTACCGAGCGTGCCGGGCTGTGTCGCAACTACTACCTGCGTCTATTACTACTATTATTACTACTATTTCTACTATTACTATTACCTATTTTCGTACCCACGAATTTTTAAGAGTTTTATGACACTAATAGATGTCGCCGCACGCTTCCTTTACAAGCATTTTCAGTTAAGAACACTTTAATACACGTCAGCAACTCATGTTAGTACAGCTTAGGTGCACGTGTAAAACGAACTTCAAACGCATTTTTCTCAAAACCCATATTTTGATATCGGCACGCAGCAAAACTCAAACAATTTTTAATATTATCAATCGGGGTTTTCCCTACATCTCTATAATAACATTTCAAAGAGAAACACGAAGGGGATTTTTGATAAATTAATTTAAACAAATGTTATAATTAATTAAGTGCCGTTTTTTTTGGTCGAAAAATCAATTTTTTTTTCGAAATTTGTGCGAATTACACAAAAATCAATATTTTTTGAATCCCCTTTGTTTTTCTCTAGCTATTCTCATGTAGATTAAGAAAACAAATTTTATTTTGACCCAGATTGAATTTTGCATCCTGTGGGCTGCGTGCCGCGGAGCTCCTCCAAGAAAAGACACATTAAGGAAATGTCTCTAGCGCTGCCATTTTGTAACATTTTTTATTGAAAATTTGTACTTTTTTATTTCAATATATAAATAATAACTCACTGAATCATTTTGATTGTATTTTCTTTCCTTCCATCAAAAAAAATTCTTGAAAAAACGTGTTTTTTTTTTTTTTGCGTTTACAGTGGTGTTACCGCTCAAGAAACAAAATTGACCTTGACATGACCTAGAAGGTATATCTCGGGCTTTAATACAAGGTCAACACTGGATTCCTCGTTGAAAGCTACTTCAATAATGACTTTGAACTTTTTGAAAAATATTTTACCTGGAAAATTATTGAGGTGTATCTTTACTTTTTGGATACCCTGTATAATAAATAGCCTGGAGGCCATAACGTATCCTTGTCTAACACCTCGCATACGTTTGCTTTCCTTAGATCACCCGGATTGAAGACGGGCACGGAGGGCTTTATTTTGGCATGTCAAGATGGTGTCATTTCCACTCTAACATACCGTCGCCACATTTTGAGCCAAGAAATTCCCGATGATAGCTGCAGAGCGTGTCATGAACACCCCAAGCATCTAGGACACATACTATCTAATTATCCAACTCATGCGGGAACAACCTACATCCAAAGGCACAATGTGGCACTAAGAGTGCTCTATTGCCATAACTGTCACTCTTACGGCATTAGCCCAAATACCTCTCCGCTAAAAGCTCCTAGAGAAATAGAGTCAATTGTCAAAAATTAAAAGTGCCGCATAACTGGAGCTTCATATTCTTGACAACTGTTTCTGTTGCGCACTCGAGACCTGACATAGTTTTTCTTGACTTCGAGAAACGAACCGTGTTCGTTATCGAATTTTCGACACTAGCTGAGAAAAACGTCACAGCGCAGGAGAAAGAAAAGAAAGAGAGGTTTAAAGATCGTATAAGGGGGTTGCGACGGTTATACCTGGGAATATCCTATTACAGTCAAACCTCGTTTATCGGGACGTCTTCGAAATGTAAACACCTCGTTTATCGGGATTCGGAGGGGTCTCCCACTACTACCCCCAGCATAAAGTCGGGTTGCCATGACACCTTGCTGTGTTGTTATTTACGGGTTATGTCAGGTTTGTTCGCAAATGATCAAAAAGAATTTTAAATTCCCCCTACTCCCACCACGCCCTCACCTTACCCCACTTCAAGTGCTTATGTATAAGGAGCGGTGGTTGGAAGGGGAACAATATATCCCGATAAATGAGATTGCAAGATCCCGATAAGTGAAGATGACGATAAATGAGTGTCCCGATAAACGAGGTTTGACTGTATGCGTCCTGATCATCGGGGCTCTTGGAGGTGCCATGGTTTCACTTGTTAATAGCCTGCAAAGCTTGAAACCGTGTCAACAAAATACTGAGACACTTGCGGGGAAAATGCAGAAGGCGGTCGTCCTTGGGTCGCTACGTGTCCTCAGGTTGCACGGATGCAATTTTGATTAACACGCCCTACCGGTGAAATCCTGCGGTTGTCCTTATGACAAACTTGTATACATATTATTCAGGTTTTCTGATTTATTATCTACTCCTGACGATTATTCAAGTCCGCCTCCCAACACACCATTTTCAATGGTTCTAATGTGGCATCTCTTTTTCTTTGTTTCAGGTAAACATAAAATATCTAGCTTCCTTACGAGCATAGTTTCTCGTAATTCTCTTACCTTAAGATCAGTCACCTTTCTAGTAAATGCGTGCTCGTCTAACAGAACTGTCATTGAATTTTACCAGTGAATTAATACATATTTCAATGTTTTTCTGTAAATGCCCACAAATGCCCATAAATTTCCTCAAATTTTCATAAATTATAAATTTCGTCAAATTAAAAGAATTCCAAAAAAATTTCCACAACTTTACAAATTCAAATGATTTTTCACAACTTTCCATGCATTTCTAAAATGTACAGAATTTTCTTTACGGGGTTTTCGGGTTTACTTTGAAAACGGAGAAGGCTTCTACATTTCTGTCTAAAGAAAAAAGATACGCCACTAAATTTCCTATAAAAACATGTACTTTTTAAGTTAAAATTCGTGACTGGTTCGGAAGGTCTCCAGGTGCCAGCGCCGTTCAGTGGTAACAATTTCTTTGCGTCCACGAAATGAAATTTGGATTTTTTTCTGAATCCCAATAATTTTTCGTTAGATCAAAAAAATTATACTTACGTGGAATGCTATGAGTTGATTGAGGCTGATTGAAGGCCATCGGCATCCCATGAGGATAGCTGTACATTTGTGGAACATATCCGGGTGTATGCGGCTGCAGGTTGTTTGCTGCTTGAAGGTTATTATCCAGCGTCCAATGATTTATTGCTTGAGGGTCATTCAGCTGCCAATTATATGGTGGTTGAGGATTATTCGGCCACTGATCTCCTCCATCTGTAAGATATAATATAGGGATTTCTATTAAAGAATTTTTTAATGAAACCCAAAAATTTGATATTGTTCCAAAATAACGATAGCTTAAATGAAATCTCAAAGTCTGTCAATATTAACAAAATCTATGGTCAAAATTTCTATGACCGTGGGACGTCAGGCAGAAGTTATAACTTCTTATTACATCAAATTGCGTCGTATTGCATCATTTGCGTCATATTGTATTATACTGTATCATATTCTATCATAGTTTATGATTCTTCTTTCCACATGTCCCGAATTATTAAAAAAATCATCAAACCATATGAGCACGTGAAGTGGTTGAAAAAAAGTAGTTTGATTATTGTTATTTAAAAATTAAGAAACGCCATTGCGCCATTGATAAGTTCACATAAATTTCACGAAGGCTCAAGATTGTGCTCAAATCTCATAAATTTATATGAATTTCTATAAATAACTGAGATTTGTGAAAATTTATTGAATTCTATGGTAAATTACTGTAACTTTTGATAACAGTTCTACTGGACGTATGTGCAGTAGCGCAATACGCAACAGCGTATGTTAGCAAACACGTGGGGCTTCAACGAAACATTTCCAAGCATATGTTGGAAAAAAGGTCAGTTTAAGGTGTGATAATTACTTTAAAAAATCTTCATTACACAGCATAAACTGAAATTCTTGCCAAAATAGGTTGGAAAATTTCACAATAAACCTTCACATGTACCGATAAACTTAATTTCTGGCTGACATATGTTACAAAAATTTTACTTCGCGTTTATTTATTGCCATCTCTGTATCTGAAAATGTGGCTTAATTCAGTTTCCTAATAGCAGTATTAAAAGTTTCGCCACACCTCGAACCAAAAATATTTCGAAGTATGTACAATGATAATTAGCATATGTTTCAATGTTTCAAAGTGAAATGGGAATTTTTTAATATAGTCGGTAGCTGGATATAAGATATTTTAATGTATGATTGAATTAGTTTATATTATCTTTTACTTACCAACAGAATTGAGACATATTACAAAGAGGAAGAGCAGCAGGATAAAAGTCAAAATTTCCATCTTTATAGACAATGGAACTAACTTGTGAGATATTTTGCGAACTCAGGCTGACAAGGTCTTTAACTGGCTGTATTCCACGTCATATTGACAAATAGCATTACTAAATATAGGTGATAAAATGCTGTTTTTTTCCATATAGGAAAAATCTGTTTACTGTCCTCGAAAGTATTAAACATTCGGCAAGTAGACTCGCTCTACACATGTCAATTGAAATCAAGCGACACGTTGCCAACAAACTCAAACAAATGCAAAGACTTTTTTCAATATTCTTAAAAATTGGCACTTTAGGGTCGCTGTGGATACATATTTATTATTCCAAATTTATGCAGTATGAAAATTATAGAATACAAAATTATGGATGTTGTATGAAGATATAATGATAAAGGATTTTGTGAAAAATGTCCTAATTGAGACATTTCTCTGAGTGTTATATACAATATTTTTAACAGATGACGGGCGGCATTGAATAATTGAATAACTAACATTTTTATCGTAAATGGGTTGGAATTCTTTAAAAATTAAATATATTATGGTAAAATAATATTTTCGATGTATCGTTTATCTCACAATAATTTAAAATTTTAGTTTCAATTTAATCACCAAGTTACTTCTGGCATTGATATATTTTTTGAAATGATTTTAGTTCACTGAAAAATATTTTTTTTTTTCATTCTAAGGAAAAAATTGGCAGTGGTGATACCTCATTTTCATTTTCTCAGAACAAGGTATTTTTTTTATGGAAGATTTATATGTTAAGCATACCAACACGAGATAGGGAACAGAGTATGAAGAAAGGATTGCAGCTTTTTAAATTCTCGTCATTTATGATTGAGGAAGCATCAGAGTTGTCGGAAATTTTACACCGAAAATAAAGTTTTGGCGATAACGCGGGCGTCTGTCTTTTTGTCTGTCTACAGTTGTTTGTTTTTGGCTCGTCTCCAATAGAGGGCGCCAATTGAGGGCCGTCGAGGTCCCTCTCGTCGACTGTTGCGCGGCTACTCCCCCCGGTTAATCTTCGTGCTTCATACCGACCGGACGTGTGGTCGACCGGTACGAGTGTTGTGGTGTAGTGTGGTTCTACGAAATAAACCAACATCTCAACAATATCATTTGGTGCCTATGAATTCTCGAGCCCCCATCAACCCCCTCCTTCTAGCGTAATTCAACAACAGTCATCGCCCGATCCGCATTTTCGTATATGCTAAGTATGCCCCTTTGTATTGAATACTCATCCATATATTGTCTATACATTACTTCAATATAGAAGGCACGGAACAAAATTCATAAGTCAATGTGTTTATTGGGAGGTTATGTTCAAGCTCGAATCATAATCCATTACGAAGATACTGAGAATCGCATAATTTTCCAAAAATTACACAGCCACAACTTGTAACATGAACTCCTTAACTAATTTCCACACTGGGCAAAAGAAAACACATGGATTTTACTTACCTTCGGTGTATAATTGGCAAATTATTTTTGTTGCAGGTATTCTTATGCACGTACTGTAGTGAACTGAGAGATGAATAGCGAAAACAAGTGTTTCTAGAATATTTTTTCAATTGGCCATACTCACCCTGATGTTTTTATTTTAAATTGCCGGTTCAACAAAAACATTAGTCGAATAATGCTTTCTTCCAGGAATATATCAGGATATTCATATCAGAATTTTTTTTTTATCATATGAAGAGACTTTCATAAAATTGGATAACATCAAAACGGCAAAAATTACATTTCCGGATTCAAAAATACTGGCAAAAAAAGTCACGGAGTCAGGATTATTAATTGTTCAACATCAAAAACATAATTTATTGAGAATATAACAGGGTATACAAGGCAAGGTTTATACCTGTGCGAACCCAAGAAACAGAAAATAACACTCACACAGCACACAGTCATACAATACAAACACTATAGATCAAAAATGTATAGACAGAAGTTTTCCAACAAAAAAAGATTTAAAAAGTTCTCATGAATTATTTTTGGGTAGTAAAATTAGAGAACCATTTTTTTTTAAACACAACACAAGCTACAATCAAATGCTGTAGAATGCATCATAACATTATAACATTGAAACTAAACAAATTAAATCTTAGAAAAAAAACGTAGAGGGTACAATAGGATGCGCACTTCTTATAATTATAAAAACAAGATAATAAAAATACGTCTGTTGCAATATCACTGCACATCACAAAGTGTAATAACATATATTTATTGAAACGATTTAGTTCTCGAGGTAGCCGATGGAGCTTCAACGAAGGAGAATTCACAATCACCAAATTACAGTTGTCGATGGTTTGACCGTTATCTATAAAAAACAGACTTGCTAGTTGTAGGTGGATTCTTTAGATATCCGCTATATATTTTCCCATTTACATTTTTAAAAAAAATGTGGTATTTCTCTATATGCTTCGCAGCAAATAGATACGTTTTTGTAAGTGGCTTGGAAAGTTCTAATTTTGAATATATTTGATGTCCATTCGGTAAGATTAAGAAAACATCGACTGGGTCAATCTCTTCAAGAGAGACATTAAGATCAACGCTGAAAGTGCGAAGGTATCTGTTATAATATCTCGGTGATGAAATCCAAGAAGCTCCATTTGGAGCCAGTACATAAAGAGAGTATTGATAATCCGGTATTATGTTGAAAAGCCAATCGGGATGCCCATTTTCTCGGACTCCATTATATATGAGATTTCCAACACAACTATTAGTATCCGACATTTTGATGTCAACGGCCGCACCTTCTTGAATATCAAACTCAGGTCGTACATTTCCAACTGAATGCCCTGAAGAAGGATTGAGTGGAAAAAGTGTACGTTCGAGACCAGAAGCAGGTTTCCGGCTTCGTAGGCGTGGCATTCCCTCTGCAGAAGATTCTGCCGCACCTAATTTCGTAAAAAAAAATGTACTGATTTTAAAACGTAACTCAATCGCATCAATGTTTTAAACTGTCAAAACGATTATCGTTGATGACACAAAAAATTGTTTAGCAAAAAAACAGGGGAAAATCGGGTTGGGGGGGGGGGATCGAGACTAGCACTGACGTTATCTTCTATTCGGTTCCCCGAAAAGTTAAGTAGCTCGAAATTCTATCAAAACATAGGAAAGTTTATCAAGTTATAAAATGATTATTAGTGCTGAATCACACCTGAATCAGATTTAGAAAATGGGTGAGCTTATATTCCTCTTCCTCAGAAACTTTAACGAAAAAGTTGGATTCAAACCAAAAATATGAATATGTAACAAAAGGTAAACTTTCAATGGAATAGTTAAATTTCCTATCAAATTGTTGAATCTTCAATCAGAAAGATGAATTTTTCAGCAAGAAGAAATTGTTGTGCCGGAAAACACGAATCTTCAATAAAGTACATTTATTTTCAATAAAATTGTTGAATTTTCAAGTAAAAAAGACGAATTAACTACAAAACGGTTAAAATTTCAACTCGACGATATGAGTTTTTGAGAAAAATTAATTTTCTTCCATAAAGTTAACATTTCATACAAATAGTTTAATTTTCAACCAAATGATAGAATAATTTGGAATAAAAATTTCTTTTTTCAAACAGAATGATATAGTTACATTATCAGGTAGAGAGATTAATTCCCAACCGAAAAAAACGAATTATCAACAAAACAATAATTAGAAATACAAAATATAAAAATTTGCGGGGCGAAGATAAAAAAAGCGGGATCAAAACAAATTTTTACACCCAGAATTAAATTTATTAAGCTGTCGTTTTTTTTTATTATTGATTTTGTGATATTGAAATCTGTAATTAATTACCAACTCAATGAATATTAGAGTTTTCGATTAATGATATAGTAGTATTTGAGCATTTCTCTATTGGAAAAGTAAAAAAATCACAAATTCATTTTATACTAAAGTGAACTATCGAAAATATTGATCAATCCCTCAGTCATTATTGTTAACGTGAATGATAAAGTAAGGAAAAATAGATTGAGTGTATGTATAATGTTTTTTCCCCCTTTTCAATCAATAACTATAGGTGAGAATTTTTATTTTCGATTCAAAACCATTTTTAAAATAATTAAATTATTCTTCAAACTTCTAAAATTGTTATAAACAAGCTAAGGGTCCGATTGTGAAGCAGAAAACACCTTTGATATTCTCCTTCTAAATACTAGGCTGCGCTTTCCTTTAAAACTTTTTAAAAACAATTACAATATTTTTTCATGTTCTAAAATTGTTATAAGCAAACTAAGCGTCCGATCGAAAAAAAAAAATTCGATTTGTCTTTGAAATATCTACGTGCGCCTTTCTTGATTTTTTGAAAACCGTTCTTTCAAGAATTAAATGATTTGTTATTAATTTCATAGTTTTTAGAAAATTCCTCCAGAGTTTGAGCGACTAATATAATTTTCAAGATACGATTTTTCGAATCGGGACAGATTTTGAAGTGCCTTTCTGAAATATTTTACTCTAAAATATTATAATTTATTATATTAAATTGAAAATAAGTTCAAATTTAAATACGACTTTAACGATCAACATTCAAATTTTATCCTTGCATCCATGGTCTTTTTAATTTCAAAGAATTTGGTAGCTTTCGTAGCTTTGTAAATTTTTGAATTAAAAAAAAAATATATGGGCAGAAGAGCCCATTCGAAGTTGAATTACTCTATATCCGTAACTTGAAATTTCATTTCACTGTCAAAGATTTAACACCTTCGTCATCCTGCCCCCCTCCCCAAATGATACCTTTGTTAATAAGTTAGCGCTGGAAATTTCACTGGCGGCGCATTTGAGCGCATTTGATGTTTTGTCGGATAGCTATGCTGAAATTGAAAAATGTTATTCTTTGAGAAAAACAGCGCCAGACCCCTCCCCCTCCTAATTTGATCGCTAATAACTTGGTTATCAATGTGGCGCAACATTTGTTCTTAATGGCGGATATCAGCACATTTGGAGATATTCAAGGTCATACAGCCTTAAATTTGATTTTTCAAATTGGAGGGGGGGGGGTCCCCCACGTTACATCTGATGTAACTATTAGAGTTTCGTATCGCAACATTTTTTATCTGTGGCACATATGACCTTATTTGCGGCGCAATTTAGTGCACGGAGAAAAAAATCTAGGTATTAGCCCGTGAACATTTGTCACGCATTAATTCCAAGAGTGCGAGCGAAATTTCCAAGAGCCTCCACGGACTTTTTTGGTGAGTCTCCTTGCGATTTGCCTTTAGGCCACGCCTCCTGCGAACATTCAGTGGTGCGAACGTGTCTACAGGCAGAAGGCGTGGCCTGAAGGCAAATTGCACGGAGGCTCACCGAATAAGTCCGTGGAGGCTCTTGGAAATGAAGCAAGATACGCCTGCGATATGCGCCTGATAAATAGTCGATGCTTTGATACATTGAACTCTCTTGCGCTAAACCCCGGAGTTTTTTCTCCGTTTGGGCTGAAGAAAACCCTAAAATTAAAAGTTGGGGAGGGGGCTGATGTAACTGGTCTGTTCAGAAAGCTGTAAATATATTTTCCACTAGAAAAATTATCAAATTTAAACTATCAGCAACAAGCTATTAAGATTCTATTTCGGCTGCGTGTTCCATTTCTGCGCCATTATTCGCTCGCGACGACGTATTATTTATTGATCGGAATGGAAGGTATGAAAAAATGAAATAATTTATGAAAGATAAATTTCAATTGCTCTGCAATTTAACAATAGCCTGAGATGCATCAGCAAGTATTAACGCATCAAGTTCAAACAAAACAATACAATGCACCACATACTCGTAATATTATATGTGTAGTTTTTTTCTACTCTTTCTTTCAACCCTACATGCCCTACCAATAAAAAATGATCAAAAAAAATATGATTCACATTCAGAACCGGAGTTAATTAAATTACGACTAATACATGGTACTCCGTCTTGAGCGCGGAATAAGACTTTCATAATTTCTTAATGATGATTTATTTTGAATCATTTTCTCGTTCAGAACATACGTATAATTTCCTAAACAATTTTTCCGCTATAAGTTCGTTGTTCCTAGGAATTCGTTGAACTAAGGATGAGCTTCAAGATGCATGATTTACAACAATGTATCTGGTAAAAAATCAACAAATTTCACTTGAACAAAAAGGATCATATCTTACTTACTTTTGGCGGCGAGTAATTGCTGCGAGAGGGCCCACTTACGTTTCTTTTCCTGCTCACGGAGGTGTTTTCTCATCTCTTTCGCTTCTTTCTCTACAAAATATAATATAGGAATTTTTACTAAAGAAGCACCTAGTAATCTGGTAACTAATTCTAAATTGCTTAAAGATTAGTTTTTTTAGGTAAGCCGCGAAATGAACGTACTCACTTACTTATCAGATTTAGTCATCCACTAACAATTGGTGATCGTTTAAATAAATTTAGTGAACGAATGGACTGTCTAGCTATTTTTAGAGATAGAACTTGGTTTTTTTCAACATTATGAATCGTAAATGAATAATTTATAGACCTTGAAGAAGCAATCAATAACAATCAACCATTTTAACCCGTAAAAAAAATTGAACAATCGTTCATCACCTTAAGTAACATTTAGTAATGTCTTCGTGCTATCTATCTATAACAACTAACAATTGTTCAAACAAGCTTAATTAATAAATGCATTCTCCGGCTTTGATAATTTGAAAAAAATGTGATCCTTTCTTAACGCAAGGTATTTGAGGAAAAGGAATTCAAAAAATAAATTTTCAAAAAGCTTATTAAAGATGTCTTTCATGATGCAAAAGAATAATTAAAAAATTGGTAATTACACGTGTTTTCAATGAAAAAAATGCAGAATGCAAGGTGGAAGAATATCAAACAAATAGAATATTCAACAGAAAAATAAAGTATGAATTGTTATTCTAAATTGAAAATTGAGTTAAAAAGTATTATGAAAGAATTGAATAAATCGAAAACTGTGCGTGATATAGATGTTTTTGTCCCTGGAGATTACTTTTCGTGTTGCGCGAAATCGGTTTGCTACAAGAGTAATATATAATTGTAATAATTTACATATAATATATTTTTAATAATGCAAAAAGTGAATTCCGAGGTTAGATCTTAAATTTAGACTCTCTTGATGGATGAAAATGATTATCAATTATCTTAGGTATGTACTAAAACATCCTTGACTACAAAATCAGTAAAATGGTAACTAATCGAATGAAAATTACATATATGCAGGATAATTTCTCACGTGTACTCACAAGGTTGAGTCACAAATGCAAAATCCGTGAAAACTGTACAGGTGAACAATTTTTTAATGGATATTGAAGGACTTGAATTCGCCTAACTCCAGATATGCTTCAACATTCGTTATTTATGCAATATATGAGGTAAAAAATCAACAACTTATATTTAAAAGAACAGTTCATATCTTACTTAATCTAAGAGTCTTGAAATATTATAAAAAAAAGTTCCTGTACATTTTTCGTAAACGGGTTTTTCGGATGCCTAATCAAATTTCCTTTATAAGAGTAGGTACTTTTAGGTTGAAAGCTGAAAATTGTTTCAAAAACTTCCAGGGGCCGAAGTCATTTAGCGTGAAAATTGATTGACTGTTTAAAAAATGAATTTGTTTCCTTTTTTCTGAATAACAATTTTTCTTAGTTCAAACAAAATATAATGTAGTAATAGACTTGCACTAAGAATTAAACTGAAGCAAAAATTGATTTCTACTACTATTATTATTACTACTACCTTGGCCTACTGATGAACTACCTTCTTCTTTTAGGGCCCGCTTAAATTTTCTGTCTATGTCACCACGACGAATTCTATTAGAGGTTGATTCACGTCCCTCTGAAAAACATATTGCAGAAATTTTCAATGAATAATCTTTCTAACAGACCCAAAAAATTTGCTGCAAAACCTTTTCATCTTCAACAATTCAGACTTTAGGGACCCTTGAATAGTAGAGCATATTCATGTTAAGGTTTCTAGAAAAGTATAGCGTATGCATGTTAAATTCCTCACGCGTAAAGTTGTTCTATATTCAAGATGAAAAAGTCTATTGGTTCAAATCAAAGATAGCCAAATGTAATCCCAAAGTCAGTTAATATGAACACATGACTCCAGGAACGCTCAGATTTGATCCGGCTCATGGTCCGGCTTCTACATGGAGAAACTATTTTCTGTAAAATTTGGCATTATAATTTTCAAATTTACGCAGAAAAATGCCTTCAACAAATTTTGAACTGAAACTGTACTTTTCACAACAACCCTCTTGAAGGTCAAAAGCAGGTAATAGCCGTTTAGGAGGAAAGTATGTTTCAAGAGTTTTCAGGGTCCAACGCTGTTCAGTGAGAAAAATTTATTGGCTGTTAAGGAATGTATTGTTGATTTTTTTTCAACCCTAATATTTTGTCAATAGTGCAAACAAATTGTAATATACTCATATTCATTAGTTGAACACAGACCTAGGCGGACTGCTTCATTTAAATCATGTATGTCTCTGTTGTAGTCAGCTATAATTTGATCTCGCTTTGAAAGCTGCATATCAGCTGGCGCATGATTATAACCATCTGTAAAATATAATATAGGGTTTTAATTAGAATAAGTTATCATTAACGCACGACTCTGGGAACGTTAAGATTTTGTCTAGTTTCTAGCAGTATTCCACTTGGGTATTCTGGCTTCGACGGTATACCAGGATAAATGCAATATTTGCTTAAAGATGACCAATATAAAAAAATTTGGACAAGCACTGCATTTTGCACAACAAACCTGCAGAAAGTCAAAAGCAAATATTCGCCATTTAGGTGGGATCTCTGTGAGGCTAGGCGCGGAACCAGTGAAGTGACTTAAGGGGGGACGGTCTGCGTCGGAAAAGCATATACACATAGAGCAATGACTACTTAAATTGGCCAACAGAATAAGCTCGATTTATTAAATTTGTTTACAATTCCATGCCATTATGGCACTGGATATTTTGAAATAATTTTTCATAAATTTCACAAATTCTGAAAATTTCCATAAATTACGTAAATTTTCATGAATTTCTAAAATTTATAGAAATTCGTTTTTTTTTGTTGCAAAACGAGGGTTTCGGCATCACTTTTTTTTTTTTTTTTTTTTTTTTTTTTTTTTTTTTTTTTTTTTTTTGAAACTATATACTTTTTAAGTTAGAATTCGAAATTGGCTTCAAAGGCCAGCGCCGCTCAGCAAGAAAAATTTATTGGTAGTTATGAAATGAAATTTATATTTTTTTCTGAATTACAGTAATTTTTTCTTAATTCAAGAAATGAATGTATACTCACGTTGTGGAATAATATTTTGACCATGCCCGAAACCTTGTCCCATCTGCATCTGCATTTGCATCTGCATCTGCATTTGCATCTGCATCTGCATTTGCATCTGCATCTGCATTTGCATCTGCATCTGCATTTGCATCTGCATCTGCTCCTTTTGCTTCCGCTCCGCCTTAGTGCCTGGTCGTGGTGTATATGCAGCTGTGAAATATAATAAAGGGATTTTTATTCAAGATTTTTTTTTAGAATCTCAAAAATTTTGTATTCGTTCAAATTGAATGTAGCCCGAGTGTAATACCAAAGTCAGTTAATATTAGCAAAACCAAGGGACAAAATTTCGACATAGTCGAATTATTATTTTTAGAATCTTGATACCCTGAATTATGCATTTAAAAAGTATCATGTTATTTTAACTTCTTATTGTCGATCGGTGAATGGC
>CAKNXH010062444.1:0-13388 GCA_932178445.1 Andricus quercusramuli
TGCATAAAAAGCATGTAAGATTGCGTCATTTTCTCAGTAATACATGTAACTTGACGCCATTTCGAAAATAAAACTCTGAATTCTATGTAACTTGATACGATTGTTTTTATATTAAATTCCTTAATACTTATGAATATATCACATAGGAAACGGGGGCCTCTTTCTTTTACAGCTCATATCAAAGGGCGATATTTTTCTCATTAAGACATGTAACATGACACCATTCGAAAACAATTCTTTGAATTCTATATAACTTGATACGATTGTTTTTATATTAAATTCCTTAGTACCTATAAAATATGACATAGGAAACGTGGGGGGGGGGGGGCAAATTATTCTTTCACGGCTCATATCAAAGGGTGATACTATGACTCACCTCCTTGGTATTTTCTTATGACGTAAGCAAAACATGACACATCATCCCTCTCCATACGCATTCACACATACACACAAATAAAAACTCATCCTCACACGGACATGTTTTAAAACTAATCTATCCAGAAGCGGCCTGATACCACTACTAATGTGCAGGTGCGTTGTCGTGGTAAAGGACCCAGTCGCCACTTTTCCACAGTTCATCTCCAAATCTAGGTTTCAAATTTAAGAAAGAAAAGTTTTTGGAATCCAGACGTCTTCCTCTATCCCTCGCACTGTTAAGCGGCGATTTCCATTAATTAGAACTCGTACTTGTTCTAAATTTTGAGATGTTTTAGCTGTTGCAGGCCGGCCAGAGGGAGGGTCACTTTTCACTGATGTATTACTACTTTTAGGTTGCCTAACCGCTCTTTAATTTTGTTTGTAATTTGAAATTCAAGCGATCAAATTTCTGGTCTTTTCAATCTTATAGTAAACAACACTTTTTAATTATGGTGTCAAAATGTTAATAAGATCGACATTTCGGCTCGGCTTTGAGCCATTCTCAAGATCTAAACAAAATGATTTTATAAAATTAAATAAAATGAAGAAAAGTTATATAAAGTCGAAACAACGAATTGAATAAATATATATGTTAAAAACTAAAACCATTACCTGAAGTCGATAAAAATTGTCGGAAAAACATGAATAAAAAACTGACGTAACGTCGATTATTTCTTAGTCATTACTAAACAATCCAGTCTAAAATAAAAAGATCTTTAAATCTCCAGCGAGATATTAAAGATCAACATCATATGTACTACATTTTTAACAATAATTCAAAGGCAACATTTAATGAAGATGACAGCTTGAATTTTATCGACAACAGTCTAAGAACGGAGTTTGGTTTGGTTACCACTAACCGATATTATTGTTTAATTTGACATTCCTGTGAATCATGAAAAGTTATTATTTTTAAGGACTAATGAAACTGTAAGTGAATGTTGAGAATTATAATTTTGGTTCAAGGCATTTTTCAATTATTTAAACAATTTATACTTCTTTCAATTTCTAATCTCATTCGAAATTATGAAATTATTAAGTTATTATTTCTTTCAGAAGTTATACCTAAATTGTTCAAATAATAGTTATTGGTTTAAACAACTTGTTTCATTATGTTATGAATACACACAATAATTAACTGCCTCATAAATTTCTCAAGAATAAAACATCTATTTATAATATAATAAAACAGATTGTTGAAGCAAATAATAATTTTTTGAATGATTGCGGTGTAACTTCTGAATGTAGCAATAAATTAATAATGTGCGACGTAGTTTAAGAGAATTTTAAAAACTAGAATTTTCTTAACCTTTTCCATCGAAATTCAGAAATGAATGATTAATAATGGTTTAAACTATTTAATAATGTCTTAAACCAGAAATATTACTCCTAAACGTCCATTAAGTCTGTAATTAGTTCAAGGAGATCCTATAAATTTCTATGATTTTTTTGCGAAAAAATTTTGAAAAATGGAATTGGTTTAAACGATGACAAAATGGTTTCAATTAAAAATATTGCTTGAAACATTCGTTAAGTGTAAATTTCATGGTATGAGCTTTGTCCAGATAAAATTATCAGTTTTTACTCTATTGCCTAGCGGTGAAAACGTGAAAACTATGCTTTTGTAGAAAAACAACCATTGAAATAAATCTCGAATATTTACATAAAGAAAAAATGCCCTAATCAAAAAGTATTGTTCTCAACATTCACTTCCTGTGTCATTAATCCCAAAAAATACTATTTTTCATGATTTTCAGGGAAGATTCCAAGTTTTTAACAAACAATACTTGCTTAAACAATTTGAAATTAGTTAAAACATACTTTTAGTTTTGTCACCTATCGAATACATTTTTTTTTAAAGTCCGTCTAGCATGAATTTTACATGAAATTGCTATTTTGCATTTTCTGAATATTTTCCAGATAGGATACAAAGGGGTTGAAATATCAAATAAAAAATATATGTGGAGGAAATTACTCTTTCAACATTTCTCAAGAAATTTTTGGAATTCAATTTACGAAAAGTTAATAACAAGTAGTTGTTTTTCCCTGTTTTCGGAAAATTGCGCTTTTCCTATTTGAAATCCAAGGTTAATTTTGAAAGCCCGGGGGCACGTCTGCATATTGACGAAATTGAAAAAATGAATTTTTTTCAAAGGAAATATCCTGCAGTCTTCTAAATCTTTCGTGAGTTTGTGTGCGGTAATCCGGATTGTATCCAGATTAGAGCTGTGTGCGTTAACCATCTAATTGCTTAACAAAATGGGGCAAATTCGTCAAGTGTACCCGCCTAAAAACTTGTTGTCTCCGATTTTCTTGAAAGTCCGCGAAATTATCCTCCTGGTGAACCTCTTTTAATTTCCCTATGAGAACGTCTCTAGCACGACGGGTTGACAGCATACAGGGGCTCGAATTTTCAACCTTTTACCGCGCACGCTGATACTCAATTAACCATAACTTCTATACAAGTTATCCAAATAAACTTTATTATGGACGTTTCAGAAACGTTTTTTCCTCATCTTTACGCTGAATCTAACGATTTAAAACAGAAGAAATTATTTAAGCTTCATTTTTGAATTTTAAAAATATTTTTCAGTTTTTCTCCAAGTGCGGCCGTTAATTTTTCTCCCAAAATCATGTTTAAAAGAAAGTTTAACTTTCTCCCTTCAAAATGAGCCATTGTCGAAAGTGGGGCGAAAGAAATTGGTGGAGATATATAGCACTTTTCGCGCGCGGTTTCTGCGTCGCGAGCCCCCATGCTTGGAAAGAGTTTGAAAAACCCGCCAAAAAAATTAGTACACATAGTTGAACACTAGGTGGATATCTTGGATACCTTTCACGCAATGAGAGTCATTGTTAAATAATATAACTGCCACTTATTTTTTGGTCACAAATTGCTTCTATGCGATTTAGCTTTTGCTTATTTCGACGTCATAATACTGCAGGTTTGTACTTTTCCGTCTTTACTGTTATTATTTATTCCTATTCACTTTTCTCATAATTTAAAATAGAAATAATTTTACTTGAATACTTGAAATAATAGTAACAAGAATTTCGAACGCTTCTCCATCTTCCGTGGTTGGATTCGCATTGTTACTCAGTGCTGTAACTTAGCTTTCTTCTGCCTGATTTTTCATCATGCCAAGAAGAACTAGCTTGGGTCGCCGTTCCGACAATCCTTTTTCCAAGGATAATCACAAGCGTGATGCGTGCAGTTTGAGAACAATTTCTGTAATTCTTCAAAAAAAGTATCCCAGTATACCTATTGATGCGAAACTGTGTGTAAATTGCAGAAAAGAAATGTCTCAATTTGCATTGTTATCCCCTTTGTATTCTCACACTGATCCAACCATTGAAGATGCTTCAGTGATCATCGAAAATGCACCTCCTATTCTGGAGAATGATATTGTAATGTAAGATGACGAAATCTTTCCCGATCCTTCAACATCCAAGTTTGAAAGATCTGGAAAAGATTGTTCTGATGAAAATCATTACGCCGGAATGGAGATTCTTGAACAATGAAAAGAAAAATTCCAAAAATCTGCAAGTAATTCTGAAAAAGTGTTACTTCTAACTCTGGCTCCGAAATCTTGGGGCCGCAGAAGACTGGCTAAAGAATTTGGTACTTCAGAACGCCAGACTAGAAAGGCTAAGAAATTAGTAGCTGAAAATGGAATTTTAACTTCTCCTAATTTGAAAAAAGGTAAAACTTTGGATTCCGAGATTGAAAATTTGGTGAAGAAGTTTTACCTAGATGACCAGAATAGTCGTATGATGCCTGGCATGAAAGATTTCGTTTCCATAAGGAAAGATGATGGCTCCCGCGAGCACGTTCAAAAAAAAATTAATTCCGTGCAACCTTTCTGAATTGTATGCAAATTTTAAGACTCAGCATCCTACATTTACAATTAGCTTATCAAAATTCTCTCAGCTCAGACCCCAAAATCGCATACTTGCTGGAGCCAGTGGTACGCATACTGTTTGTGTTTGTGTTCATCACGAAAACGTCAATTTAATGCTTGATGCTGTCGACTTAAAAGAACCGACCTGCGAAAATTTTTTTCCCATTAAGACTTATCATGATGCTCTGAAAAGAACTGTGTGCAGTACTCCAACTTCAGAATGTTACTTGAATGAATGCACAGCGTGTCCTGGTACACGCGCACTTAAGGACTTTGTAACATCAGTTCTCGCAGATCAATGTATTGACAGAATAGAATTCCAGACTTGGCAACAAACTGACAGAAGTACATTACGCACGGAAATAACAGACGCAGAAGATTTTGCTGAACAGCTTTGCGAACGCTTGTTTAAGCTTAAATCTCACTCTTTTACGGGCAAACAACAGTCATCTTTTTTCAAAAACCTCAAGGACACACTGAAAGCAGGAGAATTTCTTATCCTTTGTGATTTCGCTGAAAACTATGCCTTAGTAGTCCAGAATGCAGCTCAGTCATTTCATTGGAACAATGATCAAGCTACCATTTTCACTGTGGTAATTTATTATAAAGAAGACAACATTCTGAAGCACCGCAGTGTTGCTATATTATCAGACTGTTTGACTCATGACACAATTGCTGTGTACGAATTTCAGAAAATTATTACGCACTATTTGAAAGAAAATTTCCAACCCAAAAAAATGATTTATTTTACAGATGGAGCTGCCCAGTACTTCAAGAATAAGTATAATTTTATCAATTTGCTCCACCATGAAATGGATTTTGGTATTCCAGCCGAGTGGCATTTCCACGCAACGGCACACGGAAAAGGCCCTTGTGATGGTATTGGGGGAAATCTAAAAAGACTCGCAGCGCGTGCTAGCCTACAAGCGTCATCTAAAGATTCGATTTTGACTGCTGAAGCCTTGTATCAGTGGGCTAAGAAAAATTTAATTGAAACTTTAGTATTCTTTAGTACCAAAGAAAATCACGCCAACACTACTCATGAACTTAAGAGCAGATTCGCATCAGCAAACACAGTACTTGGAACACAAAAATATCACTCTTTCGTTCCCTCTGGTGAATTAACTCTCATGTTGAGGAAATATTCATCATCAATAGTATATGATGTATTCCCAAAAAAAACTGTGAGGCAAAGAAGAACGAGAAGTGCACATGCAGTGTAATAAGCAAATTATTTGACTCAATTTTCGATGTGAGAGGCGAGGGGACTCACACTAAAAAATCACCCCGAATTATAAATTTAATTTAATTTTTAATTTCATTCAAGCTAAAAATAACAGTTTTACGAACAAATGATAGAAAGTACAATTAAATGAGTTCGCAATAGACGGTACGTCCTGATCGTCGCGCCTAGCTGCACTGCGACGCAGAAACCGCGCGCGAAAAGTGTTATATATCTCCACCAATTTCTTTCGCCCCACTTTCGACAATGGCTCATTTTGAAGGGAGAAAGTTAAGCTTTCTTTTAAACATAATTTTGGAAAAAAAATTAACGGCCGCACTTGGAGAAAAACTCAAAAATATTTTTTAAATTCAAAAATGAAGCTTAAATAATTTCTTTTGTTCAAAATCATTATATTCAGCGTAAAGATGAGGAAAAAACGTTTCTAAAACGTCCATAATAAAGTTAATTTGGATAACTTTTATAGAAGTTATGGTTAATTGAGTATCAGCGCGGGGAATTAAAAGAGGTTCACTAGGAGAATAATTTCGCGGACTTTCAAGAAAATCGAAGACAACAAGTTTTTAGGCGGGTACACTTGACGAATTTTGCCCAAACAAAGAAAAACGGTTAAATCAGCCAAAAAGCAATCGAATAAATTCAGTTAAAACTGCTAACACAAAAAACGATCAAAAGAAGTAACCAGTTGAAGATTTACACACCTGAATTGGTAACGATTAAATAGTTTACAATCGCGAGTGCGATCATTTCCACATTTCAGGTGATTAATTCTTTAACCGATTATTTGTTTTGATCACTTATTTGTTTTAGCTGCTTTGCTTTGTCGGAAATTATTCGAATAGGCTTTGACTGATGTAACCATTTTTTTTTGTTGGCATTTTTTAAACTTAGAGTTGGTTAAAGAGCACATCACTAATCCGTATACATTGAATCTCATTACCTTGATCAAATATTTCCCTTTCGGGGCAGGCATGACTCGCTCGGTGAGGAAAGGAGTAATTTGAGGTAGGGGGTATAGATTTTTTAGATTGATCTAGAATTCTCGTGTTATTTATCCAAACAACACGTTCGTTCCGCAACACTGCTCCGATCCAGGTTGCTGATGAATCTCTCTAGCGATCACCCCGAATTAAGAGCCTCACAAAGTCGTCATGTGAGGTTCCCCACTCGGGCCCGTTAGTATCCAAGGTATTTTGTTTCAGGCGTCATTCTCTCTACTGAGACTCTTTTCATAAACTATTCGTCGCCACACTTTTCTGTCGTGGCATATTTCTCTAGCTTCCTTCACGTCCATGCATTTTTTCATGCAAGCTCTCGTGTTTCTGTGACTTCTTATGTCTCTTTGGGTTGAGGTCTCATTCACACATTCTAACCATTCTTTCCGCGGTGCATACTGCCATTTACTTTACCTTTATAAACTTGTTTCGTTAGTCGTTCATCTTTCGTTCTTTCAACATGTCCGAACCATCTTAACTGATTTCTTTCCCATATGTCGACTATTGTCAGTGTTTTCTCGCATATTTCCGAAGGAAATTCATGTCAATCGCGATGATTTTGCTCTTGTCCTTTTCTTGACAGGTCCATGTCTCGCTACCGTATAGCACAGTCGGTACACATATAGAATTATCTATTGCCATTTTATGCGCCTATCTAACTCCCCATCTATCTTTCCGTCGCTAGTGAATAGGCTACCCAGATATACGTACTTATCAACTTGTTCTAATCTCTCATCATTTAGGACAATGTTGCACATTGTTTTCTCACGTTTTCTTTCAAACACCATGATTATTGTTTTATTAACGTTAATTTTAAAGCCCATGTTCTTCATGCTTGTATTTAGTTTACTCAACATTCTTTGCAAGTCCTCGACTGATTCTGCCATAACAATTTTGTCATCTGCGAAAGCTAAACCACATACCCTCATTGTCTAGAGATCTACAACTGCTTCGTAAGAGGGCCATTCTTAAACACTTATCCATAAATATGATAAATAGCCATGAGGACATAACGCATCCTTATCTCACGCCTTGTATAA
Source organism: Andricus quercusramuli (assembly GCA_932178445.1). Classification (NCBI taxonomy): domain Eukaryota; kingdom Metazoa; phylum Arthropoda; class Insecta; order Hymenoptera; family Cynipidae; genus Andricus; species Andricus quercusramuli. The sequence continues at coordinate 7,595 of CAKNXH010062444.1, forward strand.
TATCGAACCAGTCACTCAGTTTCCTATTAACCCTTACACTTGCTTTACTACCTTCATATATTGTTTTTATTGCTTGTAGCAGGCATCCATTGAATCCGTACTCTTTAATAATATTTCACATTCAATATGTATACAATATTACCTTGCTACTTACTATCAAATGGTATTTTCGCTGAAAGAAATTTTAGTTGTAAGAATACACTTGAAAAATTTGCTCGCTCTTTGTTCCAGGCGGAAATATGGAGTGTGTTCATTGCGATTTTGAGAAAAAGCGTCCGAAATCTACAAGCATGTACAGATGTCAGTCTCATCGAACACGTTTTGCATCGCTTGTCGCGTGCAGAAACCGTCGTTGCAGGTAACTTTGAAAATATCAATATATATATATATATATATATATATATATATATATATATGGGCAAATTTCGAATAAATTTCAATTTGTATGTCCCTCGAAATTTATTCGATGTTCCTTACACCATTTTTTACTTTTTCAAGGTCTTTGAGCAGTTATGGTGGCCCACTTTCTTACAATTAGTACATAAGGATGAAGTTTAAACAATTATAGTTAGGCATAGTTTTTATATAATTGGGTGTCGTCAAATGGGGTACCTTCAAGAATGTGGGGTGAATTCGGACATTCCTAAGTTGATAGAACAATAACCCTGCAACTGAATAGGGGAGACCACCCGACAGTATATAATGATACTACAGTAGATAGTAATCATTAATTATAACCACAAATAAAAATAAAATAATCAATTCTTATTTGAATATATTAAAACGTATCGTGTTTCAGCAATTAATTATGTTAAATGAATTATTTTACATACAGAAGTGTTTTCTAAATAATGATTATCTACTGTAAGATCATTGTCTACTGTTGGTTAGTCTCCCTATATAAAGAAAATTTGTTGGTAGAAAAAAGGTCAGAAAAAAAATTCTTAATTAAAATTAAACAGTAGTTTTTACCTACATTTTAGTATAGAACCAAGAAACTCACATTGATCTTATTTAACTCTGATAGCCGCATTGACAGTGGTTGATTTCTATAAAGATTTTTAGATGAATTGTAATAATTAATTTTTAATTCAACAAAGTTTTATGCCTTGAACTTTGTAATTTGATTATTTCTTCATTTTTTGGACAGATTTAATGATCGACATGCTGGGAGTTTTGGCGAATTACAGCATCACAGTAAAAGAACTGAAGCTCCTCTTTGGCGCAATGAAAGCAGTCAAAGGAAAGTGGGTGAGTATGAATTATTTAAGAAAATAATACAATGAAATTTATTATTTTACTTCGTTCTAAGGCCACTGCCAGGGCCGGCTTAAGAAAAATAGCGCCCCTAGGCTATTTAGTAAATTGGCGCCCCTAGGCTACCCCCCTCTCCTCCCGATTCTATTGAAATACTGAAATTGTATTTTTTCATTTAAAGAAAACGATGTAATTGATTTTTCAATCCATTTTATTATCACACAAATTTTGACTTGCTTTTGCAATATACCTCATGAATAAAATGTGCTTTAAATACATACGTATATACATAATATTAAAATGTACATATAAATAACAAGTATTCTAAAACTATCTGATATACTCATCTTTCTCAGTTCAATATAAGCGATATCTGTGGAAAACAAATATTTCTTAAATGGTGTTAATATTATTTAGCCATTATTTATTTTAATTTTGTAGTTAGGGACAGGTGAGTGACAAGACATTTTGTGCACTTTTTCATTCATAATTTCTAAAGGAAGTCGTCTAAAATTGTTGAACTTTACTAAATTGTGCTTTTATATCAGACCTTCACTATGATAATTTTAGAAAAAGTTTATTACTTTTGGGAAATTACCTATGTATTTAAAATGAAAAATGACAGCACGCAATGAGAATATTTTAGGTAAGCAATTTGAATGTTATCAATTTATAAGTGATTTAAATTTACTCTAAATAATTGAAACATCAAAAGGTTTGTGTACGAAAAAGTCCTGTTAACACAATTTTTGGCGACTAATAGTATATTGTGCTACAAGTTAAAAAAGCGAGAGATTTAAAACGAGTGTGAAGTTCACACGAGTTTTAAATCGTCACTTTTTCAATGTGTGGGACACGATACTTTTTCTATTATATGTTTAGAAAGTGCTAGTTTTTGTTTACCTGTTTTTTGTGTAAAAAGAAGGCGATTTTTTGTCGATTGACTCAACAATAACACCGTATTTTCGGAGAAACTGACGGTGTTTTAGGTTAGGGACGGAGTCGGAAAATAGCGCCACGTCATCGAACTAAAATCGGTCACTTTTTACACCAAAAACAGGTGGAAAAACTGGCACTTTTTCGCTAATTATAGAAAAAATATTTTTTAGCTTCAAAAAAAGCCGCTCTGAATTTAATATTATTTAAATTCAAAACTCTCCAATTTTCATTATTTAATTTTGAATGCTTGTAATTATGAATAATACAATTTCAATTCATTTGAATTTTAAATAATCCAATTTCCAAAATTTGAGTCTTCAAATATTTAATTTTTAACGTTTTGATATTGTCCTATTTTCGAAATTTTATTCGGCAATAATTTCGTATAGTAATATATAATATGATAAATATAAAATAATATATAATCATATAATAATATAATAATTTCGTGATTCTCCAATTTAAAATGAAGTTGCCTAATTTTTAGCGAATGCAGAGAATTGAATGCGCGATTTAAGCGCATTTATTTACTGCTAGTGTGTAATGAGACTTATTTTTGCATTTTCCTTTATTATACACAAAAATTGCCTTAGCTTGCTCATTATATGACTCAATGTGAATAGATTTCTTGCAAAAAGCTTTGCTAATGCTTATCAACTTCCGCAATTGGTCATATATGTGAAAAAACTGGGTTTCGCAAAGAGAATTTATTTTTCTTCAAACCTGGAGAAATCACTAACATTTAGCGGGAGAACCAGGAAGATCCGGGAAATGGAAATTTAAAAAGTTTCATCCACCCAGGTCACAATGCAATACAAAACTGTTTGCAATATATTTGATCAATAATATACATTTTTGTACATATCAATATTTTTATCCTTTTGTGTAGAAGCAGTTGACATAGTTGATGACGATGCTGCTCTGAGAACAGATTCGTTCGCTTCATTAGTTTTTGATGAAACATTTAACTCTTCTGTTATATTTGACTGTCTGCTAGCACTAAGATTATTTGTCTTTGATTTGTTTGTAAGTATTGTGGAGGAAGTATTTAATTTTGGCATTTTTTTGAAGGAGTCTGCTTCCTTTTCACTTTTTTCTTTAGCCTTCTTTTGTACTGAGCACCACTTAACTTACTAAATATTTTGTTTTTGAAAAGTCTTTTCCACTTCGATCAAAGCATCGCAACTTACTAATAGCTAGTCGAAGTTACAACTGGAGTCGAAATTATGCATCCTCCTCCACTGATGAAAAAAGACGTAAATAAGTTCTCAAATACCCAAAGGTCCTAGCTCGATAACAAATGTATTGTATATTTGTTTACTCACCTAATTTCAGGTAAATATGCTGTGACATCGCTCTTCCATAGGTACACCTGGATCTATTTCGGACTACAGAGCCTGTTATAAATCCGACTCATCATGTACCCGAACCTGAAAACACCTTCTTCTAATCTCTTTATAAGTCCATAAAATTATAAACAATCACTTTGGGCCGCGTCAATCCTCAAACCGTCGAAAGTTTGAACGCAAAGAAGGTTTATATTTTTCAAATGAACAATAAACCATATTTCGTAGAATTCCAAAGCTGGTTTTCCCCTGATTCACATTGTACTCCTTCAACTAAACTTAAATTTCCCAAAATCTGCCCGCCTCAACTTCATGGCACCCCTAGGCTATAGCCTATTGGTTAAACCGGCCCTGGCCACTGCAATTCAAACTTTTACTTCAACTATCTCAGAAAACTACAATCAGAGAAATATTCGTCATGAAAAAAACCTGTTTCTTTAAGATATTTTTTTTTCATTTGACTGAAAAGAACTTAAAAATTAGAAAAATAATTTTACATTATTTCTTTGAAACAACAAATTTTTCTGAATCCAAAGAAATTTCTTTAACTGAGAGCTTATGATTTTTTTTACTTCAAAGAACTACACCGTTTTTCACGAGTATGCAAATCTTCTGCTTTTAAATTTGTTTCGATTTTTTAATATTACAGCCACGACATTCGGCAAAATTATTAAACGTCCTTCGTCAAATGCCACAGAGGAACGGACCCGACGTCTTCTTCAGTTTTCCAGGCAGACAGGGATCGGTGAGATTTAGTTTTCTTTTTCATATATATTTTGCAATTTATTTACGAAAACAAACTTTATCGATAACAGGCTTCACAGGACAAGTAAGGAAATTTGTCACGAAAATAGAAGAATCAAGTTTTTTGAATAAAATGCGTGTGGGTACTATAATAAATCCAATTTGAAACGCTTTCATTTCCTAAAATTTTAAGTAAAACTATTTCTTTTTCAACAAAATAGATGAATTTTCAACCCTAGAATCTAAATCTTCAACCTAAAATCATAAATTTTCGAGCACAAAGTTTAATTTTGAACAAAAAAAGATGACTTTTCAACCAAATTTCTGCATTTTCAACAAAATAAATAAATTTTGAACCAAATAATAAAATTTGTAACAAAAAGCGATGATTTCCCAAGCAAAAATATAATCGTATGCCATTTAACCAAAGAGCATTCACATTTAAACAAAAATAGATGTAGTTTCTTATTGGGTTCTTTTAATTTAGTTCAACAAAGTAGATTGTTTTTTTTACCAAATCGTTGTCTTTTCAACCAAAAAGATTAATTTTCAACCAGGAATATAAACTTTCTAATAAAACAGACAAATTCCCAACAAAATGCATGAATTTTCAGTCAAATAATTGAATATTCAACTAAAAAAGATCCATTTTCAATTGAAAAAATTAATTTTCAACGAAATAGGTCAATTCTGCGGGAAAATTATGATTCTTCAAAAACAAAAAAATGGAATTTCACTCAAAATTAAAAACAATTGAATTCAACCAAAAAAGACGGATAAAGTTCCGAAAAGCGCTTACCTCCGATTAATTTGAAACTCCGTATACCTATGTATTTTGATGCGCTGATCACGAATATGATAGTGAAAATACCCGCAAATTTGATTTTCAAGGTCAAACCCCCAAAAAACTATGAAAATTTCATGTTTTTCCGTTTATTTCAGTAAATAAAAAAAATTTACAAAAAAGTTTCAAACAAAAGTTGTAGATCTTTCAAAAATACATATTTTATGTGGAATATATTTTTACCCTACGATTGATAGTTTTCGAGAAAATAGACGATAAATATTCCCGCGACGAAGTGCGTATGTATAACATTAAGCCATTCCCTTTCGGGGTAGGCGTGACACTACCCGATTCGGGTAGTGTTTCTAGGTGGATAGTTTCTTGTAGTAAATAACTACAAGTGTGGGTTCACCACACCCACGACGGGCCAACAGCACGCAGTATTCCCAAACGGTCACCCATCCAAGTACTAACCGTAAGTAGGCATTAATGCTAAAACAAATGGGTTGATGGCAGAAGATATGTTTCCACGAAACATTAGGGAACAAATGGGGATAGTATGCGTCCTACGTTATTTCTGTAACCAGTCACAGGGGTGCCTTCCCGCCCCCCATGACACGTTGGAAAGGGGGTCGTGTGTGACCTAAATTATTCCTATGACCAGTCACAGGGGTGTCCCCCCCCATGAGACGTTGGAAAGGGGGTCGTGTGTAACTTAAGTTAT
>CAKNXH010062444.1:20384-54807 GCA_932178445.1 Andricus quercusramuli
ATATATATATATATATATATATATATATATATATATATATTAGGGTGGTTCAAAAAAATCGACTATTTTTTTTTCGAAACCACCACTTAAAAACTTTCGGAAAGGTGTAAAAAGACGCCTGTGAAAAGAAGAGCTCTTAATATTAATATTTAGAGGTCGCTCATCGCGAATTTCTATTTCATATTTAAATAACATGTGAGATTTTTTTTTTTAATTCGAAGTTTTTTAATTCTTGAACAGCTCAATGAATTGCTGAGGCCATAACATATTCTTGTAGGGAATTTGACGCTCTACAAAAAAGGTCTCTTATGATTTTTCCATAAATTCACACTTTCAAAAGTTATTCAAGGTTAAAGTTGAACATGATCCAACAAACTGTGGCCCTCACGTTCGACCTTAGCAATTCATTGAGCTGTTCAAGAATTAAAAAACTTCGAACTAAAAAAAAAAATCTCACATATTATTTAAATGGGAAATAGAAATTCGCGATGAGCGACCTCTAAATATTAATATTAAGAGCTCTTCTTTTCACAGGCGTCTTTTTACACCTTTCCGAAAGTTTTTAAGTGGGGGTTTCGAAAAAAAAATAGTCGATTTTTTTGAACCACCCTAGGATACCACTAAGAGCAACTGCTATTTAAAAAAAATGACAATGGCCCCCAGTAGAACCGCGGTAAAATACACCTATGGCCACGTCTCACATCCGTGAGATGGGTGATCACAGGGCACGACGAAATCACAACGACAGGCCCTCGTGTGTTTTGAGGACACGAAGCGACCCAAGGATGACAGCTTTCTGCATCCATCTCGCAAGTGCCTTGGCATATTTTTGACCCGCGGGTATGGCTTTAAGGTTACGAACCAGTGATAATTTAGCACCTCCGAGAGCACCTATCACAAGGACAATTACTCGTACCGAATATTTTGGGTACAGTCGTTGCAGCTCTCTTTTAGGTCTTGACACCTCTCCTATTTTTCTTTCTCATTTGCAGTGATGTTGTATTCGGACGGAGCCGAGAATTCGATCACGAATATAGTTCGTTTCTCGAAGTCTTGGAGAACAATGTCAGGCCTCGAGTGCGCAACGGAGACTGCTGCCCGAAAATCGTAGTTCCAGAAAATCTGGCACTTCTCGTTTCGAACAGTTGACTCTATATCCCTTGGAGCGTTCGGCAGGGCAGGGTCACGACCAACACCGTAAGAGCGACAACGGTGGTAATAAATTACTCTTAGGGCCGCATTATGTCTATAGATATACGTTGTTCCTGCGTGGGTCGGACACCTCGATAGTATGTGTTCTAGGTACTCAGCGTGTGCATGACACGTTCTGCACCTATCACTGGAAACTTCTCGACATAAAATGTGGTCACGATATGCTAAGGTGGAGATGACACCGTCCTGGCATGCGAAAATAAAGCCCTCTGTACCTGAATTGAGCCCTGATGATTTGAGGAAAGCAAAAGTTTCCTCCTTCGACAAGGACCGTTTTTCTACATTTCTGTGAAAGTTTCCGTGCATATGCTTGTCGAGTAGCTCTTGGTGAAATTTTCCAACCTCTGCTTTTTTTACTTCGGCTTTTAGACGTGAAGCATCTAGATGGAGTAATGCACTTTCCTCACTTCTGATGTTAAAATTCAGGCCAAGGGTCTCGGCAGCTTGCTCTGCGGCTTTGTAAAGGAACGCTCCTTCGCCAATCATCTCGTGGTTTCTGACCATCTTTAGGAGAGGATGTCTGCCATTCGCAACGATGTAAGCTGTACTTAGAACAATTTGGTTATGAAGACACTGGAGATTCAGAAGTCCGCGTCCGCCTTGACGGCGCGAAATGTATAATCGCGGAACTGACGAATTGATATGCAAGCTTTTATGCATATGCATGATCTTACGTGTGGTGACATCAAGGGCCTTAAGCTCGTTCTTCGTCCATTGAACCACCCCAAACGAGTAGAGTAGAACCGGGACGGCAAGCATGTTAGTCGCAGATACCTTGTTTAACGCCGACAGATTGGAAGACCAAATCTGTCGAAGAAGATGCTTGTATCTGCTTCGGAGAGGCGCCTTCACTGATGTTACGTCCTGAATGCGGCTTTGAGGCACGCCCAGGTATGTATAGGTCTCTCCAGTGTTAAGATTTCTAATAACACTTATATCCACAAGCTCTGGGTCCTTGGGAACGCCAGTAATCTTTGCTTCCTTCAGATGAATTTTGACACACTTGTCTAAACCAAAGTCCATCCCAATCTCTTCTATGTAGTTCTTGACGATATTTATAGCAGTTTGAAGTTTGCTTTTAACAGCGGCATAGATCTTCAGGTCATCCATATAAAATACATGAGTGGCCTTATGTTCACGCTGATTAGTGTCGCCACAGAGGTATCCAGGAGAATTTCATAGTGCGAGAGATAGAGGCAGAAGTGTGATGCAAAAAAGCAGTGGGCTCATACTATCACCTTGAAAGACGCCCCTCTGGAAGGTGACCTTGTTCGTCGTCAGACGATGATTCCTAGATGAGATGGTAAATCTAGTTTTCCAAAGAGGCATCAATGTCTCTATGCATCTGACTATGTGTGGATGTACCTTCAAGCTCTCCAACAGAGAAATGATAAGTCTATGAGAGGTTGAATCGAAAGCTTTCCGGTAATCAATCCAGGCCATTGACAGGACGCGCTGATGGACTGTAGCGTCTTTACAGACACGCCTATCAATTAGCAGGTTCTCTCGACAGCCTGCTAGACCTTTTTTCGAGCCACGTTGTTCGTACATCTCTCGCCGTACAGGCTCAATTCGTCGAACAATCTTGTTGTTTAGGACAGCTGTAAAGATCTTATACAGTGTGTTTAAACAAGTTATTGGCCTGCAATTCTCTGGTTTGGACAAGTTGCCTTTTTTCGGTATATATATATATATATATATATATATGTGTGTGTGTGTGTGTTACGGTCAATAAGCGACGGCCGGGCATTTCGCGTATTTCCGGGCAATACGCGAAGTGCCTAATGCCGTTGGTCAAACCCCGAAGTGAGAGGAGTTTTCCGGCTTTGCCCAAGCTTCGTTGGTCAATACGCGAAATGCCCAACACTCATTGGTCAAAGCTGCACCTGAGACATTATTCAGCATGAAAACGGCAATATGCGTATAAATAACGCAAATGGTGAGGTTTGGGGTAGGAAGTTGCCTGCAGGTCAGTTGTAAAATAGACACCTAACGGGAACGAATAAACTATTTCTTATACTTCGAAATGTCCTGTCGGTATTTGTGAGGGTAATTTACAAATTGGGAATCGCGTTTGTGTATGAATTTTTTAAAAAATATTCTGAAAGATTTCATGACAAATTTGTTATGATTTTGAACAAATTTGATGAAAAATTCAAATAATTTTAAAAGATTCCTGAAATTTTTTTGCAAAACATTTTGAAACTTAAAAAGATTTCCAAAAACTTATAAAATATTTTTTAAATCTTTTTTTTTTTTCCCAAAAATTAGGTAAAGTCCTACAAAATAAAAGAATATTCCAGGTTCTTTTTTCAACGCATCTGAAATCATCCATTTTTTTCAGTTTCATCAAGAAACTTGGGAAAATTATATTTATCTAAGCTTAAAAACAGACTGATAGTACTTACTTCCATGTATTTAACCTCGTTTTCGTGGAATGTAAAATGCCTAGAGTATAATTTTAGCTCGAATTTGAGTGTTCGAAAGTTTGTCAAAAATGGAATTGTTTATTTTCTATTAAAAATTATTTTTTCTTAAATTGAAAAACTATAAGCGCGTGTAGCGCGCGATTGATCATGCTGGTATTTTCAAAATATAAAAGTGACTAAGTAAAAATTAAATTCTGAAACGGTAACGATTGCTTGTTTTTTTAATATTTTTATTACACACATTTTATTAAATCTTTATTTTTTTGTTTCAAGTAATTGTTTAAAATTAATGTACTTTGTAAACAGTTGTTCTCTTTTGGCGGCAAATTAAAATAGTTGGTTGAAAGGTAAACTTTTTTATTGAAAATTATTATTTTTTAGTTGAAGATCTATTATTTTAGTTCAAAATGCTCATATTCTGAATATACAAAAGTAACCAAGGAAAAGTTACTTTTAAAAACAGTAACCATTTTTTTTTAACATGTAAGAAACAAAAAATAAATTTGGTTGGAAATTCCGGTTATTTTTTAAAACTTACCTTTCTTTGTAGAAAATTAATCTTTTTTATTATGTTTTTTTTATTTTATTATTAGAGGAAAGGGCTCGAATTTGATATCCCGACTGCTTTTTGATGGATTGCCGGGACTCTATGAACCGAAATTCGACCAACAATAGGTCATTCGAAAGGTTATTTAATTACCTTTCGGATGGTTCGATTGATTTTTTCATATCGTCAACAAGTCTTTTTTAAATAAAGATTTTCCAAAAAACAAGTTTTTCGAAAATCGGAAAATAGTGGCTCTAATTTGATATACCTATAAAAACATCGAAATACATGAAAAATAAGCAAGTTTCCGATATGAAACTAATTATTAATATTATTTAGGATGAGACAAAGTATAATTGAATCTGGTATTTGACATTCTGAAATCTGCAAAGAAGACAAATTGGACAATAAACGTTAGTATACACACTACACTCGTCATTGTTAGGATCACATGAATCCACACTAAACAAGCACAGACATACACACACATACGTGGATGAATACATGAATCCATTTTTTTAACATTCAGGGAGCTGAATAATGTCTAACTGTGATTTTATGGTATATCAAATTCGAGCCACCCATGGTATATCAAATTAGAGCCACCCGGTACAAAATGTTCATGTTTAAAAAGCATAACCCCTGAACAGAAGCATTTCCATATCTACCGAGCACAACTATTCTTCTAACCCTATTTCACTACTACATACAACATTTATTGGAAAAACTACATTCGCGGAATAATGAATAGACATTTAAGACTTCCCTGGAATGAACTCTGGATATCCGATTTTTTATTTTTCTATCTCACTCTTTTTGTGAAGCGAATGAAACAGTGAAACTGTCACTATTTTCCACTACACTTAAGTGCGTTCAGTTCCCACTGTTAGCAACCTAGTACATGTTTTAGTTTTTCAGAAATCCAGGTGGCTCAAATTCAAGCCCTATATCAAATTCGAGCCATTTCCTCTATTATTTATTATTACATTCTCATCTAGAGAAGGTATTAGATTTGTGTAAAATTTGGACCCCCCCCCCCGGTTTTTGTGAAATGTCCACGTTTTGAGACCCCCTGAACCCAAAAAACAGGATTTTACGAATGTGTCTGTCTGTATGTATGTGGGTGGGTATGTATGTAGATTTTTAGTCTTTTAGCACGATAACTTTCGAAAAAATTGACAGATTGGTTTGGGCTTTGGTATACTCTTCAAGTATCCTAAAATGAAGGTCAAGTTCGTTAGCCAGCCATTTTGGATGAAAATTCAAGAAGTGAGCGCTTTTTCAAAATTCTTGAGACCACGTTTTTCTTATATTTAAAAATTCTATGTACGTATATTCGTAGTAATCAAAAAGATAAACAATTTATCTCAATGAATTTTTTTGATTAAATAAAAATTACTGGAGTTATAGCATTTACAAAATTCCAAAAAACAACCGAAAATGAACATTTTAAGCCAAACAACGCACGATAAGAAAAAACTTCCAAAGAAGAAAAATGTTTCTTTTTGAACACCCTACAATCAAAAATTCCATTTTGCGGTCAAAATATACAGAATATGAAAAAAAAGGATGCAAAATTGTGTATGTAAAAAAGATCTACAAATTTGTTATTGATCACTTTTTGATAGAATGCGTATTTTTTGTTTTATTCGTAAAAAATAGCATTAAAAATAGAAAAATTAAATCTTTGGAAAAACAGCGCAAGGTACGTAAAAAGACGAATAGACAAAGATTGTGCATTCAAAAAAGATCTACAAATTTTTTTGTGGTCACTTTTCGATGGGATGTGTAGTTTTTGTTTTAGGCGTAAGAAAGAACATTAACAGTTAAAAAATCAGCTCGATAAGTGGGCACATTCTCATCAAAACTTTGCTTATTTCATTTCTTTTTCATCTCGCGTGTGTTTTTTCAGAATACTTCATTGTTTTTATGTTCTTAATACTATTTCTAACCATTAAAACAATAAAAAAACTATCATTAATGCTCACGGTACTTGAAAATTTGTATTTTTACATTCTCATCCAGAGAAGGTATTAGATTTGTGTAAGATTTGCCTCCCCCCCTCGGTTTTTGTCAAATGTCCATTTTTCAATAATCATTTCAAAATTTATCATATACATGTTCAAAAAACGTCTTAGATACTGTTTTTATCCCTTTTACAGATAGTTGGAAAAAATCTTTCAAATTGTATTTATTAGAATGATACGGAAATATACGCTGAAGTAATGGAATTCCCTTCTTCATTTGATATCATATACAAATTTAATCATTTTTATCTGAAGAACATAGAACATAACATATAGTCGTTGCGAAGCGCGACTACCAAATATCGAGCGCGAAGCGCGAGAGTCTTGATGAGAATGTGTTCCTTAAGGTCGAGAACCTTAAGTAAATTAGTTCTTCTTATGTAAAACTGACGTAATCAAACCAAAAGCAAGTCATGACGATGAAGTTTACTAAGAGAGTATTAGCTCGCGAAGCGCGCAATAGTGAGCATACGAAGTGCGAAAACCTAGAGGAACCAAGCTTAAAGCGTCAGGCAAATGTGTCCGAGCGCGTAGCGCGAGGTCCACACATTATCGAGCGCGAAGCGCGCGATGAGAATGTGCCCGCGCAGCGGGCAGATTTTTTTTTTATTTTCATTCTACTACTTGGTTGAAAATAGTGAAGCAAGTCATGGAAATATATTTCTAAAAGTTGCATTCTTTTGTTGAAAATTCATTTCTTTTTGTTGAAAATTCAACATTTTTGTTGCATTTTTTTTAACAAAAAATGTGATTAAATATTTATCTCTTTTTTTAATTGAAGAATTTCGTTAAAAATTAATGTATTTTGCAAAAAAATTTTCATCTTTTGGTGGCGAATTAAAATATTTGGTTGAAAGATAAACTCTTTTATTGAAAATTATTACTTTTTGTTAAAAAGTTATTATTCTCGTTCAAAGTGCTTATATTTTAAAAATACAGAAGTAACCAAAAAAAAGTTACATATCAAAACAGTAAGAATTTATAATTTTTTTAACTAATAACAAACTTAAACAATACATTTGGTTGAAAATTCCGGTATTCTGTAAAAACTAACCATTTTCTAGAAAATTAATCTTTTTTATCCTTCATTATTTTTATTTAATTATTGTTATTTATTAGATATTATTTTCATTTTTTATCATTTTTATTCTACCACTTGGTTGAAAATTGTGAAGCAAGTCATGGAAATATTGGTATTGTATTGTATAGTATATTTAAACTCTCCCTTTTACGGGTTTGAGGGCCTCCGCTCCCTGTACATATGTTTACATTTCATCCTTAGTCTAGCTTAACCGCTACTTACTTTCTAATGCATCGCCTTATATAACAACAATAATCCTAGTACTACTCTTCTTAAACTACAGATAATGAGCGATCTTCCCGGGCTTCCGTTTTCTCTTACCATCAAATTCATTTAGACCGATTTGAAAATTAAACATTTTTACTCGTTATTTTCCTTTAAACAGGATTACCCGTTTGGCTCTACCCTGATCCCTTTCTTTCTCTTATTTCTTCCAGTTTTTTCATCCACATCACTCCCTGTCCATTACCATCCATAATCCATCTTACACATTCATCCACACTCAACTGTCCATCTTCCTCTCCCGTACACCTCTCTAACACATGTGCCCATGACTCCACTTCGTACCCACATACTCTGCACAGATTGTCCTCTTCATCCATCCAATATCTACAAGCTCTCACTCCTTCTCCCATTCTAAACCGTATCACCCTATTCCATTTGTCTTCCTTTTTCATCTTTTGCAAATATTCTGGTTCCGTCACCCCTTTGACCATCATATACCATCTATTGTACTTCGAATCCATAATCTTTCTCCATCTCTCTTCCCCTTGTCTTACTAAAAGCTCTAATTCAATGTTCTGCCAATCCAGAACCCCTTCCTGTATATCACAAACACTCCTCATTTTTTTCCTTTCTTCCTTCCATTTTGAATTTCCCAAATTGCCTCTCGTCTCCTTGTTCCGAACTTCGTCCAAGCATACTTGGGCTATTCTGCTCCCCTCTCCCCTTTTCAGCTTCTCTTTAAACCTCCAGGTTCTCTTAATTTGTCTAGTTACCATTTTTTCCCTTCCTAGTTCTTCCCTTATCATGTAATGGGCCATACTTGGCCCATTACTTTACTCGCACTTGCGATTCTTTTCCTCACCTGCAAATCGTTTCCCCCTCCTGACTCAAACCAAAAACCTAGGTAACAGAACTCCTCCACAATTTCCACTGTTTGTCCGTTCATCTTCCAAACGTAACCTATTTTGGTCTTTTTATTTCTGAAGCACATCACCTTGGTCTTCCCTACGTTCACCGTCAGTTCTTTTGTTCCCACGTACTCTTCGAAAATTCTTATCATTAGGTTCATCCCCTTCTCATCGTCTGCTATTAGAACTACGTCGTCCGCGTATGCTAGGGAGTATAGTTTAGGATAGGATCATCCCCCCTTTCCCTTTCACCCTTAGCTTCTCCTCTAGGTCTGCCAGCAGCAAATTGAAAAGTAGTGGACTCAACGGGCACCCTTGCCTTAGACCTCTTCCTGTCCAGAAAACCTCCCCTTTTTCCCCGCGTATCTTCACCCTAATCCTGGCTTCAGTAAAAATTTCCTTTATCCTCTCCACCAGCCCTTCTTCTATTCCCCTCTCTTTCATTGCCTGCCATAGCACATTTCTATTCACTGAGTCAAAAGCTGCTTTGAAGTCTACAAACAAAGCGACTAATTTCCCTCTTTTTCTCCCTAAGTTTCTGTTAACCAAGTAGTTGAGTACGTAAATGTTGTCTATTCTCCCCATCCCTTTTCTAAATCCCGTCTGGTTGTGTGGGATACTTTGCTTCTCTTCTATCTGATTCTCTAACCTTTTTCTTAGAATTTCTGTGTATATTTTATAGCCCCCTTGCATGAGAGTGATCCCTCTGTTCTCTTCTACCTTCTTACCCTCCCCTTTCTTAACAAGCGGTACTACCAGCCCTGTCATCCACTCTTCCGGCCACCCTTCTCCTTTCCAGACCTTGTTGCATATCCTCCACATCACTTCCCTAATCCCTTCTCCTCCATACTTTATCGCGTCGTTCTCCATACCATCCTCTCCCGTGGCCTTGTTTCTTTTCAGTCTATCTATCGCCTCATTTACTTCTTCTCTTGTTATTTCGTTCGCTTCCTCCGTTTCTCCCTGGACTGTCTTTCTATTTTCCCCTTTGATCCTATTTTGTTCTCCCCCTAACAGACCCTTAAAATAATCCGTCCATTCATCCATTTCTATTTCTTCATTCACGCCCTTCCTTCCTCCTCTTTCCCTTTTTATCACATCCTAGACCCTACCTTCTTTGATTGCTTTTTCTACTTCTTCCTTGTATTTCTCCGTTCCCCTTTGCTTTTTCCCTTCCAGCATCTTCTCATGTTCTCTTTTTCTCCTGTTGTACTCTGCCTTCTCTATTTCTCCTTTCCTCCATTTTCTTACAGACTCTTTCATTCTCTCCTTACTCTCCCTGCATTCCTCGTCCCACCATCCTCTCTTTCCCTCTTCTCTTCCTTCTTTTGTACCTATCTCATCCTTCACCTTCTCAATCGACCCTTTCAACCTTTTAATTAACGAGTCTACACCCTCCTCCTTTTCATATCAAACATTCTCCTTTTCCATCTTCTGTTCAAACACTTTTAATTTTTCTACCCCCCAGACTCCCATTTTCGTTTTCCTTTCCCCCCCTCTTTCCTTTCTCCCTCTGCCACGCTTATGGACGCCACCTTTCAGTGTAGCTATTACTGGGAAGTGTTCTGACCCTATCTCATTCCCTACATTCATACTGCATGTCATATTACTCATTCTTTCTTCTGCCAAGATGTAGTCTATTATTGTTTCTCCCTTACCTATAAATGTAATCTCTCCTTTCTCATCCCCTTTCATGTTGCCATTACATATAAACCATCCGGTTTCTCCTATTATGTCTAGTAACTTCCTCCCCTCCCGGTCTATCTCCCTATGTTTGGAGTTCCTTATATATGCCTCCTTTTCTTCATCCCAAATCCCTCCCCCTTGCGCGCCAGTCCAGGCATTTAAGTCACCTCCTATCAAAACCAATTCTTCCTTCTTTTCCTCCATCCACCTCCTTATTACTCTCCAACCTTCCTCTTCCCTTCTTCTTCTATATACACAAACCACCGCTATTTTGACTTTCCCTATTATAATCCTTCTTACCATTGTTCCCTCCTTTACTTCCCTGTCCTGCTCTGTTTTACCTTTTACTGCCCATTCTTTTCTCACCCCTGATACCATGCCGCCCATTCCTCTACCTTTAACGTGTTCCTTCCTTGCCTCTTGCATTGTCCACACATACCCTTTAGGTAACAACCTTTTCATCCCCTTCCAATCCTTCTCATCCGCCCAGGTTTCACTCATCATAATCGCGTCCCACTTTTCTAACTCCCGCCAGAAACCTTCATTCTTGTTCTTCAAGCCTGACACATTCCAGAAAGCTATCTTCACTTTTTTCTCCTCCCTTTCCTCCCCTATCCTCCTTGCTTTCCTTCCGCCTTGCTTTTTGGAAACCCCTCTGTTTGCTCTCTAGCCTCTTTTGAATCTTCCTTTCTTCTACCTTTCTTAACTCTTTTTCCCTTTTTCCTTATTTCTTCTACTTCCTCGTCCCAGACCCACTCCTCCCCATTTATCCATAGTCTGTCTCGCCCTATCCATACCATGCATCCCTTTTTCCTCTCCCTCCAGTCAAATCCTCTTCAATTCTCTCCCTTCGTCCTTTCAATAATTTTTTGTTCTCCATAATTTTCTTTTTCTCCTCCTCACTCCCTACTTTTACTACAAACATTCCTTCTTTTCCTTCCTTCGTCATTCCTAATCTCTTAATTCCTTCTACCCTTACCCGAATTCCAATATCTCTCAGCAGATTTTTGATTTCAATTTCCCCTGTTTCACTCTCTATTTTCAATCCCTTGACTACTATGTTATTTTTTCTCTTCGCCCTTTCTTCCCCTTCCAACCTTCTTTCAATCTCACTCAGTCTCTTCTTCAATCTTTCATTCTCATTTTGCACGTTATCACTCCCTTCTACTTCTCCCGCACTTTCTGTTCCCTTCCCCATATGCTCATTCCTAACTTCTAATTTGCTTACCCGTTCTTCCAGTTGTTTTATCTCCCTATTTGTCTGTTCGTCAATCTCTCTCTGTCTATTCTCTATGGCCTCTAGTTTACCCCATACCTTGTCTTTCTCCTCTTTCCAGAGTTTATCCCACTTTTCTCTTACTTTTCTCACTTCCCCCCTAACTTCTTTCCCCTGCCTATTCATATCTTCCAGACTCTTCCTTGTTTCCTCTCTAAACCCTTTTATGAGGGCTGCAAGCTTCTCAAACATCCCCCCATCCCCCCTATCTCTGTCTGGTGTTTTTCGTTTAATCTTCACTTTCTTGTTATCCTTGCCCCTTTCAGGATCATCTTCCCCTTCCTCTCTCTTCCTTTTATCTTCCCCTTCCTCTCTCTTCCTTTTATCTTCCCCTTCCTCTCTCTTCCTTTCATCTTCCCCTTCACTGCTAGTCACGTTCCCCTTTTTGTGCCATTCATCCAGACTCCTGTTCGAGCCCGCGCTACCTAGCCTGTTGAGGCGCTGTAGGTTTGATGGTCTCCCGCGTTTCTGGCTCGTGCCTGAACCCCTTCTCTCAGCTGATCCGACCCTGGTCGGTGTCTCGAACGTCTCGTCATCGCTACTGTCAAATTCTCCCTTGTCCCCACTAACCGCGCTCAAAACCTCGTCCGCTCTTGCCCGTTTGCGGACTTCTTACCGTCGGCATCCCAGTATCCAACCTTACCCACTGTTCCACGACGCTGCCCTCTCTTCACCTGCCTACCTCTTGCCCCCCTTGCCCGACAACCACCCTCTACACCTAACCTCAAAACAAAATTTACACGTTTCAACTTTCCTTTCTCACAACTTATTTCCACCCTTTACACACTTGCCTTCACTCACCCTTCTTCCCTTACACCTGCTCTCCGCACTCACTGCCCTTTCTGCACCCAAACACGCTGATTCCCTTCACCAAAGCCAAAAAACGCAACACTTGACACAAAAGAGTTCTCTCACGATCGGTACCGAAAACGGAAGCCATGGAAATATTGGTTAAAAGTTGAATTATTTTGTTAAAAATTAATTTCTTTTTGTTGAAATTTTTTTTCCCAACAAAAAATTTGATTAAACCTTTATCTCTTTTTTTTTATTTCAAGTATTTGTTTTGTAAGAAACTAAATGAATATGAAACTTTTTCAAAAGTGTGCGAAGTTTTTTTTCTGTTGAATAAGATACTAAAAACCTGCAATAATTACGTTCTTAACCTTCAGTTTTAGGAAAGATGGCATCAATTACATCTTGTTATAATTAGCCCTGCGATTTATATTTACAGTTTTATTTTTTAATGAAAGTTACAATGTGCAAAAAATGTTAACATTTTTTTCTCAGAGTTTTCATTCAAAAATACAATTCAATCTCAGTATAAGCAACATAGAGTTAAAAAAACACAATACTACGTTAAATGATGTCGAATACATCTGGGAATATACATATAATGAATAGTTATATATACTGCCACTTTCTTGCTGGCTGCAGAATGTCTCAGGTGCAGTTTTGACCGATGAGTGTTGGGCATTTAACGTATTGATCAACGGGGCTTGGGCAAAGCCCGAAAACTCCTCTCACTTCGGGTTTTGACCAACGGCATTAGGCACTTCGCATATTGACCGGGCAATACGCGAAATGCCCGGCCGTCGCGTATTGACCGTAAAAAATTATTATATATAGGGGTTCTCTTAGTCGTTTTTCAAATATAAAATGTTCATTTACTCAGAGAATTGGCAGAATTTTGTTGGAAAATCTGCCAAAACTTTCAGTGGTGTATTTCACTGAAAAAAGTATAATGCACGCCAACCTCATCAGGCTAATTTATTAAAATAAAGAAACACCACATAAATATCACATATTTTACAGGTACATAGTATAAGTTAAAAACAAATTTAAAAATTACCGTTGACATTCACTAGTTAAACCATAAATTCTAACGCGTCTAATTTTAATAAATGTAAAAGACCCATTTTTGGTCGACTGAAATGACAGTCTAAAGTCAACTGAAGAAACCAAATCCAAGAAACCAAATTAAATTTGAATCCTTATTTGCTAATCAATATAACCGATCGATGATAAATAAAGATCATTGGTTTAAAAATTTAACAGAGACTCAAATACCACAAGACGTTATTGACATTGTCTCCTTGGGACCTAATTATAACCTTGCTTCAAAATGTTCAAAACAAGAGGTAATTGATACTATCAAAAATATAGAATCAGCTCTTCAATCGTCAGATCTACAGAATGACCTTAAAAATGAAATTAGAGACAAATTAACTACTATTATTAACAACACTTTGAAAAGAAATGTTCATATAACCAGAGAAGACAGAGAAATCTCCAAAAAATTAAATAAGGCAAAAAATTTTTTGAAAAATAACTCCGATATCTTTTTTACTAATGCTGATAAAGGTAATCTCACCGTTTGTTTAAACAAATCAGTTTATAACTTAAAAATGACCAATTTGCTTTCTGACACATCTACTTACATTCCTATAAATAAAAACCCTTTAAAAGAACTACAGACAGACACATCAAAAATCTTAAAAAATCTCAATGACAATAATTTTTTAAAATATGAATACCATAACAATGAACTTACTTTAACTGATACAGTTCTGGCAAAATGTTATGGTCTGCCAAAAATACATAAACAAGATGTCCCTTTTCGTCCGATTATTTCTCTTATTAACAGTCCAACACATTTTTTAGCCAAAATAATTTACGATGGGTTAAAAAATTGTATAAAAACTCCCATTTCACATGTCAACAATAGTTTTGAATTGAAAGAAAAAATTAAAGATATATACATAGACGACGATTATGTTCTCCTTTCACTTGATGTTAGTTCATTATTTACAAATATCCCTTGTAACTTAGTTTTACAAAGTTTGGAAAAAAGAGTTGAATATATCCACAATCAATGTAAAATTCCATTTAACGACATCATAACTTGTACGAAATTCCTTTTTGAAAACACTTTTTTTATTTTTAATAACGATATTTACAAACAAATTAATGGCACGCCAATGGGCTCTCCAATCTCACCTTTATTTGCAGATGCCGTAATGGATGATTTGGAAGTGATATGTCTAAAAAAATTGAAAAAAATTCACGATTGTGTTCCTTTGCTATATTTTAGATACGTGGATGACACGATCATATGCATTAAACATAAACATATTGATACAGTTATTCAAGTTTTCAACTCTTATCATAAAAATTTAAAATTTACCTTTGAATTAGAGGAAAATAGAAGCATTAATTTTTTGGACATGACGTTAATTAGAAAAGATAATCACATTATCACCAATCGGTTTCAAAAACCTATGTCATCTGGCAGACTAATTAACTTTCTTTCACATCATCCTATACAACAGAAAAAAAATATAGTGTACAATCTTGTTGACAGAGCTATATTATTATCTCACAATAATTTTCACTCAAATAATTTAAAAATAATTAAACAGTTATTGATTAATAATAATTATCCAATTGGTTTTATTGATAAAAACATAAATGTCCGCATGAACAAAATTAAATTAAATTAAATTTTAAATAGTTATAATATTGCTACGATCCCTACAATTAAAAAAAGTTTAAATTCTGTAATAAAATTAAGAAAAGATATTTCTAAAAAATGGGATGAAACAAATTTAGTTTATAAATTTTCTTGCCAACAATGTCCTGCATCTTATGTGGGTGAAACAAAAAGATCTTTAAGAACTCGGATCAATGAGCATATCAATAGGAAAAAAGCAGAGTTGGTCGTTTATAAACATCAACATAATTTTGGTCATACATTTGATTGTGACAATGTAAAAATTGTAGATCGAGAACCTAACTATAAAAAAAGAATGATTTCAGAAATGATCCATGTTAACAGCAGTTCAAATAATATTAATAAAAAAGAAGATATTTATGCTCTTAGTAAAATATATTTTCCAGTATTACAGAAATTAAATTTGGGTGTTTAACTTACGACCAGATAGAATTAAATGTGTATTTTCCATGAACATGTGTATGAGTACGTATATATAATAACGACACAAGGTTTTGTTTCTTCAGTTGACTTTAGACTGTCATTTCAGTCGACCAAAAATGGGTCTTTTACATTTATTAAAATTAGACGCGTTAGAATTTATGTTTTAACTAGTGAATGTCAACGGTAATTTTTAAATTTGTTTTTAACTTATACTATGTACCTGTAAAATATGTGATATTTATGTGGTGTTTCTTTATTTTAATAAATTAGCCTGATGAGATTGGCGAACCAATGCCAACGAAACGTCGCACATTCTACCAACAAATGAGTTTTTGACTCTTTTTGCCTTCATCAATCGAAATTGCTTATTGAATTAAACTATGGAAGGCGAATTTTTGGTTTCTTCAAAGCGATAATTTCAGTAAAATCAAAATTTCATTTACAAAAACTCACATGTGGGGCCGCTAAATATTTTTCTTAATTTTGGCCAAAATTAGGATAATTTCGACATCAAAAGAAACACTTTGTAGGGGTGCCATTTGAGAAGAAGAAAAAATTTAAGACTTTTTTAGAGCATCCTATTGCACTCTTAATCAATCTTCTTTATAATTTTACGTCCAAGGTAATAAATAACCTTAACGACTCGAGCCAAAGTCTTTGTCTCTTTGTGAAATATCATTCAGGATACATCTTCAAAATATATTTTATTAAGTGCATTTTATTTAATATAAATTTAAAATGGTTGATTCATCGAGTAATGCAAAAGAAGGAATTTCTAAAATATCTTTCATCAAAATATTTTTTACATGATTGGCCTGTTTCTAAGCATGTGAAAGCTCGTTCGAATTTTAAGATATAAATCAATTCTTTGAAAAATTCTGTTTCCATAGGATCAACAGCTTTATCACACTCGTCGCTGTAATGGCGTTCATCCCCCCATTCATTAATTGTAATATTTACGCTGAAATACTGTACACATTCCTGTTTTATTCACCATTAAAATTTTATTAAGTAGTACGTTTTTTGTTTGATGTGGTGTCTGTAGAGTGGCTTTATGTGCTTTAGTCGTAAATTTTAAAGTATAAAATATGCACGGAATATTAAAAATATACCTATAAGTATTACTACTCTCAGAGTTCTATTAATATTATGAAAGAGGATTAAAGACAATAACAATTTTAAATCAGACAGAAAGGTCTAGCTTATGGTGTCAAAATTATTTGATATTTGAATAGATCATTCTACGGTGGAAATAAAGAAACACATATTCAACAATTAAATCATAAACATTCTTGGATTTTTTGCAATCATTCGAAGATTACTTGCGAAATCGTATGAATTTACAACAATTCTTTTTAATTCAGTATTTTCCGAACGAGCATAGATATTTTAAATTTTATTATTTTTTATTCCATGTTTGAATTCTTGCTCTTTCAATTGGTCTGGAAGAAAATTCAAATTGGCGGCTGGTAATATGTAATACATATCTCCTGAGTTTCATTCTTGATAAAGTACTGCTTCATATTGAAAAATATTATTGTACATAAATCGAATGTCTGCATTTTTCTCGAACATGCTAAGTAAAGAGCAAGGAACGAAGATTTTTGAAAAGGCAATTTTTATTGCAAATTATAGATTAAAGATGCTTCAAAATACGATGAAAAAAACAAAGAAGATTTTCTGGAAATACCCAACTTTTTTTAAAAAGTTTTCCGCCCTCGGCTACGACGCGTCTTCGCCTCGTGCGATCAAACTTCCCACTCGCTCAAAAAGACCAACTTTACTCCCTTGTCACACAATATACTATTCAGGAAAACACAATTTTCTTGGTCTCAAAAAAGGTTAAAACCCTATAAAAGTAATAGGATTCCTTTTTATGTAAGCAGAAACTGTAAATAAAATGCATATGAGAAAAAATATAAATGTGGGGATTTCCAGAAAATCTTCTTCATTTTTTTCATCGTATTTTCAAAACATCAAAAGAAGATTAGTAGAAAAACCCTATCTATTTATTTTTTTCTAATATTTTTAAAAACTTTCTTTTAATATAAGAAGGACGTCCTATGAGATTTATGCGGGCTAAACTATTGTTGAGGTCGAACTTTTCTAGATATGTACGTTTGAAAATGTTAACGTTTTTGTGAACATTTTCTTGTACATTTCATTGTTTCTGAAAAAATGCAAAAATTAGATTTTTCTGAAATATATTTTTTTTCAATGTGAAGCAGTGTTTTACCAAGAACGAAACTTATGAGATATGCAGTACATATCAGCATATGCAACTATTCCCCTCCCTTGCAACATTTGTTTGAAAAGTAGAGTTTTTGAGAAAATCCGCTTTCAATAATTTCAGAAAAAACAGCTGCCATTTTGTCACTTTTGAAACTGTTTAATTTCGTTGCACTCTTTTGGAACATACTGCATTTTGAATAAAATTTCTATCAATTTATGAGAATTTTCAGGTAATCTTCGAATAATTGTAAGAAATTCAAAAAAGTTTTTTCATCTAACTGTGAAATACCGGTTCCTTTATTCTCAGTATATATCTAACTACCAAATTATTCTGGCACCATAAACTAGATTTTTCTGGAAATTTTGTCTGATTTGAAATGGAATTAGTTTAACAAGGGGAAGGCCTGCTCTGCGACATTGACTTTGAGATGAGACTAGTATAAATCGATAGAACGTCGAAAAATATTAGACACGTATAGCGGCTTTCTTGTAATTGGGCCCTGGTTTTTTTAAATGAATTTTTGAAAATCACAATTTTCGTGCTGTACGAGTATCCACCTTACCGCTGTACCACTGACTTCGGTTGGGAAGATCTCGTGCACCACGGTAGATACTCGTGTAGCACGAAAATCGTGATTTTCAAAAATTCATTTAAAAAAACTAGGGCCCAATTATAAGAAAGCCGCTATACGTGTCTAATATTTTTCGACGTTCTATCGATTTATACTAGTCTCATCTCAAATTCAATGTCACAGAGCAGGCCTTTCCCTTGTAAGCTAAATCTAGAAATAGTTATATTTGTTTCTAATCTGTTTCACGTAGTTTCAGTTGGTGTTAGAAATGTTGTGTAGTTCATAGTAGGTATTGCTGATTTTTATTGGTCATATTTGATTTTCAGGGTGGCCACTAAACCAGGAAACCGGAAAAACCGGGAATTCATTTCTTGACCGGAAATTTCTTAAGTTTTTATTTAAAACAATTTTGAATAGTTTAAAAATGGTTCAACATAGATTAGCTGAAATATTTTTAACGTTACCTCAAGTTAAAGAATTGTAATCCTATTTCCGGAAGACTCTCGACTTCCCAGGAGTAACAAGGAACGTTTTCGAAAATTTCTAATATCGGGGTTGGGGGTAAATTTCAATTTCCAAATGTTGGCGTATAAAGCACTCTGACTATGGAAATTAATTTGGTTCTGCAAACAGATTTTCTTCAGTTTTGCCTAGTTAATACTCCTACTTTTAGAAGATTTACAACTTTCCAGGACCAGCAGGAAATATTTTAGAAAATGTAATGTTACATTTCGGGTTGGTGGTAAACACCAATTTTCATATGTAAGCCTATAATAGTAATATTTTTAGAGATCAAACAATTATTCTCACCTTCATTAGTTTTTGTAAAAATGTGTAATAACATCCATTTTAGTTTAAAAATGGTTGCTATATGATGGAGAAAAAAGAAAAGCTAGTTTATCATCTGTTATTCATTAAAAATGATTTTTTTGATGTCCAGTAATTGACCGGGAAATATTTTCTCTATTTAAATGGCCACCCTAGATTATATAATTTTAGGATTTGTCATGCTTGCGTGGATTCTTATGTTCAGGTCCTTAATTCCAGCTCTATATTTTAGAGATTAATTCAAAGTTGGAAATGAGACTACTTATCAGTATTTGTTGAGAATAATTTTGAATGCTCGAAGAATGTTTTTTTTTTCAAGATCGAAGTCGTTTGAAATCTGTAGGTGATGCAGAATGTGATTGAAGAATGTGATTGTAGAATGTGATTGTATTAGGCAGTATAGAACCAATAATCTAGAAAAGGACCCCGCACCAAATACATTGGAAAAAGGTCTCGGTTGATTTTTCTAAATTTTGGATATGCTGTAGATCATGACATTCCCGACAAAAAGTTCTTATGCCAAAAAGTTAAAAAGTGGACAGTTTTGCGCCCCTATCACGCTAAAGGTAGTAAAAATGTCGTGTGGGAGAATCGCTGCACAAACTGCGGAATTGTTATCGCCACGCTGATGTGTCATGCCCAGAACGACCCGGAACGACTGATGTGTCATGCCCAGACCTCTTTTAAAAGAACTTGATGGCCCAAGGTCAAAAAGTGAACAGTTTTGCGTCCCTATCGCATCAAAGGTCGTGACAAGAGCCTTTCAGGAGAATCACCGCAGAAACTGTGGGACGCTGGTGCCATATTGATATATCATGCCCAGAACACTGACCTTCCGCCATTTGTAGCTTATGACCCCTGTTAGAAGTGTTTATGACTCAGGGTACAAAAATGACCAAGTTTTCGTCCTTAACTAGTCAAAAGTCGACTTTAATTACACTTCCTTTTACGTGGCCTCCGTTGAAAGAACTTGATGGCCCAAGGTCAAAAAGTGGACAGTTTTTCGTCCCTATCACGCAAAAGGTCGTAATAGATGGCGTTTGGGAGAATCGCAGCAGAAACTGCGGAATTGCTTAGCGCCACGCTGATGTGTCATGTCCAGAACACTGACCTTCCGCTATTTGTAGCTTATGACCCCTGTTAGAAGTGTTTATGACTCATGATCACAAAATGACCAATTCTTCGTCCTTAACTAGTCAAAAGTTGAATTTAATTACACTTCTTTTTACGTGAACCCTGTTAAAAGAACTTGATGTCCCAAGGTCAAGAAGTGGACAGTTTTTCGTCCCTATTACGCAAAAGGTCGTAATAGGTGCCGTTTGGGAGAATCGCTGCAGAAACTGCGGAATTGCTTAGCGATATGCTGATGTGTCATGCCCAGATTTCTGACCCTGTGGCATTGTGTATTTTATGACCCCTGTTAGAAGTGTTTACGACTCAGGGTCAAAAAATGCCTATGATTATGTTCCTCTGCCATTTTGTAGTTTATGACTCTCGGTGTAAAGTGTTTAAGACCCAGGATTGAAAAATGACTAAGTTTTCGTTATTAGAGAGTTAAAAGTCGTCTTTAATTAGCTTTTTTGTATACAAACCTGATATGAAAAACTTGATGCCACCTAGTCCAAAAATGGACAGTTTTTTGTCACCATCGCGTCAAAGGGTGCGTGAGATGCCCTTTGGGAGAATCACCATAGAAATCGCAGGACTCCTTGGTGTCAAATTGACGTATTTCTATTCGGACCCTCTGCCATTTTGTAGTTTATCACCCCTGGTGAAAATTTTGTATGACCCAGGTTAAAAAAAATGACCAAGTTTTCGCCCTGAAAGAGTCAGAATTCTTATTCAATTACCTTTAGCTATGCTCGTATGTGACCCCCGATAAGGAGACTTGATGCCTCAAAGTCAGGAAATGTTGAACTTTTCGACCTCGCGGCTAACAGGTCGTGTTAAATGCCCCTTGGTAGAATCACCGAAGAAACCGCGGGACCTTTTGGTGCCATGCTAACCTATCATGCCTTGGATTCCGTCCCTCTGCCATTTTGTAGTTTCCTTTCCTAGCATATGACCCTCGATAAAGAAGACTTCATCTCCCAGGGTCAAAAAGTGGCGAAGCTTTCGTCTTTACCGCTATAAGGTTTTATTAAATGCCCTTTGGGAGAATTACCGAAGAAGATGCGGGACTCCTTGGCGCCACGCTGCTGTATTATGGAAAGAATGCTGGTTCTCTGTGTGTCTTGTATGAGTTTAGTCAGATGTTTTGTTGATTTATTGTAAGGCGTTCGGATTTTGTTGTTGTGGCCTATGAGCAGCGTCTTGCACAGTGTGAAGAAGATGAGTAGAGGGATACCACACATTATTTTCATATCGTGCATATCCCATGAAACATAGTACGCTTGCCACATGTGCGCATAAGCCAAGAGTACGTGCACCTGATTTGCACGTGCAATAATACCACTGGATTGGATCGTCATTGCAGTCTGATTCGTCTTCGTCAGTTGGTAGATTAGCAATCCAAAGTTGGTGCCTAGCTGCATTCTTAAATGGTGAATAAACTCTAACGCTGATCATATCAGGCTCTGGCATAATGTCACGATGTTGCTGATTCATGACATTCAACTGGAATTCTTCTTCTTCCTCTCTTTGTAACTTGTCCTGAATGTACGAAGGAGCTAAGTTAACCTGATAGACGCCGACTGTCAGGTCTCTGAGAAACTCCAATGTCAAACGACGAAAGTTAAGCACGTTCTGAGAATTCAGCCGAACCCATCGTTGACCACCTGTAGCCTGCAGGCTTTCCGTTTCCACTAGTGCTTGGACAATGTTTACGTTATGCGCTCTTTCCAGCAAGTCTCTACCCAACACTGCATAAGCTCCTGTCATTCCAACGGGAGGATGGAATCTATTAAGTATAGCACCAGCGATGCGATAAAAGTCTCTGAGGTTGTAGACATGTTGGATAGGAATTGTATTACCAAAAAACTTGAAGATGGATTTGATGTGGCCATTTCTATCCTCCACTATCCACCTAGTTTTTGTTACCAACCGTGATTCATTTGCTTCCTCTGTAGAGAGTAGACGTTGTCCAGGCTGGAGATGCGTGGGCATTTTCCCTGTAACTCCTGGTTGTTGTAACAGAGCAATGGCATCTCTATACCCTCTATCGACTATTAAGATCGACCCTTCTTGGAACCTTTCTCTCATTCTATCAATGTCTCTTTGAAACTTATTGTTTAGCATCGCAGCATCGTTGTTTTGTGAATCTGAGAAGTATGTTCCATGGATGTCCAGTATGTAACCATCTGGTGCTACAAGTAAAGCAGGCTTGACTCAATGACTGTACACTTCGTCAGCGAACTCGGTTACATGTCTTGCAATGTAATCCTCTCTCGTAATCGAACCAAATGCTAGATTTTCAGGTACAAATATTTGCATTAAAGATTGTCTGACAGTAGCAACTGCTAGACTTGTAGCTTGTCTATTCAAGTACTGGAATATTACCATCAAGAATTCGTGAGAAAGTCTTTGACGCAATTTGCATAGGAACATCAGCAGATCTGTTTTAGTGATATACCTTTGGCCGCCCTGACGAGGTACTGGTTTGCAGTAAGTGAACAACTCTCGGAATTTCTCCTTTGTGACGGGAGCCATACTATCAAATTCGATATCTAATAAGCTGTTCTCATCTTCATACCTATTTAGATTAAGTGCAACGTTGCGAAGTTCTTGCAAAAGCATATGTAAATGTTGCCCTTCTATTATGTAGGGCCTATAAATAAACCAAAAACTAGCCATTAAAGGCAGCAGGAATAAGCCTTTATCATCCAAATGATGCGCACAAGATCGGACGTTTTCAGGAACGTAGATGTTTTGGGATATAAAAACATTAATCCTACATTCCACAGAAAGTATGTGAAGATCGTTTACGTTATTACAAATAACTCAACTACGATTCGCAGTTTGCGTTAACACGTTCAATCTTACGGCCTGGGGATTATTTTCGACTACAGCTACGTCATCTCGGACAGATCGATTACAATTGATGCATAATCTGGTAAGCTCTTCGACAATGAGTGGTGGCCTATTCATCTCATCACGGCATTTTCGTCTCCATCAATTCGCAACACGACGCCTGGACGAAATTGCCTATTACAAATAAAACATAGCAACCGATCCATGAAAGCCACATCAAGATTTTGAAATCTATATGATCATAGAACTAGGTGAATCAGCTATCAAAAATAATCAAATCATTCATATTGACGGACTAGTAATAATAATATTGAGAAATAAGTAAATGGCCGAATAAATCTCGTGAATCCAAGAAGCGCAAGGAAAGAAAATAATGATAATTGAAAACAAAGAAATGCAGAATAAATATGGCGTAAACTTCACAACAAGAAACGAAATTCTTAACTAAATCATGATTGAAAAATCAAACGATGAAATAAATCTGGAGTAAACTTTCAACGAGGGACAAAAAGCAGATTAAATCAAATGGATCTTATGTCTTCTAAGAATGTCTGAATAATGAACAAGAACTCAGAATAGATCTGGCGATAACCTTACCTTTCGCGTTATGTATTTCGGAATGGAAAAAGGAAGAAACGACTGAACGTCAAGAAGGACTCAATGATAATGACAATCATCCATAAACAACAAAAGAAGTACGATAAAAAAAGCGATCGTCGTAAAGATTACACTTCTGGCACTAAATTCACGTTATCGCGTCTGTAATAAAGTGAAGTAGAACTATAACTGGCTCCGGATTCATCAAACGTCTATTAATTTGTTTTATTGAATAAATGCTTTAAAAAGAACTCTTTATACAATAATAATTCTGATGCGATAATAAGCGATAGATCGATAGATAGGGATCACTTATGAAACAACTATAAGTAATGTGTAAGTATGTATTGTGTAAGTACGGTAAGTAATTAAAGGCGACTTTGAACGCTCTAAGGACGAAAACTTGGTCATTTCTTTAACCTGGGTCAAAAGCACTTTTTACCTAGAGTCATAGACTACAAAATGGTAGAGAAACAGAATCTTACGCATGATACATCAATATGGCAACAAAGAGTCAAGAGCAAAGAGCAAAGAGAGACGAAAAACTGTCCACTTTTTGACCTTGGGCCATCAAGTTCTTTCAACGGAGGTCACGTAAAAGGAAGTGTAATTAAAGTCGACTTTTGACTAGTTAAGGACGAAGACTGGGTCATCTTTTAACCCTGAGTCATAAACACTTCTAACAGGGGTCATAAACTACATAATGGCAGAAGCTCAAAGTTCAGGGCATGAAACATCAGCATGGCGCTAAACAATTCCGCAGTTTCTTCAGCGATTATACCAAACGGCATTTATCTCGACCTTTCACGTAAAAGGGACGAAAAACTATACAATTCCTGACCTTGGGCCATCAAGTCCTTTGAATGGAGGGTACGTGCAAGGAAATATAACCACTTCTAACATGGGTCATAAACTACATAATGGTAGAAGCTCAGAGTTCTGGGCATGACACATCAGCATGGCGCTAAATGATTCCGCAGTTTCTGCAGCGATTCTGCCAAACGGCATTTACTACGACATTTCACAAGATAGGGACGAAAAACTGTACACTTTTTGACCTTGGGCCATCAAGTCCTTTTAACGGAGGGCACGCACAAGGAAATATAATTAAAGTCGACTTTTGACTAGTTCAGGACGAAGACTTGATCATTTTTGGCCCTGAGTCATAAACACTTCTAACATAGGTCATAAACTACAAAATAGCGGAAGTTCAGTGTTCTGGGCATAATATATCAATATGGCACCAGCGTCCCGCAGTTTCTGCGGTGATTCTCCTGAAGGGCTCTTATCACGACCTTTGATACGATAGGGACGAAAAATTGTTCACTTTTTGACTTTTTGGCAGAGGAACTTTTTGTCGGGGATGTCATGAACTACAACATATCCAAAATTTAAAAAAATCCTCCAAGACTTTTTTTCAATGTATTTGGTGCGGGGTCCATTTGTCAAAAGTTAATAATAGCTTTTCCATTTTGATAGGTGCTTTACGATGGGAAGCTTTCCAATGCAATTGTGTTCATGTATAATCCAGTAGCGACGGATTCCCAGCTATGTCTGCAGAGTGCACCGAAGGGAAACGTTTCTTACTTTGTACATACGCCACATGCCCTGATGCTGCAGGTACTGAATTATTTTACTTTATTCTTTCATTCAATTCCACCTTTTTCCAGAAACAAGAAACCAGCCGGATGGAAATTATATACCTATGACGTAAGTCGGGGCCAAAAGTCGAGGCCCCTCACACTTTCTTTTGATTGCAGTTCTTTTAAAAATATCCCTGAATTGTTCAATAAAAAGCATCTGAAAGTTTTGAGTCTTCCGAATTTAACGATATAATCACTTTTATCCTAAAAAATTGTTGTCAATAGTTATAGGGCAAAACATCCCAAAAGACGAGGTTTTTTGGCCTCCTTTTTCAAGCATCGACTTTCATCTGTTCCTAGAAAGCGGTGGACGTTAGGGAAAATCTGAAAAATTTCACAGATATTCCGTCAACATTCTTCAATGCAATACATTTTTCAGAATTCTCAAATATTCAATAATTTACTTTTTACGGAGATTTATTTACAAATGCTTTATATTGAGAACAAATGAAGACAGGAAGCCGTTTAATGGCTCCAAATGTGCAGCTTTGTGAGGACAGTGCAGTTAAATAATTACATTTATGATAAAATCATTCTTACACAAGGAATATCATTTTGAAATTAAAGAATTTTGAAAGAGTATATGTGATTCTTTTCAGATTTTTCCTAACGTCGACCTCGTTCTGGAAACAGGTGAAAGTCGACGCCTGAAAAAGGATGCCGACAAACTCTGTTTTTGGGATGTTTTGCCATCCAAACACATATTTACAAAATTTTTTGAGGATATAAGTGATCATATCGTTAAATTCGGAAGACTTCAGGTTTTTAGATGCTTTTTATTAAAAAATTCAGAGATTTTTTTGAGCAAGTTTCGATCAAAAGATGTAAGGGGCTTTGTCTTTTGGCCCTGATTTTAGCATCTTCAATCGCGCTCTACGCGCGCGTGTAGTTTTTCTTTTAAAGGAACAATAATTTTCAATACAAAATAAAAATTTCGAATAACTATTCACTTTTCAGGTTTATTTTATATATATATATATATATATATATATATATATATATATATATATATTCATCCATGTATACCTTGCGGTTTTTACATATTTTAACCCTTACAAAAAAATCCTTAAAATCTAAGAAACTATGAAGAAAACCTCTACAAACTCTTAATAATATACTCTAGTAATTTGGTGCCGTAACATCGAGATTCGTTAACTCAAGTTAACATAGGCACTTAAGCTTATACTCTACAAATCACTCGCATCTAGCTTTCCTCTTGCTTCTTTTTCAAACCCCCTCGCATACTCGCAGAGGATGAGGTTCGGTTTTCCACTTAATGTTTCAAATACTAATTCTTCGAAATCCCTACCTTCCTTCCCACCTGCCCAATCGTTCACCCCTTCCACGCATTTTTTCTCTAATACCTCAATAGCTCCTTTGCATTTTAATATATGGAAAATGTTTTCCTCCTCTTTTTTGTATAATCTGCATATTGTGTCCTCAAATCCTTTATTTCCCGCTTTCCCCACATTCCCGCATCTTAACCGTGCCCACTGTTCTTTATCCCTCTCACTTATCTTTTCGTCCTCCCAGTATTCCTCCCTACCCCATTGGGCTTTCCAGCATTTATATTCTCTACAATATGATGACCTGTCTATTTTCCCCCAATCTCGCTGTATCTCCTGCGCGAAAATCGTCTCGACTCCTTTCCCTAGGTTCTTCTTGACCTCCTCTTCTCTCTCCCCTTCCCAAAGCAACTCTGCTGTTACTCCGTCTCCTACATCCCGGCAAGCTTTCTCAAATGTTTTGCCCCAACTCGAGGGGTTTCTATTTTTTATTCCCCTCAACTCTTCCCTCAAACAGATTTTTGGCCATCTCTCATTATCCATTTCGCAAATTCTCATAAGGTAATTGCTTGCCCGCGCCCTAGCCTCGATCTCTAAACGTTGTCTTCCTGCCTCCATTCTCCATATGTATCCTGGAGTTGTGCTATCAACTCCCATTGCCATTTTAACGAACCTACCTTGCATTTTCTCTATTGCTTCTCTCCTAGCCCAGCCCCAGATTTCTACGCCATACATCCCTCCTGCTTTCACTAACGTGTCCATAAGATGCAATTTTTTACGCAACCTATTAATTCCTGCTCTCTTTAAAATACCCCATGCTGCATTCGCGGCAATTCTCGCTTTCCCTGCTATTTTCTCCGTATGTCTTGTACAAGTTCCTCCGGTTGAAAACCAATATCCTAAATACTTAAAACTATTTACTACTTCTAATTCTTCCCCGTCCACTTTCCAACTCTCCCCTTGTGTCCTTCTTCCCCCTTTCCTAAATATCGTTACCTTGGTTTTCTTTCCGTTAATTTGTAATTTATTATTTTCGATATATCTCTAGATTTCTCAGCATTCCCGTGAGCCCCTGCGCGTGGTCCGCCACCAAAGCCACATCATCTGCAAATTTAAGTCCAAAAATGTTGATTCCTCCTATGACTGTCCCTCCTACATTTCCTTTTCCCCAAGCCTCATCCATATCTCCTATAAATATGTTGAACAAAGTCGGACTGAGTGGACACCCTTGCCTGACGCCCCTGTTTGTAGAGAACGAGTTCGTATTTCCTTCACTCGTAATAACCTTATTGAATGTTCTGCTGTATATCTTTCTTATCATATCTAACATTCTACCTTTTAACCATATTTTCTTTAATTTTTCTACTAGTATCCCTCTATCGACTGTATCAAATGCCTTCTTGAGATCTACAAACGCCGTTTACAGTTTACCACCCTTCGCCTTGAGTTTGTTGTTAATCAGCGAATTAAGAACCCACACATGATCCCGAGTAGACCTTTTCCTCCTGAAACCTGCCTGGCTTTCTTCATACTTACCTTCCCTTTCTAGCCAACCTCTAAGTCTCTCATCTAAGATGGCTGTTAGGATTTTGTACCCGGCATCCAGGAGTGCCACTCCTCTGTAATTTCCCGTTTCATTTTCATCGCCCCCTTTATGTATGGGAAATATCTGCGCTTTTTCCGAGTCTCGAGCCAATTTCCCTTCCATCCAGAACCCATTGTGTACCCATTGTACCATTGTAACCCATCCTGTGTATCTCTAAAGCCCAAACTTTCGGTAGCCATTTTATGAATTCTATGGCGATGCCGTCTTCACCTGCTGCTTTTCCTTTCTTTAATTTGTCTACTACTTTCGCTACTTCGTCAAACGAGATTTCCCTATTTATTTCCAAGTCTAAATCGCCTCCCTCCCCACTTATCTTTTCTTCCCCTCCTTCTACCTGTTTTTCTCCCTCTGCCTGCGATCCCTCTGCTTCCTCATGTACCATGTCTGTTCGTTCCTTTTCCTCTATTCCCTTATGAGCTTCTGGATTTTCCGATTCAATATCCTGGCCTTCCAGGAGCTTCACGAAATGCTTCTTCGAGTGAGCCTTTTTAATTCCATTCCCTTTAAATCTCCGTTTTGGTCTAAACTCCCCTATTGCCCCCCAGAAATCTCCCATATTTTTACTATTCTTCACCTTCTCCCATTTCTTTTTTCTTTCACGCTTATTTCTTTCTTTGCGGTATTCTTTTAGTTTCCTCCTACTCGCTTTGTAGTCCTCATGTTCCCTATTTCCTTTTGTTTTGAAATATTTTTTCAACTGGTTAAAAGTATTTTTCATCATTTTCTTTTCCTCCTCATCTCTTCCTTTTAACTCCCTTTCCCCTTCTGTTTTTTTCGTCTTCTGCTTTCTATTCATGCCTACCCTTTCTGCTACTTTTTTTATGTTTTCGGTTAGTCTGTCCCACATATTTTCCCACTCCCCTTCGTTTTCCGTTACCATTTCCTTCCCGATATGTTCCATGTTCTCCCTATATTCCTTGCTTTCACTCTCATCCCACACTAATCTATAAGCTACTTGCTCTCCTTCTATTTCTGGTCCCTCGTCATGTTCTCTTTTCTTTCTCTTATCCTCTCTAACTCCTTTCCCAGCTTTCCCCTTCCCAGTTATCTTAAAGGTCACTGGAAAATTATCTGATTCCATTCTCGTTACCACCTCAATATCTTTTATATCCGAATCTCCGATTTCTTCAGACTCAATTATGTAGTCGATAATCGAACCCCCATCCTCTCCGAGATGCGTGCACTTCCCTTTGCAATCGTTATCAATCCTTCCATTCATAATCATTAGCCCCATTTCCTCACAAAATTTTAACAATTTGATTCCTTCCGTGTTTACAGTTTTGTCTTCGGATTCCCTAATTTTATGATAATTAGTCGCTAAATCTGTGTCCATTTCGCCACCACCTATCTCCTCTCCTATCCTCGCATTCCAGTCCCCCAAAATAATTACTCTCTCTCCTTTCTCCTGCATATTTTCTACAACTTCTCTTATTTTTTCCGTTACTCCTAAAACCCCTACATTATTATAAATAGATACAATATTCACTTTATTTCCCCATTTGCCTAGTCTATCTGCACTAATCACAATTCCAAACTCCCACTCAACCATTTTCACATTCTCACACACATTCTTACGCACTCCGATAAGTTGACCCCCCATCGCTCTACCCTTCTTTTTCTTTCTAATCGCAGCTTTGGTCATCCATGTCAACCCATGTCTCTTGCACTACTACTATGTCGAAGGATTTTAAGAAACTAGGTTTATTTGTTTAATGGGGTCATTCCGTGTCACATCCTTTTTTTCAAAGGTTTTTTCGAAACTTTTTGTAGCGAAATTAAAAAACACAGAGCTTCCAAATTTTTACAATATATTTATTCAGTCTTTAGTAGTAACTCTAAATTTTCATATGAAAAAATATGATTTTAATCGCGAGTTTCATTGAGCGAATGGCAACCATATAAAAAAAAGGTAGGTAAACGGCGACCATGATTCTGTCAGAGTGGCTTATCCGAAATCAAAGAACAAAATTGGAAATTAATCTATAGGTGGATGGCTATCGCCGAAACTAGGTTTCTTGTAAATCTTGGAAATTCAATTTTTTATATGCTTTTAAATATTAAGACCCAAAATTTCATGATTTCTTGCTACAAGGGCCTAGCCGGGTAAGCATGTAAAATCTGCCTCCGCATGTATCAAGGCCAAATTGGTACCATATATTGGCACCTATGAGTCACAAAATTCCTCCAAGTCTCAACCTCGAAAACGTATTTTTGTAGTAGTTATGGAGGGGGAAAGAAAAACCAAAATAGTATTGTGAAAGGCGAGAGGACTCGCGATCAAAAAGCACCCCGTATTGTGAGTGGCGAGTGGACCCACGATCAAAAAGCACCCCGTATTGTGAAAGGCAAGGGGACTAGCGATCAAAAAGCACCTCGTATTGTGAGAGGCGAGGGGACTCACAATAAAAAAGCACCCCGTATTGTGAGAGGCAAGGGGACTCGCGATCAAAAAGCACCACGTATTGTGAGAGGCGAGGGGACTCACGATCAAGAAGCACCCCGTATTGTGAGAAGCGAGGGAACTCACGGTCAAAAAGCACTCCGTATTGTGAGACTGTAGGCAAAATGTATTGTTCATAATTACATATAAATTTTATAAGTTCTAGAATTGCTAACAACATTGCTGATGAAAGACAGATGAAAAAGGGTGGTTTCTGAAAGAAATAGCCGGCCAGTACAGTATACCATAAAGTTACACAGGTACACAGTGTCCCGAGTATGATTTTTATTATTTTTCACTATGTTGAACCACTTCAAAAAATTTGACAAAAATATATGTTGAAGAGGACATCTTGAGGAATATTCATGGAAAAAATGGTGGGTGTCACTATAAAACATAACCTTAACAAAATTTTTTGAAACATTCAAAAATTTTTTAAGACCTGTTTTTTTATCTAAAAATTTTTCAATTTTTTTTAAATCGTACCACCGACCTGCATAACATATTTTTTCCTCATCAAAATCGGTCAGGCCGCTTACGAGAAAAACTACTTTTTTGGTTTTTCTTTCCCCCTCCATAACTACTACAAAAATATATTTTCGAGGTTGAGACTTGAAGTTATTTTGTGACTCATAGGTGCCAATATATGGTAACAATTTGGCCTTGATACATGCGGGGGCAGATTTTACATGCTTACCCGGCTAGGCAATTTTTTATGAAAAAAAACGGTTCAATATTTTTCAAAAATCCTTGTTCCGGCGATAGCCGTACGTGTGCTGAATGTACCATTAAAATTTGAAAGCAATCGATTGAACCGTTTTTGAGAAATCATGGTCTCCAGTTTAAAAAATGTAGTTTCGAGAAAAACGCGTTTGAAAGTTTGGGTGTTATACCTGTTACGCCGCTGACTGTAAAGCCAGAACTAAGGAACCGTTAAATTCAATTTGAGTTTCAGACTTTCAGGACAGCAGTGCCCCTCTAAATATGTGTGCGTATACCTGCGTGTGCATAGAATGGGCCAGTGGTACAAATCCGAAGGTAAACAGTAGCTCTTGTTTTCAGCCTCGCCGAGCGGTCGGGTGCACGCTCTAAACACCTTAACTTCTTACTGATGTAACTTTCCAACGACTTCGAATTTTGGAAAATTACTTTACCAGTATATTCTATACATACTCTAGATTGGATTTATGCAATACACAAAAAATCGATTTTTTGAAACCGTCACACGGGATGACCCCCTTAATATGTATGTGTATATATATATATAATTAAAAACAAAGTTAAACAACCACCGCAGGGTACCACTAAGAGCAACTGCCATCTTGAAAAAATGTCAATGGCCCCCAGTAGAACCGCGGTAAAATACACCTATGGCCACGTCTCACATCCGTGAGATGGGTGGTCACAGGGCACGACGAAATCACAACGACAGGCCGGCGAAACCCTCGTGTGTCTTGAGGACACGAAGCGACCCAAGGATGACAGCTTTCTGCATCCATCTCGCAAGAGCCTTGGCATATTTTTGGCACGCGGGTATGGCTTTAAGGTTACGAACCAGCGATAATTTCACACCTCCGAGAGCACCTATCACAAGAACAATCACTCGTACCGAATATTTTGGGTACAGTCGAAGCAGCTCTCTTTTAAGGTCTTGATATCTCTCCTCTTTTTCTTTCTCCTTTGCAGTGATGTTGTATTCGGATGGAGCCGAGAATTCGATCACGAATATAGTTCGTTTCTCGAAGTCTTGGAGAACAATGTCAGGCCTCGAGTGCGCAACGGAGACTGCTGCCCGAAAATCGTAGTTCCAGAAAATCTGGCACTTCTCATTTCGGACAATTGACTCTATATCCCTTGGAGCGTTCGGCAGGGCAGGGTCGCGACCAACACCGTAAGAGCGACAAAGGTGGTAATAAAGTACTCTTAGGGCCGCATTATGTCTATAGATATACGTTGTTCCTGCGTGGGTCGGACACCCCGATAGTATATGTTCTAGGTACTCAGCGTGTGCATGACACGCTCTGCACCTATCACTGGGAACTTCTTGACATAAAATGCGGGCGCGGTGTGCTAAGGTGGAGATTACACCGTCCTGGCATGCGAAAATAAAGCCCTCTGTACCTGAATTGAGCCCTGATGATTTGAGGAAAGCAAAAGTTTGCTCCTTCGACAAGGACTGTTTTTCTACATTTCTGTGAAAGTTTCCGTGCATTTGCTTGTCGAGTAGCTCTTGGTGAAATTTTCCAACCTCTGCTTTCTTTACTTCGGCTTTTAGACGTGAAGCATCTAGATGGAGTAATGCACTTTCCTCACTTCTGATGTTAAAATTCAGGCCAAGGGTCTCAGCAGCTTGCTCCGCGGCTTTGTAAAGGAACGCCCCTTCGCCAATCATCTCGTGGTTTCTGACCATCTTTAGGAGAGGATCTCTACCATTTGCAACGATGTAAGCTGTACTCAAAACAATTCGGTTATGAAGACACTGGAGATTCAGAAGTCCGCGTCCGCCTTGCTGGCGTGAAATGTATAATCGCGGAACTGACGAATTGATATGCAAGCTTTTATGCATATGCATGATCTTACGCGT
Organism: Andricus quercusramuli; assembly: GCA_932178445.1. Lineage (NCBI taxonomy): Eukaryota > Metazoa > Arthropoda > Insecta > Hymenoptera > Cynipidae > Andricus > Andricus quercusramuli. The sequence goes on from CAKNXH010062444.1 coordinate 53,467, forward strand.
GGTGACATCAAGGGCCTTAAGCTCGTTCTTCGTCCATTGAACCACCCCAAACGAGTAGAGTAGGACCGGGACGGCAAGCATGTTAGTCGCAGATACCTTGTTCAACGCCGACAGATTGGAAGACCAAATCTGTCGAAGAAGATGCTTGTATCTGCTTCGGAGAGACTCCTTCACTGATGTTACGTCCTGAATGCGGCTTTGAGGCACGCCCAGGTATGTATAGGTCTCTCCAGTGTTAAGATGTCTAATAACACTTATATCCACAAGCTCAGGGTCCTTGGGAACGCCAGTAATCTTTCCTTTCTTCAAATGAATTTTGGCACACTTGTCCAAACCAAAGTCCATCCCAATCTCTCCTGTGTAGTTCTTGACGATATTTAAAGCAGTTTGAAGTTTGCTTTTACCAGCGGCATAGATCTTCAGGTCATCCATATAGAATACATGAGTGACCTTATGCTCACGCTGATTAGTGTCGCCACAGAGGTATCCAGGAGAATTTCGTAGTGCAAGAGATAGAGGCAAAAGTGTGATGCAAAAAAGCAAAGGGCTCATACTATCCCCTTGAAAGACGCCCCTCTGGAAGGTGACGTTGTTCGTCGTCAGACGATAATTCCTAGATGAGATGGTAAATCTAGTTTTCCAAAGAGGCATCAATCTCTCTATGCATCTCACTATGTGTGGATGTACCTTCAAGCTTTCCAACAGACAGATGATAAGTCTATGAGAGGTTGAATCAAAAGCTTTCCGGTAGTCAATCCAGGCCATTGACAGGACGCGCTGATGGTCTGTAGCGTCTTTACAGACACACCTGTCAATCAGCAGGTTCTCTCGACAGCCTGCTACACCTTTTTTCGAGCCACGTTGTTCGTACATCTCTCGCCATACAGGCTCAATTCGTCGAACAATCCTGTTGTTTAGGATAGCTGTAAAAATCTTATACAGTGTGTTCAAACAAGTTATTGGCCTGTAATTCTCTGGTTTGGACAAGTCGCCTTTTTTCGGTAGGAGTATAGTGCGTCCTAACACTAGCCACTGCGGAATGGGCATCTCCGACTTTAAATATGAGGTGAATATGCGGGCCAAATGTTGGTGTGTAGAAGTAAACTTCTTCCACCAAAAGTTCTTGATACAATCTGGTCCAGCACCGGAAAAGTTCTTCGTGCCTCTAAGTGCTTTTTTCACCTCTTCGGCAGTGACTGATGGGCACTCCTCCTCAGATTTTATGAGGCTGTCGCAAAACTCCTTGAAGCGAATGATATTGTCAGTATCTTCCTTCAACTCTAGTGTTTTCGGGATCTTGTACACCTCTCTCCAAAAAGTCTCTACCTCCTTGGGCTTGGG